>JACYFF010031954.1:28659682-28675885 GCA_017589665.1 Selenicereus undatus | reverse complement strand
GAGTTCTTAATGGTCAGCTATGATTTATGTATTGTTGGGGCGTTACAACTAAGGTCATTAGAGATTGTTCCTCTTAGAGAAATAAAGAATCCCGACTTCTTTTTCACTCAAGAATGCTCAAATAACTGTGTCCATTCTTAGCACTCAACCTCTCCTGTTATAGAGGGGATGTGGGTACATATGATGCCCTAATGACTACAGTACATATTGCTTTTACACATGGCTACAGTTACATTCACATGGCTACAATAGACTATCTTATTTTATAGACTTGACACTTGTCAAAATAGTACAATAATAGGCCAACCACTTTTCAGAACCTTTTAATGATGATAAGACTAGTCATTATTATTGAGATTCTGCATGCCTTCATCTCCAATAATATCTTTCAAACTATTATTATTCGAATAATCATCAAAATCTTCGTCATATTGAAGATGCTCTGGATCCCATTTCTTAAATAATTGAAGAAGATATTTCTTTCTTTTTTTTAATAAGAATTTTTCAACTCCCACATCAAAGAGATAATCAAAGACGTCTTCTAAAGTCGCTCCCTATACCTTCATATATTCCTTAAACTTATTGTGATAAGCGAAAGTAGTGTTTTCGCAATGCATTAGTGTTTTTCCTTCGTTAAATCAATCTGCAACTTTGATGATAAATATTGAAAAAACTAATGGCTCTTGCTAACGCAGGATCAGTAACTAATTCTCGTCGCCCTGGAAACCATTCCTGTCATTGTTCATTAGGATTATCGAAATCAACTATCTGGACAAGATAATGACCTGACTTGATTTTCCATTTTTATATTCGATTAGTGCATAATGTACCTCCACATATACGCATCTATTATTTGGGATTTTTGTTGGGGCATCAGGAGATGTAAGAATCCAATGGATCCTTCTGAATATACATTACTAAAATTTAATTAGTTTTGAGAAAAATGGGAACTTTGGATATGGGAATTCCACAAAGTAAACTACCATCCCGTATTGTCAAGCTTTAATAATGGGGTCATTTAGAGAGATAGAATTTGCTGGGGAACTAACACCACCAATCCCAGACTTATCAGAAAAGTAGATTGAAGTGCTTCATGATTCCTAAATGTCATATGAATAATTATGATGATAGTCGATGCAGGCTGCATACCACTCATTGAACCATTTTTCTTGAAGATGAGAGCTTATTTTTTCTTGGATATCATAAGGACACCTTAGGTAATTAACTTGTAACTCTAAAAGGAAAAATCTTTGGGCTATTAGGTAGGTAGAAGATAGTAGATCAAAGCGTGATCTACTTTTTATATAGAATTTTAAATTATCTATAAGGAATTTACTAGAAGGAACAACCCGTTCTAGTAGTAGTGACATTTCATATTGGATTTTCTCCTTTTCTGGAAGGAGTTCTGCTATAATGATTACCATTAGCTAGTTCTCGAGTTAAATTGTCTGTCAGAGAATTCTTCGATCCCTGTATATGTTCAATAGAGAAGGAAAATTAGTTAAGCCATAATTGCTAACGCAGGAGCCGCCCTTGTGCCTGCATATTTGATAAATTCTTTTTCACAAAACCAAGTATTCCTTTGCAATCAATTCGAATAACAAAAGATTTTGAGGCTAAAAAGGTTAAGAATTTTTCAATTTCTCTTATGATTGCAAGGATTTCTTTTTCCATCAAGGGATAGTTACATTATGCCTTATTAAAACTTCCCCTGTAATATTTGCAAAGTTTTTCTCCTTCTTTGATTTTAAGTGTCGCACTCCAGTGCTCATTTCTGGCGTCTATGCCAAGAATTAATTCATTTCCTTCATTAGGCAAATTAAGAACAGGAGATTTTTATGCATTTTTTGAAGTTTCGAACAATCTTTGAATCACTAGGGTTCAATGTCTAACGTACTTCTATCTTAAGTTTCTATTGTAATGGCTTTCTCAGTTTGGCTAAATCCTTAATAAAATTTGAAGCATAGATAAGGCATCCAAGAAACCTTTCTAATTGCTTTCTATCTTCAATCTTTTTAGGAAAATTTTCTATTTTTTCCAGAGTATTCTTTTGTAATATGATTTGTCCAACTTTTATCTCTAACCCTAAGAACTCGATTTCTTGTTTTGCATAAATGCACTTGTTTTTACCAAGTATAATACCATGATCAATGCATCTTTTGGTGATAGCTAAGACATCATTTTTGTGCTGTTCTATGGTTTTAGAAAAGACAAGGATATTATCAATGTAAACTAAACAACAATGATTAAGGTCTTTGAAGATATTTTCCATTCTTCTTTGTAATATACGAGGTGCATTTTTAATACCAAATGACATTACTATCCATTCATAATGTCCTTGTAGGGAATTAAATGTAGTTAAAGGAATGCTTTCATTATCAAATTTTATCTGCCTATATTCGCTTTTGCAACCCATTTTTGAGAACCAAGAGGTTCCTTGAATTATATTAAAAAGGGCTATTTTGTTAGGCATATAATAACCAGCAAAAGCAGTATTATCATTGAGCTTTTTATAATTGATTACCATTCTTGCTTTTCCTCTTTTTTCTTCTGCATGGTTTCTTACTATGAAAGTGAGACTGGTTTGAGGACTCTTGCTATTCCTGATTAATCCTTTTTCCAAAAGTTCTTTGATTTGTTTATCAAATTCTTGGATATTGGGGTGTGTATACCATTTGTTTGACCCGAATAATGGTATTGAGATTTAACAAAGTAATTTTTTCAAATGTCTTATCTTTATCCCAAAATTTTAGAGAAGTATCAAAGTAGAGTTCTTTGCATAATTTCTCTTGTTGTTCGACAATCTGCTCTTTAATAGATAACTCAAGTAATGAGATGGTTAATGGTACCTCACGGTATGCAGGCATTACCTTCTCACTACATTGACTTCGTGTAAACTCAATTTTCTGATGAGTGTAGGTCTTGCTTAATTTTTCAAAGGAAACTGAGTGACCATTAATTATAAATATTATTTGGTTTAGGGTTTGTGTGCAAAGGGAATATAATGTTTGAAAAGTATTTCCAATAATCATATCATGAGAGGGTTGGTCAGTAGCCCATAGAATTGGTACAATGCATTAAACTCCTTCTAATCCTATGAATATCCCTTCTATAGCTTCATTGTGGCTCATAATACTATTGTCAACTATCTTTACTTGTAAAGAATTCTTAGCTCTTTTTCATATAAATTCTGAAAATAATGATCTTTTTCCAAAGCATACTGATAAGTGCTTAATGTATACATCATTTTAGGGTCATTTTGCCACATTTTTTTGGAGACTTATGTGCTTTAAGTTACTATTTATACTCCTATTTTCGATTTATGCTTAGGTATGATTGTTTGATGTGTTTTGTAGGATTTTACCCCTAATAACCTAGCATTTGACCCTCATTGGATGTATTTTGACATTCCCCATGGACACCCATGTGATGCTATGCCCACGGAGCAAGACAAGAGTAGAAAATTGGTTCCAGCCAACACTATGGTCGGACTGTGGTGCCTGTCACGGACCGTGGTGAGCTGTGTAACAGTTGCCTCTTCGTCTTCCTTCGGATGTGTAGCTGAAAACATCCAAGCTTCTTTATAAAGTCTCGTCGTTAAGCAGCAAGGAAGGAGATGGAGCACAACATAGTTCACTTTCTTTGCCAAAACTTTGGTCTTTTAAATTAGGATTTTTAGTTTGATTATTGTTTTAGTGAGAAATCTTGAGTGTGTTTGGTTTTGAGGCGGTTTAAAACCCTTGGTCGAAGGCTGTCTCTGTCAAGCCTTTTATCTCAGATTTCGCCGAATGGTTGGTTAGTTGTTTAATCTTTAATCATGTGCGAGTAGTTTATTTTGTCTAGGGATTTATTAGTTTATGAAAGTGTAGTTGGATCATGTTTTAATCAATAGAATTATGCTTGTTTCATGATTGGTTTGATTTCGTTCTATCAAGTAATTATCATGTTGTGAGTGGATTTTTGGCAAAAGTTTACTTGCCTACTTAAAATGATTGAGTGAGAAACTGAAAGGTGATATTTGATTGTTAGACTGCTTGATATAGCCTAACATATCGTCGACTCGAAAGAGAGATTTGCATATTGGGAGGACTAAGTGTAATAAAAAAATATTCAACTTGAATTAAGACAAATTAGTTTGAAGAACGACTTTTGCTTAGTTTAGGCAAATTTGGTTGATTTTGAAAGAATAGACTAAATTTTTGGATAGATTGCAATTCCTCGAAATTTGCCGATTAGAGAAAAGCGTATGTTTATCATTTTGATCCAATTACCTTTCTTAGCTACAAAAATTCCTAGGTGTTTTTCCATAATTGATTTAGAATTAGTAAATTTGAAGTTGTTGAATCAAACCCCCTCGATTTAGAATTTTCTTAGCATATTCTGATAGACAAAGTTTGATAGATTACTTTGGTCCCTGAGGACGATCTTTTTATCTATACTTTGCGTCGTTGCGAGGGACCAATTTGTTAACTACTGGGTTATTCTTACGAAAGTGACTAAGTATTTTTTTTGTCTTTTACTTTTATTTTTTATTTTTCTTGTTTGATTGCATTGGTAGTGTTGGTGATAGCGCTCGCAGGAATCTTTCCCGTTTATGCAAAGTCCATTCCTATGCGAACTCAATCATGAGATCAAAAGGACTTTCTGCTTACGGAGGAAGAAGTAAAAGATTGAAGAACAAAGACGGGAGGCAAGAAGGAATCCAACAAAAATGGAGGGAGGAGGAGGTGACCAAAGAAGGACGCTTCGGGATTTCGTTACCCCTGGAGTCCAAGGGATCGCCTCACACATCGCTCGCCCTAATGTTGATGCTAACAATTTTGAGCTCAAACCGGCACTCATTTCCATGGTGTAACAATCCCAGTTTGGAGGAACTCATTTGGAAGACCCAAATCTACACCGCTCGGTCTTTTTAGAGGTGTGCGACGTGTTAAAGCTTAATGGAGTCTCCATCGATGCCATTCGATTGTGATTATTTCCATTCTCATTAAGGTATAAAGTAAGAGCTTGGCTGCATTCTTTGCCATTAGGATGTATTACCACTTGGGATGAGTTAACAAGAGTGTTTCTCACCAAGTTTTTCCCTCCAAGCAAAACGACAAGTTTGAGGAATCAAATCACCAACTTCATGTAAAAAGATAAAGAGATGCTCTATGAAGCTTGCGAGCGGTTCAAAGATTTGCTGCGTTTATACCCCCATCATGGTCTTCAACGTTAGATGATTATCCAAGCTTTTTATAATGGTGTGACCTAACCTATTCGATCCACTATTAATACGGCGACGGGAGGAACTTTGTTGAACAAAACTGAAGATGAGGCCTATAACCTAATTGAGGAGATGGTACTTAACAATTTTCAATGGTCCACTGAACGAGGCTAACCCAAATGGATCGGAGGTAAGCTTGAAGTTGATGCACTTACTTTGCTTTCTGCTAAAGTAGATGCTATGACTCAAAGATTAGACCGAATAAATGTTAATGCTGAGAATTCTAGTGCCCCTTCCCCTTGTGAAATTTGTGGTTCTGTTGAGCAAGTGACTCTGAATTGTCAAGTTGGGAATCATTTTTCCGAAGATCCTGATAAAGTTAACTATGTTCAAAACTTCAAGCCGAGACCGACCAATGACCCTTAGTCTAGTACCCACAATCCGGGTTGGAAGTATCATTCGAATTTCTCATATAGGTCTAATCCAAACCCTTTGAATATGCTCCCAATGAATGCTAGACTACCTCCAGGTTTTCAAAGACCTCTTTTCCCTTCTTAAGTACCCCTAAAGTCTAATTTAGATGCAATGATGGAAAGAATGCTTATGGCGCAACAAAAGTAGGATGAGTATATTAAGTAATTAGCCTCAAAAGTTGATGTGTTTACAACTTGTAATAAGATGTTGAAAGCCCATATTGGCAAAAAAGCTAGCCTTTTATCTACGCCCCCAGATAGACTTCCTAGCAAGCCCGAACCTAACCCTTGTGAGTATTGTAATTGTGTCAACTTGAGGAAGAAGTAGAGGATTTTACTGACCCAGAGGTTATACCAAGGTAAGAGGGAAGAGAAATAACCATGGCTGGAAGTAAGGAGAGAAATGATGTTGGCAAGACTGCCACATTCATACAGAATGATACTGTAGAAATCCCCATCGTTTTTCTACCTAAGCTTTCCGACCTAGGTAGCTTCTCTCTCCCCTGTATTGTGGGAAAGGTGGAAGTTGAGAGAGCTTTATGCAATCTAGGTGCAAGGGTCAGTTTAATGCCATATTCTTTGTTTCATAAGCTTCACCTAGGACCATTACAAGCCACACCCTTTTCAGTGCAGTTAGCATATGGTTTTGAAATGCAACCCATAGTCAAATTAGAAGATGTGCCAATCAATATAGGATACATTTGGGTATTGGAAGAATTTATCATAGTTGATTTGCCTGAGACCAATGATGCTCAAATTATCCTAGGTCGGCCCATTTTGGCTACAGCTGGTTACCATATAAATGTAAGAAGGGGACGAATTACATTTGAAGTACAAGGGTGTTGTGCTATATTTTGCCGTATGAAGGAGAAACTGGTTTCTCCTAATTCTTCTTTATTGGATGAATCTCCCCTTTCCCCTAAGATTGAAATAGAGGATGTCTTGAATTGTGAAGATCCTCTTGACTTTAACTGGATTTCTACTTAGCACCCCGACCAAAGGTATGTTAAGGTGAAGTTTGCTATGTTAAGGTGAAGTTTGCTGCTCCTATGTCGCCTAACATGCCCAAGGATGAGGCCCATGCTTCTAGCGAATCTTCTATGAGCGACTACTGCGGGTTTACTCAAGTCGTTCTCCCTTTGCCCCTTATAGAAGGATTTGATGCAGATTTTGATTTGGGCGTTGAACAAATTAATAGTAGCCCGTCTGATGGGCTATGTATGCGATATATCTTGTACGCTGATAGTGGATTATGGTGTAAATTGATGAAGACGAAGGACCTTCAACCAGAGCTTTGGAGATGGTACCTTTGATTGAAGACATTTGATTTTGTGGTCCGTGACAAGGCTAATGTCCATACGCTATTGATCCGGGCCAAGCATAGAAGAAGGGTGAAGCTCTTGACCTTAAAAGAGCGCTTCTTGAGAGACAACCCAACCTCTTTTCCCTTTTCTTTTCTTAGCTTTGATTTTTATTCTCTTTTTATGTAACTAGAAAAAAAAAGAAAGAAAAATAACACAAAAAAAGAGACAAGAGAGACAAAAAAAGGAGGGATATCAAAAAAAGAGAAAAAGAAAAAAAAGAGAAAAAAAGGAAAAAAAAAACAGAGAGAAAACAAAAAAAAATATGTAAAATGTTTGGCATCATGGCCAAGAAACTTAGCATTGTGGCCATGGGGTGCGAAACTCGGAAAACCGAAAAAAAATGGTGTTAGCAGACACCACGGTCCGTGGTGACCTACTACGACCTGCGGTCAAGGGTTTTGATCGCAATGACCCTTCAATTTTTCCTAACTCATCTTCTTCTTCGAAGCTCCTTCTCTCTTTACCTCCATTTTCTCCTTCCAAAACTCCGTAGCTAACACCTTGAATCCTACCTCGTTTCTTCTCAGTTTTCACCCATTTTCACTCAAAATTCGTCCTTTTCACTTAAACTTTGTTTTTCTTCCACAAATTTCATCCCTTTGTTCTTCTTCTTTTTCTTCAAACTCATCTCACCTTCACTCATCCACCACAACCATCTTTTTCTTTCTCTCTAATTCTTCTTCTTTTTAATTTAAATCTTCGTTTTTCTTCCTAAAATTTTATTATTTAGATTTTAGTTTTAATTTTTGTTTCAATTTGCACCAATGGCACCTACCCAAAGACAAGGAGCACTAAGGAGGTTGGATTCTTAAGTCAAGCATCAACCCAACCCCAAAGGACATCCCAAACCAACACTAATGTGCGTGCTCAAGGTAACGTTCCTAACCCTCTTGGTTTAACGAATTCTGATAATATTGCTAGATATAACTATTTGAATGAACGCATGGTTGTGGCAACTCGATATTATGATAAGGAATTGTTAGCTGGTTTAGGAATGTTAGATGATATTAGGCGGTTGTTTGCACGAGATGGTATGGGACACTTCATAGAAATAAAAGAGAATACCTATCGAGACCTGACTGTAGAGTTTATGAGTACACTCCATGTCAAGGTCACTAGAGGGCCTTAATGTCAAGTCGGGTACATATCGTTTTATTTACAAGGATTATCATACAAATTAAACTTAGGTACCTTTAATGGTATATTCGGTTTTCCTTCTAGTATGGGTTTATCGAACCAACAAGTCCCCCGCAAATTCAACCAAATGCATTTTGGGGCGAGCTTTTGGAGAGTGTCAGGTACAACACTAGTTTATCGAAGTGCACACATATTGGGAACCCTTACATTAGAGTAGCTCAGCGTATTCTGACTTGCTGTTTCTTTGCTCAGGACGATAGTTTGAATGTCTAGAGATTGTCTGAATTGTACTTCTTATCTTGTATGCTTGACAGTGTCCAGCTTGACCCGATTCCTTTTTGGCAAGGTAATTGTATAGTGCTGATGTTACTACTAAGAGTAGGATGGTCATAGATGGTATTGTGCCTACTATTGCTAGATTTTTGGGTATTGAGCCCAACCCTAAGAATAGAGTTTCCGGGTCCGAGCGACTTGATCAAGCGACCTTTTAAATCATGAACTTATGTTAAGGCTGGGCATTTGTGTTGGATTTATCATGGGGACCGGCTTTTTCCGCTTCCTAATATCGATCGAACCACCTTACTTCACTGGGCTAGCCTTTATTGGGTACCTGGTGATATCGAGGTTGTTCCACCTACATCCCATCATCGAGCCCCTCATTCTAGTCAAGCTGGACCTAGTTCTTCATCTCAACCACCCCCTCTTGACTATACTGACCTCTAAGACATCCTTAAGTCCATCCAAGAGAAGCAAGTGTCCCTTCGAGCTTTTGTTGCTTCTGAGAACGCCACTCTTCAGGACTTTGTCCAAGAGTGCCATGATGAGCTTCGTGGGATGCTTGCTACGCAGATTCAATATTTTCAGGACTATAGGGCATGTTTAGAGATTGGCAACATTGGCATATCTCTTATGGCCAAGCACCACATCCTCCTCCACCACCTCCTTTCTAATTGCTTTGTGCTACTCCCCTTCCATTTTTCTCTTATGTGCCCACATTGAGGGCATTGTGTGATTCAAGCATGGGTAGTTAGTTGTTACATTTGGCGTCTGATGCTTGATTTGGTTTGGTGTGCTTGTGTTTTGTATATGTTATTTGTGATAGTTTTTGGAGTTTTTATTTTAGGTTTTAGTTTTGTTCAGTAGTATTTTAGAAGTGCATTTAGTTTTCTTTTCATTCTAGGTAGCATTTTAGTTTTTCTTTTATTAGTTTTCTTTGTATTTTAGTTTGCATTGTTATTTGGAGCATGCATATATAAAAAAATCAAAAAATTGATAAAAAAAAAAATAAAAAGCAAAAAAATCCTCCGACGATGACCTTTGTAGGCTAGGTAGACTTCTTTGGTTTAGTTTGATCCTTTGATTCGCCCAATTGTACATAAAATGTTTGAGAATGAGTTTTCAAAATGAGCTCCATATTTTGACCACATGTTGAATGTGAGTTGATTAACCCATGAGTCCTTACATGAATTTTGGCATGTGTTTACTAACGTGCTAGTTTTGACTTTAGTAGATGTCCCGTGAGGTTTGGACCTTTTAGAGACTATTTATTAATTTAGTCTCATGTTTCATTTATGTGTGACTCTTCCTTGACATCATTTTTGTAGAACTTGCTTTAATTCTCATTTAAGATCACATTTCACATATGCATTTAGGCAATATGATTGTGGCATTTTCTTTGATTTGTTAAACTCGATGACCAAATAGCCACCTTTGTTGCATATTATATCATTTGCTAGCCCCTTTGAGCTTATATCCGTTTTTCTTGATTTGAACCTCCTACTATAGCTTATGGCAAAATGATTATCTCACCCTTAAGCCAAGACTAGAGGAGCGTTTCATTCTTTGCATTAAGTTTGATTGGGAGTTAGTAAGGTGTATTGTTATCTTTTAGTCGGTTTTGGTTGTTTGGTGAAGGAATGTGAGATCTTGATAAATCCTTTGTCATACTATACAAATTTTAGAGAAGAGTTGAAATTTAAAGTTCATTATGGATTTCCCTTGGCTAACTCTTTCGAAAAAAAACAAAATAAAAAACAAGCGAAAAAGAACACAAAAAGAAAAAAAGGATAAAAGTGAATAAGAAAGAGAGTATTAGCCTGGTTGGAATCGTAAATTTTTATAATTTTTCAACTCTCTGTCTCTTCAATTGGAGATGTATTTTGTTGATAAAATGTATTGGTCTAAGAAGGATGTTGTACGATGCATTTGAAGCGTTTAGTCTTAGTCTATGGCTTCTAGGTCCTCATTTCCAAAATATTTGTTCCCCTCTTATCTTTACCCATAGCCCCATTACAACCATATGAAAGTCCTTATGATTGTCTATTGTGTTTGCATATTAGTGATGGCGAATATGAGAGTCTTGTTAAACTTATGGTAGATTTGAGTCTAAGGGATGAGAATTGAGGGAACCTTCATAATTTTTCAAACACATGAGTGATGAGTGCTACATAACTATAGTGAGGTTCTATCGACCTTACTAGCTTCATTTGTTTCATATGTTGAATGATTGTATTTGATGATTTGGGGAGATTGATTCAAATTTGGCATTGTGGTCTATCAAGTGGTTTTCGAAAATTTCATTCCCTAGTCTGTTTGCTAATGATTTTTGCATCTTTTTAGGCTACCTTTGGATCAACTTTGCCATTGGAATGTTACCTATATCTATCCTGAGGAGGTTGTGTATATTTTTGGTTTTAGCATTGCTTTAGGGCAAGCAATAGTTTAAGTATGGGAAAGTTTGATAAGCGCTTAATGTATACATCATTTTAGGCCCATTTTACCACATTTTTTAGGAGAATTATGTGCTTTAAGTTACCATTTATACTCCAATTCTCGATTTGTGCTTGGGTATGGTTGTTTGATGTGTTTTGCAGGATTTTAGGCCTTTTTACCTAACATTTGACCCTCAGTGGGTGTATTTTGACCTCCCCCACGGACATCCATGTGATGCTACGCCCATGGAGCAAGACAAGAGTAGAAAATCGGTTCCAGCCAACACCACGGTTGGACCGTGGTGAGTTGTGTAACTGTTGCCTCTTTGTCTTCCTTCGACTGTGTGGCTGAAAACATGCAAGCTTCTCTATAAAGTCTCTTTGTTCAGTAGCAAAAGAGGAGAGGAAGCATAGCATAGTTCACTTTCATTTTCAAAATTTTGCTCATTTTAGTGACCATTTTTAGTTTGATTATTGTTTTAGTGAGAAATCTTGAGTGTGTTTGGTTTTGAGATGGTTTAAAGCCCTTGGTCGAAGGCTATCTTTGTCAAGCCTTTTCTTTCAGATTTCGCCGATTGTTGGTTAGTTGTTAATCTTTAATCATGTGCGAGTAGTTTATTTTGTCTAGGGATTTGTTAGTTTATGAAAGTATAGTTGGATCATGTTTTAATCAATAGAATTATGCTTGTTTCATGATTGGTTTGATTTCGTTCTATCAAGTAATTATCATGTTGTGAGTGGATGTTTGGCCAAAGTTTGCTTACACACTTGAAACAATTGAGTGAAAAACTGAAAGGTGACACTTGATTGTTAGACTGCTTGATAAAACCTAACATAGTGTTGACTTGAAAGAGAGATTTGCATGTTGGGAGAACTAGAGTGTAATAAAAAATATTCAACTTGAATTAAGACAAATTAGTTTGAAAGAACAACTTTTGCTTAGTTTAGGCAACATTGGTTGATATTCGAAAGAATAGACAAAATTTTTGGATACGACTACCCGTGCGCTTGCAGCAGTGGTCACATACAGAACAACCACAATCTATGTATGCACACAATTCATATTTATTATATCCATCTAGACATACCTTTATTAGAATATGGATGTTATTAGGATTTGTATTAGTAGCCTCATAGCATATGTTCATAGTCATGTTTTTGACTAATTCATCCTCATAGATTGGTTCACGAACAGTTCTTGTTTTGTACCCAATGACCTTTCTATCTAGACTCATACTTCGATCAACAATGTGTCATGGGAGTTCAAAACTCATTCTTCTCATTTCACTAATCATACTAATTGTATCATCTTCTTTAAGATATTCTTTAACTGATGAAGAACCTGCTCTCCATTCTGATCTTACATTCATGCTTCTTAATTATTGGGGTTTAATGGTTATTTTACCATTCTCATATATTTTATTACATTTTTCTAATTGATTTTTGTAGGGTTGGCAAAGCTAGATGCCCATGATCTATCAATTTTTATCTCATGAGGCTTGGATTTAATCCTTTGAATTTTTTGCATAGGGGTAGGACTTTTAAACTTTTCTACCTCTATCATTACTACCTTAGTCTTTGGATCTATGGTATTATCTAGTTTGTAGATTATTTTCCAAACTATCCTCAGTGGGTATGCTCCTCTTTTCATGTCTATCCTAACTGTTTTTATCTTAAGGGATATGAAGTTTTTAGCAAATTCATCTTTTAGGTTCACATAATATTCTGGTCGGCAATTGAATCCTACTGACCCATTACATGAATTGGTCTTTATCTCTGTGATAATTTGATTATTAAATTTAGTATGCCTAATATCACAGAGTGCAATATAAAGATCAATATTTTTGCCATAATATTGTAATGGATTGATTTGAACTTGGACACTTCTAACATGGATGTAATTGTACTTTCTATCTTTGTTGTGCTTAAGGATATTTTTCTAATTAATGAGATTAACTTCTCCTATATTATACTCACAAACTTTTATCTCTAAATCTCCTTCCATAATTTCACATACGTACGTACTCTTCAATTGAAAGATGAATTTTTTTATAGATAACGTCTTTCTAAATTATGGGAATGACCTTGTTAAGCCAAAAATCATGCATTGTTTTAAGAATTATTTCGATTATATTATATATATTACTTCGTCTAATTTACTTTATTTTATATATTTTTCAGGATTAGCATTAATTAAATAAGGAGGAGAAGAAAGGACATTGAAGTTCGGGTTTTACACGCTTGGCAATCAAGACGGTCCAAAAATAATAATTTATGAAAAATATTATTTTCATAATTATTTATTTGGGCTAGGGTTACAAGAGTTGGAGAGAAGCTAGAAGACTTGAGGGAGAAGGAGTCTAAGAAAAACCCTAGTTACCTTTCCCACTATAAAATCATGCATCATCATCATCTCCAAAGGGAAGAAAAAAACCAGGACGTCCATCATATTCACGACCAACCCCTCTTCGTCATCTTCTATCTTCACCATAAATCATCACGACTGCCACCTTCTGTCTCCTTCCCCACAACCGCGCATCACCTCCATCCACGCATCACCTCCATCCCCTTTGATCATCATCATCACCATCCACTAATCCCACGCAACCCATCTCACGCTTTGCTCCTCTCTCTTCATAACCTCACCATATCACGCCTTCATCTTCAACCTCCTCTTTCCCCATCATCATCTTCTTCATTCTACATTCCTCACGGTTGCTTTGCTTCAACCCAGCTCCCACGCCCTTCTTCCTCCCCACGTCTCATGTTCTTCAATCTCCCCCCCCATCACCACGATCATCATCTCCTCACTCATATTCAACCTCACGGCTGCCCTTCATCCATCAAACGCATCACCATAATCATCATCATCAGCCTTCAACCCCATCCTAATCATCAACCCAAGTCACGACACTCATCAGCCTTTTTTTTTTTTGCTTTGTTTATTTTGTTTTATTTTAGTTGTTTAGATTATTATTAAACATGATTTATTTGGATGAATTTTGTGATATTACTTTTAATATGAGTGAGTAATTTTTTTATGCTTAGCATAATCTTCCTGAAGCCATGCTAAATTTACTATTTTGAAACAAGTCTTATGCTCTATTGCCTATTTGATTCATATTCATGATTCTATAGCGATTAACGTTTATCGTTTATGATATTCGTGTTAAATTAATTAGAATGCATTCTAGTTAGTTTAATACGAATTCGATTGATAGTTTAGAAGACTATAATATGTAAAAGTTATAGTCTTTTATGCTTAGGTATCACCCTAACTAATCATGGATGGTTCAAACCCATCTCTTTTAATTAGGTAATCGTTTTAGATCTTTGTTAAATCGATTTGCTGGTAAATTGGTTACAAAGTGTTAAATGATATTTTTTTAATACGTAATGCTCTAGTTTGATTAAATTCTTGTGCTGGTGTAAGGATTATCAAATTGGTAGGGTTTGTATTAGGGTTGGACCTAGTTAAACTATAATCTAAGAAAAAATGGAGAAGAACCACTGGTGGATGTCTTCTACAGTTTAACTCATGAATGAAATTAACTTGTGTGTTAATGATAAATATTAATTGGCATGGTGGATTTGAGATTATACTAAGTATTTTTCATAAATTTGACAACTTTTGATCATTGTTGCTTAGAGTTAATTTGATTAGTTTGTTGATTTTTGTTCTAGTTTTATTAGCTTCAATATAATTTCAATTGACCCCCCAAAAGTATAGTCTTTTAGGAGTATCTAGGTAATTTTAGATAGTTTAGATTTTGATTTTTGGAGTAGTTATAAATTTAGATTGATTTACATTCAGTTTTAGTATTTAATTATCGGTTTGTTAGAAATTAAACTAAAAATATTTATTTTTGTATTTTATTGATTTTTATTAATTCCTAGGGTTTATATAGTGTCCTAGTCTGCTCATATTCAATTTCGTAATTGTTGGAATTTATTTGATAGTTTTTCAGAATTATTTTGTGAAATTGATAAGTGTAGGTTTTTAGGTTATTAATTCTGAAAATTTTGATTTTTAATTTTAATTTACGATTATTAGGTGCTATTAAGTCCAGAAAATTGTTTCCTAAAATTAGGGTAATTTTCATGATTAATTTCGTATTTAGATTAATGCAGATTATTTTATTTCTAATTTCAGATTTGTTATTCTGCTTGATATTCTGTGGTAATATTCTGATCTGATTTTTTCTGAAATTAATTAGATACAATTTAGAATTTATAAGCTTATAGACCTGAAGAATAATATTTTAGTTTACTGTTTGAAATTTGTTAATATTTATTTTCTGACTATTATTTGTTGTTATTGATTTTTAATCAGAATTTCAGTTACTATTCTATTTTTATTTTTCTAAATTATTTAGGGAATCTTTTTACTGTTTTGTTTCCAAAATATGATCTGGAATATTTAGGAGCATCATTGGGTATTTTTCTAGATTTTTATTCATTAGATTTTAATTATTTTAGAATTATTAAGATTAGATTTAATAAATTAGATTAGTGAAATCATTTAGGATTAAGCTAGCCTTTTTAAAACAATCTTTGCTCGTGGATTGATCCCTACTTCCCTATGCTATGAAAAACATTTAATAACCAAAGCAGTGGTTAAATTTGTAGCTCTCGACAAGCTCTACAAATTTTGGCGCCGTTGCCGGGGAAAGAAAATTAAATTGCTAGTTTACTTCTATTTAATTTTACTACTTTTATTGTTTTGTTTTTATTTTAATTTTTGGAGATTGCTAGTAAGTCTTAAGCTTAAAGAGGTAAGAATATCTACTCTTCGGGAACTTGCTGCCCCTTAGCTAGAAACTCAACCCATATCCATTACTTATGCTGTATTAGATAAACCCTTGAAACTGAACTCTGGATTCATCAATTTATTACCTAAGTTTCATGAATTAGCTGGAGAGAACCCCTATAGACACATCAGTGAATTCCTTATTACCTGTTCTGCTATGGTGCTTGAAGGAATTTCTGAGGACCAAATTAGAGTAAGGGCCTTTCCCTTTTCTTTGCTTGGTAATGCTAAGGACTGGTTATATTATATGCTTGCTGGATCTTTTTATACATGGACTGCATTGCATAGATCGTTTCTAGAAAAGTTTTTTCCTGCATCCCGTATTGGATCTATTAGGAAAGATATATGTGGAATCAAACAAATGAATGGGGAAATTTTTTGTGAGTATTGGGAAAGATTTAATAAATTGTGTGCTAGTTGTCTCCAACATCAAATAACTTAACAACTATTGATTCAATATTTTTATGAGGGTTTGCTTCCTATGGATCGTAATATGGTTGAT
>JACYFF010031954.1:28607663-28659672 GCA_017589665.1 Selenicereus undatus | reverse complement strand
AGGCGAATGCTCAGAGTATTGCCCTCATGCCAGCAAATTAGCTGAAGTGAATAAGTGAAGTAGGAAAATCCGAATGGATCAGAAGTAATGCCATATATACATACTTTAAAGTTGTATTTGGAATTCTTCTGTGGGTGAAGATGTAGATTACATGGTGAATTATCTTACTATGGTTTATAAACCTTACATTGGTTATCACTTGATTGTGAGTGGATGATCATATGTGAATGTGTACAGTGGAGGTTATGCTTAACTGTGTTATTTATAACAATCATGTTTCAAGCGTTGTCCTTTTGGACGGCGGTAACGCCCCTATCGTTGGATTCATCATATTAAAATTGAGTGATTTATTAAGGAGAATATAAACAGTGAAACATGTTTAATTTGGGGGCGTTACATTGTATGTTGAATGATAGTTCTATTAAGGATGCTAATCCCGAAGTAGCAATGTGTGCTCAATTCTTGGATCTTCTCCACATGTTCTACTTACGATGGCTAAAGTCGAAACCATGGTAAGTGATGCGAAGTCCTCTTCTGATGAGGAGCACACTCCCTAGGTAGAATTGAAACCTCTTCCTTCCTCTTTGAGGTATGAGTGTCTCAGGCTTAATTCTACTTATCATGTGATTGTTAATGTGACTATAAGTGTATCTCAAATTGACTCTTTAATTACAGTACTTAGAATGCATTGTAAGGCCATAGGATATACTCTTGATGATCTAAAAGGAATTCACCCTTCTATGGCATGCATCGTATTTTGATGGAAGATGACCATAAGCCCTCAATTGAGCACCAAAGAAGGTTGAATCCTAATATGCAAGAGGTAATTAAGAAGGAAAATTGAAATTACTTAAAGCTGGCATTATCTACCCTACCTCCTATAGTAAGTGGGTAAGCCCATTCCATGTAGTACCTAAGAAATAGGGAATGACGGTCATAAAAAATGAAAACAATATGCTGATTCCTATTAGGATTGTCATGGGATGGCATATGTGTATTGACTATTGGAAATTGAATAGGGCCACCTAAAATTACCATTTTCTCCTTCCCTTTATAGACCAAATGCTTCAAAGGTTGGCCACAAATTCATTATTTAGTTACTTAGACGGGTATCCGGGTTTCTTTTAAATCCCTATTCATCTTAGTGACCAAGAAAAGACTACCTTTACTTATCCCTATGGTACATTTGCTTATAGGAGAATGCCATTTGGGCTATGTAATTGTAATAACCCGATCCTAACCTATATTTATTTATTTATTTAGTTATTTAAATCATTTTTATTTATTTCATTAATCATGTTTATTCAATTACTTTTCCATGTTTATTGACTTAATCACTCATGGTTATTTGTTTAACCAAATCATATTCATTAAATTCAATTACGCTCCATTTATTTATTTAACGAGTTCCATCATGTTATTTAAAATTTCCACCTTCATTTATCATATTTAATAATCCCGGTTGGGAGATATTTCATTTTGGGTACCACTTTGCAACTCAAGCTTCATTGATTGATTAAATATCTGGTGAATCGATATTAGGCTTCGGTGAGTATAAATTAGTGATTAATTATTTTCTTATCTTCGCTAAAATTTAATTCCGAGCAATACAAATTTTTATTTTTGTTCAACACTCCAAATAATATTTCAAGCCCCAATTTAGCTTTTTGGGCCCAAAACAAAAGCCTAAAACCTTACTAACTTTTGTTATTTCGCTAATTGCTCATTTTAGCACCTAATTTTAATTAGTAAAAAGCTAATTTTTGGGTGGATAATTTTCAGCCACATGTAGCTATTAAGTGGCACTTTATAAACACAAAATTTAGCAAAAATATCACAAACCCATCCCCCATTTCTCACTCTCTCTCACGCCAGAACAGGGGCAGCACCTGCTGCCCCTTTGTGCCACCCATTTTGGTGGTTCCGTCCACTTTTCCAGCCGCCTCCCAACTGCCCTGAGTTGCCCTTGCTGCTAGCTATCAAGTCCAACCCCTCAAGTCACTCAAAACAGCCTCCTCCTCTTTCTAATTCAAGCATAAAGTGAGATATATCCCAAAACCCTAACTTGTTTTATCTTGAGTTTTATGGTTGTTTTCTTTATGGGTTATGTTTGGATGATCAAATTGATAGTTATTGTGCAATTTTTATTGAGTTTGGAGATGTTTGGGGTTATGGGTATTTGATTAAAAGCATGATTTCATGATTTTGTAATTGTTGAACTGCCACTGTCGAAAATTCTGGAAATTATAGGATTGTTCAAAAATTATGAAATTTTTACTGTAGGTTTTCTATATTATTTGGGATTTTTGGGCAAACTTTCATGAAGTTTAGAGGTATAATCAGTGAGTTATGGAATTTTGAAGAAAACTGCCCTGTTTTGGATACGAATTTAGTATTTATGTATTAATGAAGTTGTTTAGAGTTTGGATACATATATATGAGACCTTAAATGATCTTTTGTATCTTATTGTGGCGATTTAAAATGATTTCAAGTGAGTTTTATGTGAAAAAGGAAGAGGAAGTTAAATCAGTGAAGGGATGAAATTTCAGGAAATTAGGGTTGACTTTGGGATTAAACTGGTAATGAATGGTCCAGCCAAAAATTATGATTTTTGGTGGGTAGATATGTCAGTGTGTTGTATTTCAAATGCCTCTTGAATCGCCTTAATCTGAGGTCTGTGTAAAATGTTATCGTCGTTTTACCAAAACTGCGCAGAATGAGATCAAAACTGATACACTTGTGTTTTAGTCCCATTTTGGGAATCCTATTGTGAGAATCATGTTTTGAGTTGTAAATGAAAGTTTTTGGAAACTTCTTAATATTTTCATATTGAGGCTTTGTGTATCCATTTGAGGTCTAGAATGAAATTTATGAAGTTTTGAAGTGAATTGACCTGCTTGGATGTAAATCAGGTTGTTATTACAATTTCTATGGGGTGTATACCTGGAGGAAAATTCTGAAAATTTTATTGTAGATTGTTCATATTATTTCTAAAGTTTTTGGAAGATATCATGAATTTTGGTTGAGTATTTTGAGTTTGGTGATTGTTGAAAGCATTTTGAGTAACTGTATAAAGAGCAATAATAAAGATCAAGTGAGATTTATCATACACTCATTTTGTGTATTTTGGGCCAAGTCATTTAAGGGAAAAATAAATATTCATGGACTTTCATGGAGCTTTTAGCTTGATTAATGAGGAAGAAGCGGACAAATATACAATTGGGAGCTTGTTTTTGAGCTTTGATTCAGTTATGGATTTTACAAAGAAAATACCATGCTTGGTGAGCTTAATAGCTTCTAATGAGTTCAATGACCCATTTGAGGTGGAATTCTTTATCTAATGGATTTATGAATGAAATATGAGAAGTGGGATGTTGTGACTTATCAGACCAAGTTATTGCAGTTTGTGCCATTGAACCAAGATATACCTCTCTTGGCCTCAGACCTCTATTACTTACTCAATTCAGATTGTATCAAATGTATTTATCAAGCCAGTCTAGTGTACTCACTGTTATCTTGAACCAAGCTATACATCAGCGAGCCTTAAACTTGTATCAGCAACTTATTTCAGAAAAGACCGTAACCATTCTCTCAATTATCGCCATCAAGGCCTTTTCCTCTGTAATACCATTTATCTCATTGTGGACTATTTTACTTTCATCAATTCAGTTTTGAAGTTATATTGAAATACACGAGTTATGTATACCATTTAATTACTCAATTTCTGTTACGCATACTTTTACTTACTCAATTGTGCGAGTAAGGATCATTTACTAACTACACATACTTTCAATGACATTTATGAAACAGAGTTGAGGCCTAGTTATTGTTCCCTGTTATGCATAAGTGTTATCAAGTCAGAACATATGTCTCAAGTCAGATGACATTTATGAAATAGCTGACTTGTATCAAGTTAGATAACATTTTGTTTTAAAGACTCAAGGTACGTCCATTACCTGTATCTTTAGAAAGCAGATCATGTTTATCAAGTTACAATTCTTAATGAGTTTATCAATGAATAAGTTTATACAGTGATTTGCCATTTAACTTGTGACCTCGTCAGTTATTATCTATAGGGCGTCAGCCCATCATTTACCTTCGCGGCTTCAGGCCAACTCTTGATCGGATTGGCAGGTGTACACCTATGTATAGATCATATTAGTGCAAGGGGTTCACATCCAGATAATAATGAGCAATTCAATTTCATATTACTTTCATTTTCATTTTTATTGCCAACTAAATGAATTGCAAAGACGGGTACCCATCACCAGTGCTTCTATGGTCATTTTACAAATACAGGGATGTATGTACTGAGTTTTTGCTCATATTTTTGAATTGTTTTCATGTTTTCCATTTTAGGTGATGAAGTATCACATGTTTCTTCTTTTATCAAGCCATTTTGAAGGTCGTCAGATGCTCACAGTGAATTCAGCATAGCATGAATATTGGAACCGACCTTAGGGTCAAGTACTTGTGTGGTATGGTTGAACTATTATAGACTTCGGTCTTGAAGTATTTCAGTTTACTAGATTTTGTGATTGTAAGCACGAGTTGCAAGATTAAATGGTTTCAATGAGCCTTGTCCTTATCAGGACGGCGGTAGCGCCTTCACTTACTGAGTCTTCCATTTCAATTCTCAGTGATCATGTCATTCGTATTTTGGGGGCGTTACAGTAATGCCCCCGCCACTTTCCAACGTTATATGATGGCTATTTTCTTTGATTTTATTGGGGACATAATGGAAGTCTTTATGGATGATTTTTTGGTGTATGGTACAACATTGACCATTGCTTGAATAATTTGGCCAAGGTCGTGCAAAGGTGTGAAGATACAAATTTGGTCTTAAATTGAGAAAAGTGCCATTTTATGGTACAAGAGAGGGTTTTCTTAGGTCATAATATCTCTAATAATGGCATTGAGGTTAACAAAGCAAAAGTGAAGGTGATTGAAAAATTACCCCCACCAACTTCTGTAAAGGGTGTGAGAGGTTTTCTTGGACATGTCAATTTTTACCATTGGTTCATAAAAGATTTTTCAAAAATTGCAAAACCCCTCACCCATTTGCTTGTTAAGGATGTGCCTTTTGATTTTAATGAAGAATGCTTGAGTGCTTTTCTCAAGTTAAAAGAGGCATTGATTACAGCTCTGGTGCAAGCCCTAGATTGGGGGCTGCCTTTCGAGGTGAAGTGTGATGCGAGTGATTATACATTGGGGATAGTTCTAGGCTAAAGGAAGGACAACAAACTATGTGCTATGTACTATGCAAGCCAAACTCTTGATGGGGCTCAAATCAATTATGCCACGACGGAAAAGGAGTTCTTAGCGATTGTATTTGCCTTGGAAAACTTCCAGTCTTACTTGATAAACTCCAAGGTTATTGTTTTCACTGATCATGCCGCTCTGAAGCACCTAATAAATAAGACCGACTTAAAACCCCGCCTCATTCGATGGGTTATTCTCCTCCAAGAGTTTGATTTAGAGATCAAAGACAAGCCTGGAATGGAGAATGTGGTGGCGGATCACTTATCCTGCCTAGGCCCCGAGGTCACTCCTAGTGAAGAGCTCTTAATAGATGATTCTTGCTCGGATGATCAACTACTTGCCATTTCTCACAGGCCAGCCGATGGTATGTTGATCTGGTGAATTTCAAGGTGTGTGGGGTGCTGCCTCCTGGGTTATCTTATCAACAGAGGAAGAAATTCCTGTTTGATGCCAAATATTATGTGCGGGAGGAACCTCTCCTCTACAAACTATGTCGAGATGGGATATACAGAAGATGCTTGCTAGAGGATGAAGTTCATAATGTCCTACACCATTGTCATGCTTCGACTTATGGTGGACACTCTGGCCTAGAGAAGACTATTGCAAAAGTGCTCCAAGCGGGTTTCTATTGGCTGACTCTCTTCAAAGATGGAAGAAAATTTATTATGACTTGTGATAGATGCCAAAGAATGGGGAATATTTCCAAGCGATGTGAGATGCCTCAAAGTAGCATTCTTGAGGTGGAATTGTTTGATATATAGGGGATTGACTTCATGGGACCCTTTCCTCCTTCCCATAACATTCTCTACATCCTCGTCGCAGTTGACTGTTTCTCTAAGTGGGTGGAAGCCATACCCCTAACCAATGATTCCGAAGTTGTCATATAGTTCCTCTTGAAAAATATTTTTACAAGATTTGGCACACCCAGAGCTCTTTTAAGTGACAATGGGACTTAGTTTTGCAGCAAACCACCTAAGTCGCTTTTGAAGAAGTATGGGGTCTTTTATAAAGTCACTGCATCCTATCATCCCCGGATGAGTGGCCAAGTCGAGTTATCCAACCGGGAATTGAAGAGTATTTTGGAAAAGACAGTGGATAGATCCTAAAAAGATTGGTCTTCAAAACTTGATGATGCTCTTTGGGCCTATCGAACCGCTTACAAGACTCCTTTAGGCACTACCCCATACCAATTAGTGTTTAGAAAGTCTTGTCATTTGCCGGTCGAGTTAGAACACAAAGCCTGTTAGGCAATTAAGATGCTTAATTTTGATCTTAAGGTGGCCAGTGAGAAGCAGGCTTTGCAATTATGTGAACTTGATGAGCTAAGATTAGAGGCTTGCGAGAGCTCTCGTATCTACAAGGAAAGGACCAAGAAACAGCATGATAAGCACTTTTTGAAGAAGAGATTTGAGGCAGGTGATACGGTCCTTTTGTTCAATTCTAAGCTGAAATTATTTTCGGGTAAGTTGAGATCCCGATGGTCGAGACCTTTTCAAGTTATCAATGTTCATCCTCATGGTGCAGTAGATGTATGGAGTGAATCCACCAGTGAATTCAAGGTAAATGGACACCGACTCAAGCCTTGTCTAGTAGGAAACCCCATTGACAAAGTCGTCGCCCATATTGTTACTGATCTAGACCACACACAGAAGCATGGTCAAGCTCTTGACCTTAAAAGAGCGCTTCTTGGGAGGCAATCCAAGCCCCCTTTATAGCTTTGATTCTCTTTTTAGGTAGTTTTTAATAATAAAACAAAAGAGTGAAAATAAACAAAGAAAGAGAGAGAAGAAGAGATAAAAAAGAAGAGAGAAGAAAAAAGAAAAAAAAAAGAAGAAGGCACAAGAAAAAAAGGAAGCAAAAATAATGGGCACCACGGTTCGTATGACTCAAACACGACCCGTGACGTGCGCACCCAGCAAAACCAAAAAACCCAAGTGTCTAGCAAACACCGCGGTCCGACCGTGGTGCCCCCCACGGACCGTGGTGGTTTACCATGGGCCGCAGTCGAGGGTTTTGATCGCGGTAATCCTTCCCTTTCGCCCATAATCTTCTTTAGTCTCAACTCTTTTTCTTTCTACCTCCGTCTTTCTCTGTTTAAAATCTCCATTATTAAACCTTCAATTTCTCCCTCATTTCTTCCCATTTTCACTCCATTTTTACTCGAACTCTTCCATTTTCACTTAATCATTCCCTTTCTCCCACAAATTTCATCTCTTTCCACCATTTTCTTCTCCAAGTTCATCTCATCTTTAACGATCCTCCATAACCACCTCTTTGTCTCTCTAATTCTTCCTTGTTTTTCACTTAAATTCTTCATTTTTCTTTCTCACATCTTATTTTTAGGGTTTTTTCTTCAATATTTCGTGTATTTTGAAACCATGGCACCCACCAAGAGACAAACGAGCATCAAGGAGGCGGGAACATCTAGCCAAGCACCATCCCCACCTTAACAGACCTTCCGAACTTCCACCAATGCACGAGGCCAAGGTAACATTCCTCATCATCCTCTTGGTTAACTAACAGCGAACATGTTGCTAGATATAATTGCTTGAATGAACAAATGGTTGTGCCACCTTGTTCGTTGATGAAGAATTATTGGGTCGTTTAGGATTGTTGGATGATATACGGTGGTTGTTTGCATGGGGGACATAGGACATTTTATTGAAATGAAAGAGCATACATATCGTGACCTCACCTTAGAATTTCTAAGCACTTTTGACGTTGAGGTCACTCGAGGGCCTCAATGTCAAGTGGGGTATATTTCCTTTTATTTGCAAGGGTAATTTTATGAGCTAAACTTAGGTACCTTCAATAGTATATTTGGTTTTCACCAAGCATGGATTTACCAAAACATTAAGTTCGTTGAGAATTCAACCCAAATGCATTTTGGGGCGAGCTTTCGGGGAGTGTCAGGTACACTATTAGTTCTTCCAGGTGCACCCATATTCGGAACCCCTGTATTCGGGTAGCCCAGCGTATTCTTGCTTGTTTTTTCTTTGCTCGGGATGATAGTTTGAATGTCCCAAGATTGCTTGAGTTATATTTTCTGTCCTGTATGCTTGATGGCATCAAAATTGATCCTGGTGTGTTCTTGGCCCGATAATTGTATAGTGCTATTGTTAGCATTAAGGGTAGGATAGCCATTGGTGGTATCGTCACCACCATTGCTAGATTTTTGGGTGTTGAGTCCAACCCTGAGGATCGAGTTTCTGGGTTCGAGCGGCATGATCAAGCCGCTTTTGACTTAACGAACTTTTGTAAAGTAGAGGCTAGACGTCTATACTGGATTTACCCTGGGGATCGACTTCTGTCGCTTTCCAATGTTGATTGGACCTACTTCACCGGGGTAACCTTCAATGGGTCTTAGGCGATGCCGAGGTTGTTCAAGCTGCACCTCCTCTACCCCCATTTACTTCTCAGGGCGGACCTAGTTCCTGTTCCCATCCACCCCCCACTCATTATGCCGACCTCCACGCCACCCTTAGGTCCATTCAGGAGGAGCAAGTGTCCCTTTGAGCCTATGTTGCATATAAGAAAGCCGCTCTTCGTGACTTTGTTCAAGAGCGGCACGATGAGCGCCGTGGGATGCTTGCTACCTAGACCCAATGCTTTCAGGATTATAAGGTTTGTTTAGAGACCTGGAAAAATTGGCATATCTCTTATGGTCAATCGCCCCACCCTCCTTCCCCACCTCTGTTCTAATTGCTTCTTGCTACCCCCTGCCCTTTTCTACTATGTGCTCACATTGAGGACAATATTCTATTCAAGCATGGGGGAGTTAGTCAGTTACTTGATGGCGTTTGATGTCTGACTTGGTTTGGTGTGTCCTTGTGTATGCTTTGTATATATTATTCATGCTTACATTTAGAGTTGCATTTTCAATCTAATTTTATGTAGCCAGAGCATGTTAGAAGTACATTTATGTAGCCAGAGCATGCTTACATTTAGGTTTTGTTATTAGAAGCATGGATTCACTAAAACAAAAAAATAAAAAAATCATTAAAAAATGAAAAAAAGGAGAAATCGTCTGATGATGATCTTTGTAGACTAGGTAGACTTCTTTGGTTTAGATTGATCCTTTGATTTGCCCAATTGTGCATAAAAATGTTTGAGAATGAATCTGCAAAAATGAGCTTCATGTTTTGTCCATATGTTGAGTGCAAATTGATTACCCAATGACTTTTTACATGAATGTTGGCATATGTCTACTAATGAGCTAGGTATGACGTTGGTAGATGTCCTGTGAGGTTTTGAGCTTTTTAAAGACTAATTTATTAATTTAGTCTGTTGTGAATTCATGTGCGAATCTTCCTTAACATCATTTCTTTACAACTTGCTTTGATTCTCATTCAAGATCACATTTCGCATATGCATTTAGGCAACATGATTGAGGCATTCTTTGACTTGTTAACCCAAAATGCCAAATAGCCATGCTTGTTATACATTATATATCTCTTACTACCCTCTTTGAGCTTATATCCATTTTTATTCATTTAAACCTCTGAACATAGCCTTTGGCCCAAATAATTATCTTACCTGTAAGCCGGGACTAGAGTAGTGTTTCATCCTCGTACATTGAGTTTGTTGGGAGTTAGTAAGGTGTATTGAGATTCTTTTTGGTGGATTTGGTTGGTTGTTTGGTGAAGGGATTTGTGTTCTTGTGTTATATATTAGAAATCCCTTGTCTTATTGTACAAATATTAGAGAAGAGTTAAAATTCAATTTTGATATGAATTCCCTTAGCAAACTCTAAAGAAAAAAAACAACGAAAAGAAAAACCAAAACAAAAGGCACAAAAAGAAACGAAAAAAGGAAGAAAACAAAAGAAATAAAATAACAAAGGGGAAAAAAAAAGAAGAGTATTGGCCTTGTTTAGATTGTAAAAAGCACGTTTGACTTTCAACTTCTTCTCTCTTCATTTGGTTGTGAAAGGGGATGTATTTTATAGTTAAATTGTATTGGCAGAAGGAGAATGTTGCATAAGCGCATTGGAAGCGTTTAGCTCTTAGTCTATGGCTTCTAGCTTCACATTTTCAAAACATTCGTTTCCCTCTTACCTTTACCCATGACCCCATTATAACCTTATAAAATTCCTTATGATTGTCTATTGTGTATTGCATGCTAGTGATGGCGAATTAGAGAGGTTTATCAATCTTATGGTAGATTTGAGTCTACGAAATGAGAATTGAGGGAACCTTCCTAAATTTTAAAACAACATGAGTAATGAGTGCCACATGACTATAATGAGGTTCTGTGGCATTACTGGCTCCATTTGTTTCATATGTTGATATGATTATATTTGATGATTTAGGAGGTTGATTCAAGCTTGACATTGTGATCTGTTAATCAATTTCAAAAACTTCATTTCCTAGTCTGTTTGTTAAATGATTTTTGTACTTCTGGGCTAACTTTGGATCATTTTTGCTATTGAGGTTCTACCAATGTCTATCCTGAGGAGGTTGTGAATAAATTTCAGTCTTAGTGTTGCTTAGGGACAAGCAACGATTCAAGCATGGGGGAGTTTGATAAGTGCTTTTATATACTCCATTTATGGGATGTTTTGTAGCACTTTTTTGGGAATATATGAGCTTAATGTCATAATTTATACTCCTATTCTCATTTTATACTTTGGTATGGTTCTTTGATGGTATTTGTAGGATTTGAGACCATTTGACCTAGCATTTGACCTCTATTTGAGTGCTTATTGACCTGCCACGGAGGTACCCCAAGCCCTATGCCTGTGGAGGAAGAGAAGCGCATAAGAGTTCGGTTCCAACCAAGACCACGGTCCAACCGTGGTGGCTGCCACGGACCGTGGTGAGCCTGTAACTGCTAGCCTCTTCGTTTTTCTTTGTTATGCAACTAAGGATGCTCCATTTGCTGCTTATAAGGGCGTGTTCTAAGGCTTTTTAGAAGGTGAGCAACAAAAAAAAAGTCATCTCACTACTACCTCTTAGTTAGTGTTTAGTTTAGTTTAGTTTAGTTTGGTTTTTGAGATTTGAAGAGTGAAGCTTTGCTCTTGGAGGCTTGAATATTATTGCACAATTCAAGGGCTACCATTTTCATAAAGTTTTCCTCTCTTCCTTTGAATTTGTTTTTAAACTCTTGTTTTAGTTGAATTAGAAATATAAGTGAGTAGTTTTATCTAATCTAGGGATTTGTTAGCCATAGTATTGTAATTAGATCCTTTATCCTTGAAATCTTGTGCTTATTTTATGATTGGAGTGATTCATGTCTATCTTGTGATTGAAATGTTGTGAGTGGAATTTGGTCAATTTCGCTTGCTTATGTTAAGTAGTAGAGTGAAGTACTAAAAGCTAAAACTCGCTACTAGATCACCTTGATAGAACTTGATTTGGCAAAACTCTAGAGAGAATTGCTTATTAAGAGGAGACTTAGCATTCATAGATCTTCAACCTAGACTGAATCAAAGATAATTGAGAGAGTGTTAGTTGAGTTTGTTTAGGCAATTTAGTTCGTTTCGAAAGAAATGATTAAATTTAACTCGATTGCAATTCCTTGAATCGTTCAATCTATAAAAAGTGCATTCTTAATTCTATGATTAAACTCTTTACTTGGTGAACCAAATTCCTATATGCTTTACTTTGATTGATTTCCAAATAGTTAATTAGTTTATTTAAATCAACCCTTTGAAAAGAATTGATCGCTGAGTAATTTCAAAAGGCCATTGACTCGATAGATTACTTTGGTCCCTGAGGACGATCTTAATCTATACTACAACATCCATGCACTTGCCGACGTGCCAGAGAGGCAGATGGCGGAGGGACGGCGATAAGGCTTGGCAGTGGCTGCCCAGTTGAGGCGCGAGTGGCTGGGCTCGAACCTTAGTGCCACATAAGGGAGGAGTTAGGTGGCTAGGGTTTTGAGAACTGTGTGCCACCACCGCGACTGCCACCATTGTCAGCTGAGCACAATTTCAACAACGTTGTCGGGGCTGAGAAGGGTGAAGAGTAGCAGTAGCACAGTCTGGAAGAAGGAGAATCGAGCAGCATTGGTATCAGAACCATGACCAGTAGTGAGTTCCGAGGGCTTGGGGAACAGGTCTCAACCAAGGCTAGGAATCATTCATTCAACCCATTAATCAGCTCCATAAAGCTTGGAATTTAGGTGGGTGGTTCTTAATTTACTAAATTACTAATAATTTACAAAGCTTTGCGTTGTTTATTAGTTTGATACAATTGTGGTAATGAAATTTGAATGACTTGAGAGTGCAAGGGAGAGTGTGGATTGCTTGAGTTTAATTAAAATGATTTAAGGTTGAAATTGTGTTGATTTTAAGGATTTTTGTGGACGATAGTGTGAGGAGGGAGATTGGGTTTGTATATGTGGTATGTCAATGCTGTTGTCAATGGTGAGGTGGGGTAGCCAAGGACATGTTTGGGTATCTAATTTGTGTTATATTTCATGCCATTAAATGTTGTTTATACTGCGGTACTTATGTTATTTGTTATTAAGTAACTATTCTTTGCATCATTTCCTAGCTACTGTATCAAACCTCCTTGTTGGTCTTGAGTAAGTTTAGCTAAATGTCATACAATAGACACGTGTCAGTTTAGTTAACTGAATTGGTCTAGGTGTTATTTGCTACAATCAACCCATGTAGGCTCTGTGTTTGCTTGGAAGTTAAGAGGGAAGCAAGAGCCCACTGAACGGTTCAGTTAACCGGTTCAACAACAAAATGGGTCCCTAAATCGAACTGTGGCTTGGCCCCAACCTGCTTTGCTCTAGCTCGACCTTTTAGGCCTAGTTTCGCACGACTTAAGATTTTAGTTCATTGTCGCATCTTGAATCGAAAGCGATGAATAGGTTCCCTGCATAGTTTAGCTATATGATTCAGTTGGATGAACCATCGATCAAAAAGTTGAGATAATAACCCTAGAGTCAACTTAGGGTCGTATCGTGGTTGTGAGCTTGTCTTTAAATATCTCGAGTTGTATGAATTCAAAATGAGTTTGGCAAACCTTAAGCATGTGATTGATTGCAGAACTCAACTGCTAAAATTCTTTCACGACTACTTCTGAGTATGTAGCAAGCTGGTGGCTTAGGAAACGAATCTTCGTAACTCTTTTATATGAAACTGGATGCTTAATTAGCTATTAACTCATTCGCAAGCATGTTTGCTAAAATGAGTAATTATAAGCATTTTATAAGTCAACTTAACGTAATTAAGATATTTTGGCCTTCTTGAAAATGGAAATGGCATTGTTGTGATACAATGGGAACTACTGTGCAAAACATGCTGAAAATGAGATGCATCTAAAATGTTTTAGGCTAAGAGGATAGTGCTAGTGAATTCCTCGGGAGCAGACCCAGAAGTGGGAGCCCTAGTGGACCCTAGCGAGGGTGAGACTCAAACTTGTGGAGCAAACTTGGTAAGCGGGAACCCTAATTCCTAGGGAGCAGACCCAAAAATGGGAATCCTAGAAGACCCTGACGAAAGTATAACACAAGTTTAGGGAGCAGACCCGGTATGTGGGAACCATAATTCCTAGGGAGTAGACCATGAAGTGGGAACCCTAGAAGACCCTGACGAGGGTAAATGTCGACTAAATATGAAAGGCCCCGACATTACTATGATATGTTATTGGCGATCTCACTCAAACAAGCACAAATACATGAATCCGATGCCTAGAAAATGATTTCTCAGCTAATGTGTGATGAGAACTCCTCATTCGAGGATTATGCTAGTGTAAATGTTTGAAAAGTGTATGAACAACTTCTTTGTGAATAACAATTGTTTTTATAAATGATTACTTTGATTTAAGTAAAGGTAATGGACTTCTTATATGTTAACCTCATTTTCTTATGAAAAGAACTCCCATTGGTGACTCGAGTTGAACCCTTTGATGTTAAGCGTGTGAACTAAAGGCCCTATTATTCTCAATGCTTGAATTATAGCTTGAGGCAACTTGCTATTTGAGTTAATTCTGCATGTTATGTGATGTAAAACAAGTGTAGTATAAGTGATTAGTTGCAAGCGTCATAGGTTAGGCAAATTGACAATTCTTGTGTATGGAATGGAAGAAGAAAAAAGATGCTATTTGAATCCTGGGGATTGTAGAAGTATTGATGGATATGGGAGACCTTGTATGCTTATTATGTGATATTAAATAACAATCGTGTGTGATTGCTACTTTTACATATAACTGTGTTGTTTTCTTGGGATTGAGGATCATTCACTGAGCTTGTGGTAGCTCATTCCCTCTCTATTTCCCCTTTTCCCAGGTTTTTGATGTGATAGATAGAAGTTGATTCGTGTAAGCTGAGTTGAATGCCTTCAATAGGAGTTATATACACAGATTATGAGTTAAATGTTGTAATGTAATGAATTCGTAAGTTCTTAAACATATCTATGTGAAGTTCTTTAGTTCGTGTATTGCATATTGAATGGCGATCGCTCTGGATGGGTATGTGAACCAACCATATGATTAGTTAGTCGTCTTTTTAGCTGGAGATGTTTATTCTTAGGATGTAAACCCCAGTGCTCCGGATGTGTAATTCGTTAAGCTATACCCTTTTATTTCTTTCTTTTATTGAACTTCATACTTGGTGTACTCGAGCGTGTGGCCTATGGAGTTGTGGTCTCCGTTGTATAGCTGTGGAGCTTGTGGATATGTCTTGAAGGTTTTATCAATGCAGGGACGTAATTTAAGGCTTTAAGCTTAGAAAATGGTCAGTTTTAAGACAGAACTCTGTCTAGCCCAGGATTTAAAAGAAACATTGACATCCCTAACCCTGGGGATAGGGGTGTTACAAATTTCTAGCATAGAATGGAAGGAAAGGAAAAGTTATGATAACTAGGATTGATTTTGATTACATATCTCATAGGTAAGCGAGTGCTTCAAAATTCATAAAATATGTAATTACATGTTCACTGATTTTGTGAAAGGAAAATTTATCATAGGTGATAAAACCTATTTATATGTCACTATGTTTGCCCCACTGTCTATTGTTTGAAGGTATGAACATGCTAAGTTGATCTTTCCTAGTTATGTACAAATGCTTACATGGATTTTCATGCTTCTATTGGCGTACATGACCATGTTGGCGGACAGTGTATTCATTGTCATGGTTTGAGTGAAAATGTATTTACAATTCAAGATGAGTTGCTTTGAAATTTGCAATGGTAAGAAGGTTTTTTTTCCTATCTCTGTAGAACTAATTGTTCATAAGTATGTTTTGTGAGGTTCGAGCCTAGGTAGAGTAAATTATTCCACAATTTCTAGTTGTTATTGTTGATCGTTTTTTTGAATGATTTGCGGTGGTTGTGAAGGATTGAGGCAACTCTAGAAATGTTGATTTTGACCCTATAGTGTTAACAATACTATAGATTAGTTAGTAAAATATTTGAGGGCCCACTTGATGATTGTTGACAAACTAAAATTCTAGAACAATGAAACTACTAGTATTTGTTTCGAAGGGTTAGTAGCAAAAGTCAAGTCATGATTTGTGGTTTAATCCTCTGCATCCAATGTATAATGAGGCTTCCTTTCTCCTTATGACAAGTTAGAAATCCATTGAGGTGAAAACATTGGTCACTTGTGTGGCCCTTATGTTTAGCAAAAGATTACAAAAGATGTAACTTGTATGCTCCTTTGAAGGCACCATGTCACCTTGTACATAATAATTACACCTTGAGTTAGAGTATATAGCCACAATATATGTATTGAATTTTTATGTGATCATCATTTTGTTAAATAGCTTGTGCTTTTTAACTTAAGAAATGACATAATATGCCACTTGAAAATTGCATCCCTTGTCTATTTAGTTAGTTATAGGCAACAATTGTGTTAAGAAACTAATGATGTGGAAGTAGTAATGATGTAGGATTCACTAATGGAAAGGATAAGAAGCCATGTTTACAATGGAAGGAGAGAGGATAATGGCCCATTATATCAGCCAGAGGATGCTAAATTTGAGATGGAGGAGGATTAGGAAGGGCAACCATAAAGTGTGAAGAGAAAATAGGGTTCGAAAAAACGGCAACTTAAGGATATGGTGTGGTGGGTGGGGTTGTAACAAAACCGAGTTAGCTTACCAAGCCCTTGGGTTAAGCTCAGTCAAGGTCAACGTGGGCTTGAGTCAAACTGAGTTCAATATGAGCTAGAGCCAGCTTAAAAGCATATCAAGACGAGCCTGCGACCGCTTAGACTCAGCTGGCCTTCGCTCACTTTAGACTGATTTGGCTTAATTAATTCATTTTTTTTTCTTATGTACTTGTGTAGAAAGTATGAGAACATCCTTAAAATCAATGAAATTTCATCCCAACCTTTATTTCTTAAATCTCATGCAAAAACCTGGAATTTACCTTAATTGTATCCTTAAATTTAAACTTTTTTTAAAACAAAATAGACCCTTCCCAAAAAAGAATGTTGAGTAAAGCTAAGTTGAGTTTCAAGCCAAACACTATACATTTGTGCTTGTGATTGAGCCTAAACTTTAAGCTCAAACTCGACTCCTTTGCACCCTTCTTGGTGGGGAAACAGGATATTATAGACAAACAGGGCAATATCGATGGAATAAGGGCTCGAAAAGGAAAGATGCGAATAAGCTGAATGGTTTAGATGGAGGGGCATTGTGACGGAAATCAAATACTGCAACACTGTGGATTTCATAAAGGCACAAATGGACAGAAGTGTTCCAAAAAATGAAGACGCAATATGCCCTAGGGAAGTTAGGGCACTATAACATAAGATTGAAGGAGCATGAGCACCTAGTGTGGCGGTGAAGGGGACAATGTGATCATTTTTTTTTTTGACATCCTCTCAGCCCGTATAGATCACACCCTAATGAACTACTTGGTATATGCATGGAGGCTGAGAAACAAGGATCCTTAGATAAGGGAGCACCTTGTTCCTTTTAGTATATATGATGCAACTTTGTTTAGTGGGCTATCTATTCATAGTTAGCGCTATCACTTTATTTGAGGGAGGTGGAAAAAGATACAAAGATTGAGAACCTTTTGAAACAAGAGATTCAGAGCATGGGAGAGGCCAACAAGGATAGTAAGTACGTAAACCATGGATGTTCACTACTAAAGCTATGTGACTAACATGATAGCATGGAGTCAATAGAGACAAAAAATGCTTGTATGTGGGATTGTTCATGATAGTGCACATGTTTTAGAAATCCTTTGGGAAGATGTCCAAGGAGATTGTATGTTTGACAAACGATCTTGATGGAATTGGCTAGTATGAGTAAAGGTTTTTGTGCCTGGGTCAGGAGCACACCCATGCTTCTTGTATCCCTTGATTTTTGTGTTGTTAGGTTTCAATTGAATACCAACCTAAGCCAACCTAGGGTTTATATCTTAAGCAAATTTAAATATTGGCCTACCCCTAGGGTTCAGTATACGATGGAGAATAGACAAACACATCACAAAAGACTATAGATCAAGGGGGTTGCATTGTTGAAATTTTGTTGGGTTCTTGAGTTAATTGATGTGGATTTTATATATAGTTTTAAAACCCTTTTTACTTGCAAGTGCATAAGGTTAATTGTAGACTAGCGAGTATAGGGTGTCGATCCCACGATGAACAATAGCGATTTTTAAAATTTACCTTTCCGATTACAAAGAATAATTTAATTTCAGAGTTGGATTATGAATATAAATTGACCAACAAAATGAAGAGCAAATAAGTAGTAAAGTATAGAGAAATCAAATAGGAGAAAGTTGTAGGACTTTGGATTTCACCTTTGATGTCAATATTGATTTACTAATTCGAATGGGAATTCAATTTGTCTCTTGTTCAACCTAAGCTACAAGCATTAGGCAGTGAATTAAAAAGATGATTATAATTATAAAGTGACATAGTTTATCTAGTAGTTTAGCATGAATTATTCTTTTTAGACATAACTCATCTAATTTCTAGCATAAATTATTCAATTTAAACAATTATAATTTTAAGCCCAAATTGCATAATCATCATATTAGCCTACAAGGTCTAATATTCATTTGAGATAGCAAATTAAACTAATGTCATCAACATGATTAAACATTAGTGTTAAGATGCATAGGTAGATGATGATCAAATATAAACTCAAGATTATGCAAAAGAGACAAAAATAACCCCATAAGAAATTAGCAAAAGAATATTATTACCAGGGATCCATCATAGTCCTAGAAATGAGTAGTTTAGCCGACCATAGTTAGGGAAAACACCATTGAAATTGGTATATTTCACAACCTATGTCCAAACCTTATACTCAATTACACAAAATTATAAAACTTAGTATAAACTCTCGAATTTGACTCACAAATGAGATGAGAAGACAAGAGAAAAATAGCTAACAAAGCTTATTTTCTTCTTAACCCCTCAACCCAAATGATCTTGTCTTACAAAGACTTTCTCTAAAAAAATGAAAGATGAAAGGACAAGAAGATGCTTGAGTGAGTGGATGGAAGAATGAGAATGGATATGAGTCACTTTTTCCCTCAACCTTGGCCCCTTTTTATAGTGAAAATCCAACCCTTAGGATACCCCCAAAATTAATGGAAATTAATTCCAATTAATTTGGGATGTTACATGCATGGTCATGGCTAGTCATAAGTATAATATTAATTTTGATTAATGGCATTTAACTAGGTTAAGAATTAGCCATGTGGGAAAAATGGAGCACTTGAGAGAAGCGGGGAGGATGAGATTGAGTGAGAGGCATGGTCAAGACTGGGCTGCTTGCTCAGGCCCAAACAAACCATTTTATGTTTTTTTTTTCTTTTCTTTTCTTTTGGCTTGAACTTTAGACTTTGCACTTGTAGGCGATCCGAGTAAAATTGCACAACCTTCATCCAAATTCTTCTATTCTAGTTTTCCTGCAAGTTTCATAAAATCTGCATTATTTACTCAAAAATATATCTCAAAGACATAAAAGTAGGTAAAATGGAGGAGAAAATTGTATATAAAATATGAATTATCATTAATAAGGTGGATCAACATAAGGATGCAAAATCAACTACTTTTCCCTTTCTCTTTTTCTTTCCTTTTTCCTAGCATTATTAAGTTTGGGTGAGCAAGGATGTAATTTTGTAATTTACCCACTGCTCGTTGTAAATATTAAATTGCATGATTTTCTTTTCTTTGACATTGTATATGTAATTTACTATTTCCATTATTAAGCCTAGCACGTTGCATTCTTGTCTTTGTGTAGTGTAACTTTACTAGTATCTTGATTTAACTAATAGAGGCCTTCTCTGATTATGGGCAGTATCGAGGTACACTCCATCCCAATGTAGTACCATAGCCCCTCGAACCTCAATCTTTACTTTTACCTATGGCATCAGATTGTCCTTGCATTTGGGATCGTTAAGGGAATCGTTTTCAAGAACCTTCTTTTATTAGACCCATGTGCATTTTGGTCGTCCCTTCAATTTAAGGATATATAAACAAAGTAAAATTTCTTATTATTTTTGACAAAACTGACAGATGACTCTTAATCAGTAGCATAGATAAAACTAATCTTGAGATTGTGGGCAGAACAAGAGCATTAGAGTGTTCTTAGGCGAAGCCCACAAGCATGTTCTTGAGGGCCAAGAGCATAAGCTACCTGTTTATTTTCCTGTTTCAATCCAAATTACATTTCTAAAGCCGTAAAAAGCACTCCAATCTAGCCATTCGTAAGGAACTGCACTTGGGGGCCTGGACCATGGTCCTTATAAAACTACATTGATATTACAAAATTTTTCAAAAACAAACTAGAAAAAACCCTAGATGAGGATATCAAATACGTACAACATGCAAATCATCCAAGCACTAGTCCAAATTTGGCATCTAACAACTATTATCCCAATCTAACATTAAAATTAAGCTAAATTTAAGAGAAACACAAAATTACGTAGACATTAAGAAGAATCAAAACATTTGTTGTCTTTCAAAGGTTCTAACCACAACCTTTGATTTTGGTTAACAACCCTTTGTGATCATCTATAATTGTATAGCTCCTTCAACATTCATTGACTCCTGAATTTCACATCTTGTAAAACCTTCTCTGCTAGCTGTCATGTTAAGTTTTTAGATAAGATCGTCAGCTCTAGGTGAGACAATTATGAGGAACAATAGTGCATTCAATTTCTTACTTAATGGGGTTATTTAACTTAAAGAGAGACGAGTAGGAGAGCGTGAGTCTTCTTTTATAAATGTTCATTTTAAAATTGTTGATTTAAGTTGACTTGTTGAGCATAAAAATAAAAGAAATATACTATTAACTCCAATCACCATATACATGTATTAAAACGTATTCCATGTCGACTTTCCACCGGATCATGGTGCCTAGAAGTTGATGACGATTTGCTAAGCCTTAAATTCCTAGAACAAAGTTAAATTAGTGTTTCAGAGAACAGGATGAGAATGAGTGAGAGAACACAAGCCAGCAACCACACCGCTAAAGAAGCGGATCAATTGGCAAGATTAACAAAAAAGATGAGGAGATCCACAATGAGACAACCCATGGAGAAAGAAGAGATGGAAGATGTTGAGATGGGTGAAGGGGAGTTCAGTTCGCCCAATATCCCTAAAACAATACAGCCCAGTATAGGTGGGCAGGGCGTTAATAGACCAATATCGTGCATGGACACCTTATAGTGCAACACCCCTAATATGATGTTAGAAACCCATAAAAATATGATCTGGGAAGATAATAGGGGTGGGGATGTCTCAGAGGATGATGAGCCCCCTGAGGAAGATGAACCAACATGCCCTATAATCTCGCTTACTGCTACAGAGAAGCGGATGGTCTGTCAACCATGGAGGAATTCCCTGATAATCAAAATGTTTGACAAAGGGATTGGCTTCCTGCAACTCAGGCGACGACTGAAAACTAAATGGGCTCTAAAAGGGATTTCTTCCTCATTGACATTGGGCATGATTACTACGTCACTTGGTTCCCTAACCTTGACGGCTATGAACATGTTATGAACAATGGCCCTTGGATGATAGGGGACCACTATCTCGTTATACAAGAATGGTTCCCTAATTTTGTCCTTGAAGAAGATCGTATTACTCGGCTGACAACTTGGCTACAAATCCCGAAGCTCAGTGTTGAATATTTCAACAAAGATTTCCTACTACAGAAAATAGGAAGTAAGATTGGTAGCGTGAGAAGAGTTGATAATACAATGGTAAATGTTAAAAGGGGGCAATTTACAAGGTTAAGCATGGAGGTTGATATAACAAAACCCCTTTTGTCCAAGTTTTCGGCTTAATGGGAGAATTTGGAGGGTCCAGTGTGAAGGTCTTTGGATGATCTACGTTAACTGTGGCACCTAAGGCCACAAAGAGGATGCATGCACCCAGGACCAAAGATTGGAAAATAAGGGTGAACGAATTCATGAGGGCTGTCAAACAGATACAAATCGTCCACCACAAACTGAGGAGGAGAAAGCCTACAGGAGCTGGATGATAGTACGTAAATCAGCGAGGAAGAAAACAACCAGGCAACCACTACAATCTAGTGGCAGAACGGATGGAGAATCCAGTCTGAACCGGCAGGGAGGACCCACCCTTATCCAGAACCCCATGAGGCAAGTGGTGGACCTCAATAAGGAAACATACATGATGGATGGCATGCAGGCCCAACAAACTAACGAGGATCACGCTATAATAATGGAAAGTGGCGTAAATCCTATATGCAATCGTGGCTCAAGATATAGAGCATTAGCAAATCTTGATCTTCATGTGGATTTGGATGATGAAGCACCAGAGAGGAAGCTAGGGGGGACACGAAAGATCTCATGCCATCTAACGAGACACCGAATCTGGAGGGAGAAAATAACGAGGTCATCTCTAGACAACATCTCGCTCACCAATTTGGAAATTAGGAGTGGCAAGGAGAATAATCCTTAGGAAGAGAATAATTAAGCACGTAACTGTTATGAATTTTCATAAGTGTACGGTTATCGTTGTAGGAATTAACGATGTCATCCTCGGGGATGTTTATGAATTTCGGCCACTGACTAAACATATGCTTAAAATCTAAAACAAAAATTTATACACCAAGGCATTAAGTATGACTAATATAGTTAACAAAACTAAATTCTTACAAATCCGAGGTGAATTTTGACTAGTAATAGTTCTAACAAAAAAAAAAATAATAGCGAACTAAACATAATCAATCATCTATCACTAACAACTTGAATTAGGACTTTGGAGGAATGCTGGTATGAACCACTGAGCAAGATAACAACAAATCAAAGTAGAGCAGTGAAACACAGCTAGCAATGAGCTCGGGTATGGAAGGATGACAGGCTAGGATTCGAATCAACCGCTTCTAGATTCAAGGTCGGATCGAAGAACTCAAGAACACTAAACTGAGTACTCAAGAACAAGATCTGAAATCTAGAAAACAAAATGTAACATTAAAGTCTGAAATTAAAAAAGAAGAAAACAACTCTCGGCTATCCTCTCTACTTCCCAAAACCAAATTACATCAATTTTGAATAAAAAACATTAACCGAAAACTACCCCGTACTACTTTCCCTTGCTCGAATTACTCCCAAGAAAAATGGCTCACATCTCTTTATTGCTCCATTAATGCCGGATTTAAAACCTTTGAACTCTCAGGGGATGAACAGGCACTTGAAATCCAAATGGTTACCCAGTCGAAGAGAGAGAGAAGATAGCGGTTTATTGATGATTGATTAAGCAAGGAGTAATGGAAACAAAATGATGATGCAATTTATGGCAAAAAGAGAAGGATTAATGGATGAGAGGGAAGGTGAAAGGCTGCCCTGTTCTACCTCCTTAGCTTTTGGGTTCTGGGTAGGAAGGGACGAAGAAGAAAAAGCGCAGATTGGGGGGGGGGGGGGGGGAAGGCCGTGGTCACATGCTTCCCACGTGACAGATTAAATGAAGTAGAGAAGGCAGGGCGAACTGGAAAGAAAAGAAAGAGGATAAGTACCCCTGGGCGCTTGTTGAGGACCGAAGTGGGCCGCGGAACGATGGCCTGAGAGAGAAAGAAGCAACTGCGGGCTTCTGGTTGAACGCGCTTGGGCCTGGCCCAGAGAGAGAGTGGGTCCTGTTTTTTTTAAGGAGGAAGCAGCGTGGACTGGGCGGGCACTCGGGTTGGGCTTCAGTTTGGCCTGTGAGTTCAAGAGGGTTGGGTCTAGCTTTCTTCTCGTCCTTTTTCCACTTTTCACTTGATCCAACCTTTGAGCTATTTGTTTAATTTTTCCAACTTTTCAATTCCTACAAAATAAACAAAACAATATTAAAATTCAAATTTAATAATTTATTTCGAGCAATTATTAGATAATAAAAGTGATAAAATATCATAATTTCTGGTTGAACAAACTAGTAAGGATCACGCTATAATAATAGAAAGTGGCGCGAATCCTACATGCAATCGCGGCTTAAGATTCAGAGCGTTAGCAAATCTTGATCTTAACATAGATTTGGATGGTGAAGCACTAGAGGAGGAAACTAGGGGAGACAAGGGAGATCTCATGCCATCTAACGAGACACCGAATCTGGAGGGGGAAGATAATGAGGTCATCATGTTAGACAACAACTCTCTAACCAATTTGAAAATTAGGAGTGGCAAGGAGAATATTCCTTAGAAAGGGAATAATCAAGCACGTAACCCGCAAGCCATGCCACGGACTGAATCCTGTATGCAAAAAAAAAGCCCAATCCAACCCTAAATCACTAGAAGCCCATTACAAGCGGTTCCAAGTGATAGTTTTGCTATGAGACAAAAAGAGGCTGGCCCAGTCTTGAGGCCTCGCGTGGACAGGCCTACACAGGCTGGACATGCTACCTCTTCCTGGATCCCTGCAACCCATCAAGAGAGGTGGCCCATCTGAACTCACCACAAATTCTAACAAATGCACATGGAGCCCCCCCGGTCGAACCAACAACTTCATTTGATATCCCACCGGACAAAAATAATGCCATGAATGTCACCAATGGTGCAAATGATGCACTACTAGAAAGACTGAAATTTGTGACCGTTTTTTTGTGACCTATACGAAATGGTCACAAATTATGACCAATTTTATGACAGATAGAGAGTAGTGTGAAATTTTTGACCAAAAGTTAAGCGGTGTGAAATTCTGTCACATTTTATGACCAATTTTCAGACCACTATAAAATTAGTCACAGTTTTCAAATTTTGAAAATTTTAAAATGTTTTTTCCTTTATTTTTAAAATTAAGACTAATTTTTCTTTTAAAAAAAAAAAGACCAGACTAATTTTGTGACGGTTGAAAACCTTATTCGTGGTCACAAAATTGGTAAAAGCTAATAATTAAACCTAGTGTGTCTTTTGCTCACACATCCTCGAGCACCCTCGCGCAGCGCCATCCCAGAACCTCCTGCTCCCACTCCATCCTCCTTCTCCCTTGTCGTCCTCCTTCTCCATCGCCGGCTGCCCAGAACTGTCTTCGCTCCTGGTGCCCCTCACACCTTCCTTCTGCCCAGAACGTCCTTCGCTTCCGGTGCCCCACGTTGTCTAAGTCATCTCCTTCGCTGACGCTGCGCAGAGCACGGTTCTCTTTGTTCGCTGCCCCATGCTGTCTGAGTCTTCCCCTGCCTCTCTTCATTCGGCGCCTAGTACAAGGCTCCAAACCAGCCCAGACCAGACCAAATCTGGGCACCACTCCAAACCAGAAACGAGTTGCTGGTAAGTTCTGGAGGCTTCGAAATCTTGCTCAATCAATTTATTTTTTTTGTATAATTCGCTTGATTTGATGTTCCTTTATTATCCGTTTTCAGATCTATTTTGTATTATCTGTTTGTGATTTGTTCAGTTTGCTTTTGCTAAATCAATATTTCGACGGTTTTGCTCAATCAATAGTTTGATTTGTTTGCTATTTTGATGCTAGAGTTGACTGTATACTCCTTCTACCGAACAGAAATATTCTGACTTACTGTAACTGTAAATGTGGAGATATCATCTTGCCGGGATAGATTACAAACATGTTGTATCAGCTGTAGCATACATGTAAGTGACTACCATTGGTTTAGACTTAAGTGACTGCCCGAGCACTGAATCTACAAATTACAAACATGTTGTATCAACTACAACAGGCTGCCTATTATATTGCATCAGCATGCATTCAAACACCTTTCCATACCGAAGATAGAATTTGGTAATCGCTTGATAATGTTTCTTAGTAAGCATTCAAAGAGCACAGAGGTCTGTAGCATCAGACATTATTAGGAAAATATGAGATATAGGTCTTTAAATCATTGAAATCTTGTAAACGTGAATCTCTTTAAGTCACTTTGTGTGGAAAAAATGCAGTAAAAAGATGGCCTTTTACATAGTGTCAGGAATCGATTCTCATGTCCAAATTGGGGGGGGGGGGGGGAATATCTTCCTATTTTTTGTTTCACATCAAAATTTTTATAATGTATGATGTCAGCTCTCTTCTTAATGTTGATTAAGGCTAATTCAGCTAGACTGTCTTTGATTTAGGACTTTTGGTAGTATGTTAGAAAAATTCTGAAGATCAAGTAATAATGTATAGTGGTGTTCCTAATCAGCATATTCATGATTTAGGCTAATATTACCTTTGATGTTGAAAAAGTTGCATGTAGTAATCTGTATGTTCATGTTCATAGCATTTTTCCATTATACAAAACCTTATTTGTGGACCAAGTTACAGTGAGCCAAAATGAAAATTTGTCGATGGAGAACATTGAGTGAAAATTAGAGGCAAGTGTTGATTCAAGATTCAGAGCCAGACAAAACAATTTAAGATCTGAGCAGTTGTGAATGATGATAAAATAAGGATCTTGGTTGTGGGCCTCAGTTGATAGTAATATGAGATGAATACTAGCTATGATTGTTATTTTAAAAATCCTTATAGATGGACGGGATTTGCCTAGGTAGTAATGATGTGACTTTGTAATGCTTGAGGTGTTAAAGAGTATAATGAATCATTCTCATTGGGCGAGTTGGTCAGTTTACCTGACAAACTATTGATGAACCTAATTTATTATTGTATTCACTATTGCCTTGTGTGTTATATCGTCTAAGATCTGTTTGTGACAAATGCCTTCTTTGTGTTGTACCATCAGAAGTTGACACACCGGCAAGTTCTTGTGTTTTGAATCCTCTGTCTTTTCAGGTACAACTTTTAGAATACAAGGATCTTTATTCAATGAGATAAGTATGCGATCTAAAATTTGTGGTCACGGAATTGGACTAGGTTTTGATTCTTGTGGTACAGAATAATTTGAGGAGTTAGATGACCTTGGTATTCAAGGAGGAAAAGAGAAAGGGAAAGTAGGAAAAAAATGGTTTGTAAAGATGAGTTGGTCATCCATGATTTACAGTCAAGGTACTTGACTTCTAGCTATGGAGGTCAGACCAAATTAGAGATTTGGCCAAGCCTCATCACAACATTAGGGGTATGTTTGGGTACTCACTGACCTATAATTAGTTGAGGCTGTGTGCTGACTAACAAAATGTTTATGGCTGTCGCCTTTTTCTGATTGCCATTGCTTTATGTCTCTCAGAGACTCAAGTTTGATGGTTTCTGAATTGTGTAGAGTTGCAGCTTATATTACCCTTGATTAATCTGTGTTTAAAATAGGACAGCTTTACCTGAGGTTGACGTGGTGCAAACCCTTTGTGTATTTCCTATTGGTCCTGTTATTTTCGTCTTCTAGATGTCTTGTGCACAATTACTCTTTAAAAAACTGTAAGCTTTCTAATATTGAGTAGGTAGCAACTAGCACTATCCTTTGCATACTATATTCCCAAGTAAGTTACTTTAGTTTAATTTATTGGGCAAAGGTATGTGTTTTAAATGTCTTAATTGGAGTAGAATGCTAGGTGTCTTTTATTCTTATTCATTTTGCTAGTTCTCTCATCTTGCAATTTTCCTTTGTGTCATTAGGTGCTTCAGTGCTGCTTGTTGTGAATTCCTGTTAATTTAGTTGTGATTGTTTTAAATAATGTGGGCTAGAAATGAGGAGTATTTAGTTACTTGAGCTGGAAATGGGGGCGTGTGTTGCTAATGCTCAAGTTTGATTGTAATATTTCATTTTTAGGCAAGTTTTCCGACTTTGGCTTACAATAAACTGAATGAAAATGCCTGGATTCAGATTTGGGATCTGGCAGAAGCAATGTACGCATAGGCCACATACATGTACCCCTTCCCCTTCCGCAACCCAAAATGGTTTTCGCTGTTGTGAGACGCCCTTCCCATCAGATATTCTAAGTTTGTCATCTTGTTATCCTTTGTTAAACTGGTGAAAAAGGAGTGATGTACTTGTTACGTTTTGATGTTTTGAGATGGGGATGATTATAAGAGGCATAGAAGGGAAAGGAACTATGAGAGGTCATGTGAGGTTGTGAACTTAGATAGTTAAATATATTACTTGATCAGCCTTACCTTGGTCGTCTTGGAATTCTCATCAAATTCTGACGCTTTGAAATCTCTTTAAGAAAGTGGTGCTTTTGACAATAATCTCAGGGAAAAACTACTAGCCTCTCAACTTCAGTAATTGATCTTGCCTTATGGCTTCTTGCTTCTTTCTTTTGGCAATATTAGAAATTTGTTATCACCTTATGATATTAGGTAGACTGAGCGACACTTAATAGTTTGTTGTATGGTGCTAAAGCTTTGTCAGAAGTGCCTTGTTTGAACCTCGTCTACACTGATGCAGATACATCTTTCAAAGTCGTCGTTTCATTCATAAGTTCGTAATACGAGAGCTTTTCATCAGGTTGACTTCTTTATGTATCCAATCCTAAATTATAGATTTAAGCATCTCCGGATGCACGATGACCTCTTAACAAATTAAGGAACTGTAAATTGAATGTGAGTGAACGTAGTGCCTAGTAAATTGTAAGCTACCGATAGAAATAACGTGACTTAACATTCTGTTTTAGTGTCTTGTTACTGTGAAGGGAGGGTGGGGGGGAGGCGGCTAGTATGAGCTACATAATAATACTAATATATTCTTAATTTGTTTCCTTTGGAATTGATAAGATAAAGATTTGTCAAGGACAGAAGAACTAAATATTGGTTGTTCAATTAAAGATGCATTAGAAGTTGTTAAATTAAAAAGAATCGGTATCTGCAATAAAGATGGAAGCATTATTGTTGTTAAATTAAAGATGCATTAGAAGTTATAGTGGTTAATTTTTGAATGACCTTGTGTATTTATCTATATTATCTCGTTATCTATATTATTAATATACTCATAATTTTTGTTGTATACATGTGTTTCATATATTTTGCAGTGAAGTGGTATAAGCGCATCAAAGTGACAATATTTTGCTCGTGAAGTTGTGTTAAAGCGGTATGTAATTCTCATTGATGCAACTCATAGTTGTATAATTCCTATTTCTTGCTAATCATATTAGACGGATACTAACTAAATTATTTAGCAACTTTCCATTGAACATAAAATATTTTTATATAGGATGTCGGTTTAGCATAATTAACAAGTTATTGAAATCTTTATCGAGAATTGGATTATTGACGTAGTCTCTTATAATGTTAATAATTAGTTATATACTTATATTATTTCAAGTGGTAACTTATTTATCAAATAAAAATCTTTAATCCCTTATAAAAATAAAAATATTTTAACTGCAATATTAAAAAGAATGATAACTAAAAGAGCTAAATAAGTGAAGGTAGTTTTTAGAGCAATAAATTAACGTGTTGAAAATGGATCAATGAGTTTATTGCTTGAAGTAGGCAGAATTTGTAGGGCAATCTTAAATAGAATGATAGTTGTGAAATATTAATTTAAGGTATGCTTCCACGAATTGCCCTAATTAATTAATACGACCTAACCTTTCAACCAATCATTCTCAAAGCAACTTTCCGAAGCCAATGAACTTGTAAGAACTTTGATGAAACAAATTAATTTTACAATTCCACTACCTGTCAATGTTGATGTTGGAAAGGGAAGCAATAGTCGTCGTGGTGAAGCTAGCAATGAAGATGACGATGAAGACAATGATGAGGATGATGATGGTGATGGTGATCAACAAGTGAATGAAGATGAGGATGCGGATGAGGACAAGGATGAGGATGATGTATGATTGTTATGCAAATAATATTTGATGGTGTCATGTGTTTTGCTTTGTGTTTTGGATTATCTTGAAAGATGTTGAATGATTGTAATTTAAGTTTAAATGTTTGATACTAAACTACTTCTGTGAGAACCTTATTTGGTTATAATGAAACTATGAAGTTTGGTACTAAACTACTTGTGTTGGAACTTTGTTTGGTTATGAAAGTATGATGTTTGGTACTAAGTCACCTATATTGGGACTTTGGTTGGTTGTTATGAAGTTATGAAGTTTAGTTGTCATGCATATGTAAATATGTACTCTAATTTTGTAAATTTAGGAAGAGAATCACCATATAAATACATGATTCCAATTTTTACAAAAAAATCGGTCACAAAAACAGTCACAAATTATTTTTCCATCCTACCACAATCGGTCATAAACACGGTTGTAAAATGAGCAAAATTGTCAACAAAATCGGTCACAAAGACGGTCACAAACATCGATAGTCACAATTGTGGTCACAAATTCCATGATTCACATCAGTCACAAAATCAGTCACAATAACAATTCGGTCACAAATACAGTTACAAATCGGTCCTAAATTGTCACCGTAAAAGTGGTCTGAAAAACAGTGTCAAACAAGATGTGGTCACAAATTCGATCACAAACAATGACTACAGACTCAGTCACAAAAGTCGTCACAATTTATGACTGAATCGGTCACAAATTCAATTTCCAACCAAGGGTTTTGTGACTATCGAATTCGGTCACACAATCGGTCACAAACGTCGTTTGTGACTGATTTTGCTTTATTTGTGACCGTTTTTTCGGTCACAAACAGGCGATTTTCTAGTAGTGATGGGGGGAAACTCATCAACAGTGGTGGTGTGAGTCAACCAAGATTGGTGGGATGCTGAGACCATGGATCAACCAGTGCCTGGGATGGTGAGAAAAGAGCGGACTAATTATAGTCCAATAGCCATGTGGATGAATTCAACTCTGGTGGGATTTTTCTTTGCGATAGTTTTTATAATGAACTCAATAGATATCAAGATCCTGGTTTGGAACACACAGGGAGTTGGGAGTCAAGAGTTTCTACACACACTCAAGGGGCGTGCAAGAATGCAACGTCCTTAAATAATAGCACTACTGGGGACCCATGGGAGTGGGAGAAGGGTTGATGAAGTTTGCAAAAAAAAAAAAAGGTTTCAAAGGTCAATTTAGAGTGGACGCTAGAGGTCATTAAGGTGGTATTTGGATTCTGTGGCTCAATAGCACTCTACGGATCCAAGTGCAAGTGGCACACGACCAACTTGTGACAGTAGAAATTACGACTAGTGAGCTTATGAGTTGGTATTTTACTGCAATACATGCGAATCCTCATCCTTCTACCCGAGAGGAATTATGGAATACGTTGGAAATGAGTGCGACAAGCCTTTGCCGCCCTTGGCTATTGGCGGGGGACTTCAATGAAACTCGGTGCTTGAACGAAAGAGATAATCGTGGCCCAGACATGACATCGTTGTACCAAATTCAATAATTGGATCAAGAAAAATGCCTTAATTGATCTAGGCTTTTCTGGGCCCAAATTTTCTTGGGTATGGGGCCTAACTCCATCAATGAGGAAAGTGTCCGGTTGGATTGCGCCTTGTGTAATATGGAATGGAGGACTAGATTTCAAGGAGGCGTTAAACACCTAGTTTGCAACCAATCTAACCACATCTACATCCTCATAACTACGGTAGAGTTCTCACTGCCAATAGGTGATACCAAACCTTTTAAATTCCAAGTCATGTGGTTACTCCATAATGGGTTTGAAGAATTTATTCAGCAGTCATGTATGCCTACTGCCCCATTAAATGTGGCATTGGATGAGCTTGTAAACCGGCTTAACGACTAGAACAAAGAAATCTTTGGCAATCTATTCCAAAGGAAAAGAAAAATCTGGAGGCGAATTGAAGGGCTGCAAGCACGCATTGCGGAAGGAGGGCTAGGTATTTACTAAAGTTAGAACGGAGGTTATGAAGTCGTCTTGATGAAATATTGAATTAGATAGAGCTTTTCTGGTTCCAAAAATCACGAAAAGAATAAATCTAAGACGGAGGTTGCAGTACCTGCTTCTTTCACTTGAGCACCATTATCAGGAGAAGAATAAATAGAATAGAAAGCTTGGATAATGGTAATGGAGTATGGATCACGGAGCCATAAGAGCTTAGAAGATTGGTGATAGACTTCTACAAGAAACTTTTCATTAATGATGATTCTCAGGTGGATGAGCCGGGTCTACTGGAACATCCTTTCCCAAGACTAACAGCGAACCATATTACCAAATTAAGTAGGCCCCATAGCTAGAACAAAGTATGGAATGCATTGAAGGGCATGAGCTCGTATAAAGCCCGTAGCCCCGACGGTTTCCAGGTCCATTTTTTCCTTGTCTTATGGAACGTGGTTGGAGATAGTGTGATCCAAATGGTACTGGGAGCCCTCAAGGACTAAGCACTACCCACAACCATGAATCATACATACCTGACACTTATTTCGAAAGTGGAGAATCCACAGCTCATTACACAAGTAAGTCCCATTGGCCTCTGCAACGTGACTTATAAATTGGTGACCAAAGTTATAGTGGAGCGACTAAAAGAGATATTATCCTCTGTGATATCACCAACTTGAGCCAGCTTTGTTTCGAGAAGCCAAATAAGTGATAATGTGATCATAATACAGGAGGTATTACATACACTTAGAGATAAGAAAGTTGCTACGGGCTACATGGCCATTAAAATTGATTTTGAGAAAGTTTATGATCGAGTCCACTGGAGGCTCCTGAAGGACATTTTGTTATTAATGCATTTGCCATGTCCCGTTGTGGAGGTTATTTATTCATGTGTTTCGGCATGCTTCATGAGTGTGCTTTGGAATGGGGCACCAACTGAGTCGTTCCGCCCTATGAGGGGTATTCGACAAGGTGATTCGCTCTCTCCATATCTTTTCATAATCTGTATAGAGTGCTTGGTCCATATGAGTGATTAGGATGTGGCTCAGCGGAGATGGGAGCCAGTACCAATGTATCAGGGTGGTCCTGATTAGAGTAGAGTTACGAGCGGTTCTCCAAGGACTTGTGTTAGCTAAGGAAAAGGAGTAAAACTTGTTTTCAACGTGGATTCTAGTGTTGTACTGGGCATGCTACGGGGCAATTTTTTATGCAATGTTAGGTATGAGGCAATTGCTCAGAGGTGTAAAAGCCTTATTGGGTCCTTAGACTGGGAGGTAATGGTTTCTCATTGCTACTGAGAGGCCAATCAGGTAGTGGATACTCTTGCTAACATAGGTGTTGATTTAACTTGCGAATTTATTTTCTTTATGCATCCCGTAGGGTAGTTGCTACTTCATTGTATGCAGATAGAGTAGAAGCTAAGTCCCCAAGGTTGGTTGTGAATCAATAAAAGATTTCCTAGGGATAAGACCCCTCTTCTGCACCTAAAAAAAAAATGAAAGAGGTGCAAGAAAATAGCTAAATCTAATAAAATGTTCTATGACCATCTTATCTAAGAATTGAATCTTTGTCTACTTAATCTCCACCTTCAATCTATTATTAATTTTTGATTTTTTTGAAATGACTTTGTTTGATAGTTAGATAACCATTTGTTTGGTATCAAGTAAGCATTTATTAACTATAGTGATAAGCATCATTTAGTTTATATATGTTAATGAGCATTTAATTGTTTCCCTCTTTTTACACTTATATAAACCCTATAACGTTTTTATCATTTTAAAACAATGATACAATTTTTAGTACTAATTTTTTTTCTTCTGAAAAATGATGTTTCTCTATAGGGATATTAGATGTAAATAATCCTACCTTTGGGGGTGTTGGATGAAAATATATCAACTTTTTCTTTTGGAGGTCAGCATTCTAACCTTTAAGTGTAGTTTTCGTAATAACAAATTCGGCACTGATTTTCACACATTTTGACTCGTTGGGAACCAAATTACTAGGTTGTTTAGAATATGTGTACTATGGTGGGGCTAATTAACATATTACTCTTTAATTTTTTAAGAAAGAAACCAAAATGACAAATATTATTACAATATAAACTCAAGACTAACTTCAAATTATTGTAAGTTAAACCCCATATTAACTTCAAATTAGGTTAATCACTCCTCTACTATATGCATGATCTAAAGCACTAACTTATCAACTTTTGGACGAGTCAAATTGTCTGCAAATTGTTTGCAGTTTGTTAAAAAAATGCCCCTAAAGGTCAGATTAGGGATGGCAATCGGGTGGGGTGGGGATAGGAGGCATATTCCCCATCCTCGTCTCCCCTAAGACCCCCGTCCCCCGTCCCTGCCCCATTCCCTGTAGCAGGAAAAAAATGTCCCCCCGTCCCCGTCCCCAGCGGAGATCTAATCCCCGACAGGGCCCCAACGGGGATTTTTACCCGTCATTTTTTCCCCTCCTTTGTGATAACTATATTACAAGTCTTGGATGAAAACCCAATTTGTCATCTCTAAATCCTAACCCAATTAATTGTACAATAAGCTCTTGTAAGCTCCGTGCAACATAATTCTAACATCTTCATTAAAGTTGACAATCTGACCTAAATTAAATTTTGATAATTCCATACAACATAAGTCTAGCAATGCACAAATTATACAAAACAAGTTCATACAATCTATGGTCTTTTAAACTTAATGTACCAATATAACCTTAGTATTATATTTACAAATAAAAAGCTCATATTTAATTTTAAATTACTATGTAGGGAAGGGGATGAGGATTTTTCCCCAACCAGGGATGCAGACAAGGATATTTCCTTGAGCGGGGAAGCAGGGACGAGGACGGGGTAAATTTTCGCCCCGTCCCCGTCCCCATCCCCATCCTTGCCCAGGGATTTATTTCTATCTCCATCCCTATCGTCGTACCCATTGGGGATGTGGATTTTTTCCCAAAGCGGAGCAGGACCTTGACTCTTGGAATCAGCCTCTCTATGGCTAGGAATATCGGCAGAGGTAAGGTTGCCTACATCTGGATCTCCCCAGACCTCGCAAAAGCGGGACCCACACTGGGAGATGTTGTTGTTGTTGTTATCGAGTAGGGCCCTGCAGGAGCTGGGGATCCCCCGCCCCATTGCCATCCCTAAGTTAGATTGTTGATATCTAAAAAAACAACTTGTTATATTTTTGTCCAATGCCCTGAGGGGTTGGATTATTTATTTATTTATGTCTAATGTTCCCTATATATATTCAAAAAGATGAACGTTATTAAAAAAAATTACTAGTGGATCCATCAAGGTTTATGTGAATATTTATCTACCCCAATTATTTTGGATAAATATTTTTAAGCCCATCTTGGATTATTATTTATGCAGACCAAATCCGGCGAAAAACCTGGACAATCACACGAAAAAATGGCGTGGCGCAGTGTTGTGACATAAATGCCCATAACTTTAATTGTCAAACTTGCCGAATCATTTGACAGTTTGTCTAAGTTTGAAAGCTTGTACTTCTCTCTAAGTGAGCCCTATTTTATCCTATTTAATACCTTCTTTCCTCTTATTGAGCTGTTTGTCCACTTTATCTTTCCCTATCTTCCTCCTTCTTTGTCTCTCTCTTTCTCTGTCTCTCTCTCGCACTGCCCTTCACCATAGCTCCGTCTGGTTATGCTCCATATATATTGAAGGTTACTGATTTATTTTTTACTTTTACTATTTAGTTATTTGATTATTACTTCATGCTTATAATTTATTTCTCTCTCTCTCTCTCTCCCCCCCTTAGATCTTTCTCTGTCTTTTCCTTTTCTTCATCGTAACCCCACTTATTGATTTATATTTTATTTTTGCTTTTTTATTTTCATGGTAGTAATGTATTGTATATACAATTGATAATTGCTTGTTAACTAGATAAAATATGCATGTATCTTGTAATAGTTTCCTTGTGTTGTAGCAATTTGAGCGTGAGACTTAATTAATTTTTTGTACATTATTTATTAGTTAGGTTCATTATTTGTAATATTTGTTTTTAATTCTTAATAGTATTTTGATTAACTTATTTACTATTATACATGTAAATTTATAGAAAATACAATGACAAGGGTCAAAATATGAGAAAAAAGTATAGAAAAAGGATCGAGAGGAGGTTAATATCAATACGAGGTGGATGCCAATTGCCCAATTTGTGGAAGAATTGGAGATATCAAGTTGTCAAGTGTCTCGTGATAATCCTCGAAGATTATTTTACGCATACTTCAATTTGGTAAATTCATAAAGTGTGCAATATCGACTGAAGAATGAGAGAAATTAGTGTATGAACATGAAGCAAACAAGTTGATAATAGAGCAACCAAGAGAGTTCAAAAGGTTTATTAAAGATATGAGTGGAGATTCGTGGTGTTGATTGTGGTGTTGCTTGTAATAGTGGTAGTGGATGCCATGAATGGAAAAAGTATACGAACAATTTGTCATAGGTAAGCTTTGGATTAATTTCTCTATCTCAACTTGTTGTAATTGAAACCTGAAATATGATTAGTAAGGAAAGACAACTTAAGCATCATACATTTTTATTCAAGTTCATACATTCAAGTCACCTATTAGCACAAATTATGGCAAGTATCCAAAAGGAACAAATCATACATCCAAAAGTTACAAAATGCAGCACAGGTGAACATGTTCATACATCCAAGTCACTTAGCAACAATTGGGCTCCTCATATATGCTTCAAAATATTTGTGTTCAATTTCAATGGGGGGGGGGTATTTAGTTTGCTTTTCCAAATACATCATTGAAATTGATCAAATGGCCATAAACAAAAATCTTAAGCACACACCAATGGGAGCAAGTTTTGGACTTCTTCTAGGATTTTGATTTAGGCTGGCAGACAACAAAGTTTGGCACTCCTCTTGCCCAAGTAAAGCACCATCATCCTTATCAGTGTCATTCAACAACATTTTCAAGTGGACATTTAAGAATTTAAAGGTTCCTTATCTCTGCTCAATTTGTGTTTGCCTTTCCTATGCTACTTCTAACTCATTAATAACGGTCTGGTGTTTAGAAGGGGCAGGGTGGGTAGCATGTTTATTGGAATGATTCCTTTGCCATAGTTCCATATACTAATCAAATGTATCCACTCATCTCACATTAAGATGGTGTTTCGTAGGGGCGAAAATGATTTTTTCAGAAAATAACTTTCCAATTTTCTGTTATTTAGCACAATAAAAGATATAAAACTATTTTCAAAGATGGAAAACTATTTTCTAAGAAAAATGATTTTTTCTCCAGTGGACGAAAATGATTTCCTTTTTGAGAAGATAGAAATTTGATTTTCTTGTTTCAACTCTCTGACGATGTGGTCAGTTGAAATTTAGGTATAAAATTCGATTTCAATGGTTTAGATCGAAACTTGCCTATCCGATTGGAGAGATTAAAATAAATTTAAATCTAGATTTTAAGCTCAAATTACTTTCGTTTGGCCAATATTTATCTCTACCACGACAATTTAATTGACACTTTTTGTCACTAAAAAATGTCAAGTGGCTTGCCATTTGAATAATTTCGACGGTTTTGGATCGGAACTTGATCATCAGATGAAAAGGATTAAAATCGGCTTAAATTTAAATTTTGAGCTCCACATTCTCTCATTTGGTCAATATTTTTTTCCACCATGACAATTCAATTGATTTTGTTCATAGCTTTAATAATGCAGTCAATATTTTTACTATTAGAATAATTTCAACAGTTTGAATCAAAACTTGATTATCGGATAGGAAAGATCAAAATGGGCTCAAATCCAGATTTTGAGCACGATATTCTTTATTTGGTCAACATTTTTCTTCACCAAGACAATTCAATCGATGTTTTTTCCCACTTAAACAATTCAATTGATGTTTTTCATCCCTAAATCAATTTCAACGATTCAGCTCGAAACTTGATTATCCAATAGGAAATATTAAAAAAAAACTCAAATATGAATTTTAAGCTCAACATTCCTTCTTTCGGTTAACATTTATCATTGCTACAACCATTCAGTCGACATTTTTTACTACTTAAACAATTTAGTTGACGTGTTCCTCTTTTCTATGAAAAATGATTTATCTTGTACCAAACGACGGAATATGACAGAAAATCAATTTTCCTTGGAAAAACTTTTTCCATAGAAACTGATTTTCCACGAAGACCATTTTTTTTGCCAACCAAACACTACCTAAGGGAAGCTTTGTTTTATTACCACCAGTACAACCCCAATGAATTCAGGTGGTTCATGCCCTTCCTTTATAAGCTAAGTCTTTGCATCTCTATTAAGATCAACTATTTGATACTTACCTAGATCTACATGTGGTATACCACCCTATTGCCTTCATATATAACACATGAAACTTTTTCCCCATCAATTTTTCGAGCAAACAAATTCAAATTCAATTTATTCAGCTAATTAACCTAAGCAATGACATATGTAACCTAGATTTCTAAAACTTCGAATAACATAAGAAGCCCCTTAGCCCCTTTTTAGGTTTTTAGCAATCTGACATGAACAACTAATAAAATATATTAACTGATGGAATCATATGACACCAAATTCCAGTTATGAGTAACTGATTTTAGCAAATTGTTTTTTAAGAAAAAAGTTAATTAAAAATTACACAAACCACCAACGAAACACTAATCTCTTTTTAAATCTATATTTTCTAAATTAAGCTTTGTTCACTCAAATTAAGCCCAAATCCCTGTTCCGCAAATATGTTATTTACATTTAGGTCAATTAAGCCAAATTATGTCTAAAAACACTTAAAAGGAAGCCTAATCGCTATCGTATTTTTTGCTAATACACTCTTAATCAGTCACCTTTATCAATGAAAATCCACCTTTCACCAAAAAATTTGAAAATTCAAGTATGAAGACTGCCTTTTGAAGTAGATTTCCCGTTTCCCTTGTCCTTCACCATATCTAATGCTTTCGGGGAAGTGGGGACTTTCAAACTCACATTTCAACCACAAAATTAGTTATCTAGAGAAGATTCTTCAAAGCTAATTGATGTGGGCTTCAAGTTTGAAGTGGGTTAGCTAGGACTTTTGAAGAGTGAGAAGGAGTTGAGTTCTAGGATTCAGAAGAGAGAATATGTAACATAGCATGAAGCAAACGCAAAAAGTTGCTTTTAGGGACAAGTAGGGCAGTTGGAGGGAAAACAAAGGTTTTTATTTCACACCCACACTTTTTGGGGGGAATAGAAGAAGGGAGAGGGCACTTATATCTTAACAAGGGCCATCTTACTTTTCCATCTGGTTATCTGGTCTTTGGTTGAATTTGATATGCCTAAATAATAACCTAAACCTTGATGGACCCAAAAATATTTATTCAAAATAGTTGGAATGGGTAAGATAAATATTTACCCAAACATAGATAGATCCACCAACAAAATTTTCAATCTTATTACTTAGATACCCATGTGTTTAGTAGATGAGCAATTATTTTGTATTTCGATAAACATTTCTTTCATGTCTAAATAAGCATTTTTTTAGTATGAAGACAAATATGGTGCCCAGTATCAAATCTGACTTTTAATAATTTTATTTACCATTTTCCATTTCAGGCCTTCTTCCATTATTCATAATGGTATTGTTTTAAATGATCATTTGCTTACTAAGTTAGATAAACATTTGTTTGGTAAGAATGATTTAGTCTTGGAATGTTGGATTTAAATAATTCGAACTTTTAAAGGTTGGATGCTGATAATATTAACTTATGAAGCGCTTGTGACACTCTAAACTTTGATCCTATTTATTCTCAGTAAACAATACTTAAAACATCAAACAGTGAATTAAAATTAAGGTAAAAATGAGTATCTTTTTAGTAAAAATTATTAAGAATAAATAGACCAAAAGTTCTAAGCATGGTAAGGTTTCTCTTAAGTTATGATTACAACTACCCCCAAAAGTTCTGATTATTTAAATAAAAAAATCCTTCAGTATTTGGATAACCTTAGGAAATCAGGCCTTGGAACCAGAAACTCAAAAGACAATAAATCAATTTAGGAAGAAGGAAATCAACCTTGAATACGTGAGATCGTTTTAAAACCATGATAACAGTAAGTTTTTGACAAATTAGCCATTTAAATGGAATTCCTAAGATAATTAATGGCAAATAGTAGTACAAGATAAAAAAAACCAACATGCACCCTAATGACGCCCGACCAGGCCCAACCAACCGATGACATGCACGCTCATATGTGGCCTACCAAGTCCATCTTTGACTTTCTTATTCGAAGAGATTAAGAGAGATCACATATAAAAAAAGTATCACTTCTCACTTTTGTCTTTCCATGTGGGACATTATTTCTCTGTTAACAAAACAAGACCTCTTTTCTATGGGTTTAAAACTACAAAAGTTTGAAAATTTTTAACAATCCCCCACAAGGTCAACATTCATTTTGAAAATAGTTTTGATTTGGCCAAAGTATGAGATAAATGCATAAGTGCCAATATCTTGTTATTTAATTAAGATATAGTGACACCAAGTTTAGGACAAACATCCTATCAAGTTAAACATGTCTTGAATTAATAAGGAGTTGTTGGGCACCTGCTAACCTCAAAAATAATTATCATACTCAGCGATTGGTGCTTCATGGGTGTTATAGAAAATTAACCCTCCAATCTGTATAAGAATCGGTCACATGACCACTTCTCATTAGGTGAATCCATCAAGTCTACGCTACCTTGTACCTCCAATTCAATGGACACGAATTCATTAAGGGCTAGAGTTCAGCCTCCACACATTTGTGGCAAACACCACAACACGCCATAGGGAGCGAAACAAAATTGATGCTCCTAAATGTTGATGGCTTTATAAGTAACCCTTGAACTCGCCCCTTACCTGAGTGGGGATACATCGTCACAAATCCACCCAATAGTTATTCATTCCATTCCCTTTGATATGTGAGTAATTATTTTCTCGCAAAACCCTTTTGTTAACAGATCCACAATATTTCTTTCATACTCTACATAGTCTAGTGTTATCGCGCTATTTTCTAGGAGGTCCTTAACAACCTTATAAGGCAAATATGCCTTTTCTTATCATTAATGGCTTTATTCTTTGCCACTGATATGGCCACTTGGTTGTCAAAATGTAAGGTGATTATAAGAGCTAGCTTCCCACCATAATGCGACTAGCGGATTTCTTAACCAATCAGCCTCATCATTTACCATTTTAAAAGCAATAAACTCATACTCCATAGTGACGTAGCAGTACAAGATTGCTTAGAAGATTTCAAGGATATACACATCCAACTAGCATAAACATATACCCATTCATGGAGTTAATTTCATCATTATCAAATACCTTATTGGGATTACTATATCCTTTCAACATAGCACGAGTCTTACCAAAATGCAAATTCCAATCAATGCTGGCTTTCAACTACTTAAGCAATCATCTTAAAGTATTCCAATGTTCATTATTAGGACTATGAGTATATTTTCTAATTAGTACTCACAATATAAGCAATTTCAGGCCTGGTGTAGTTCGTAGAAAACATAACACTACCAATAATCTTTATATATTTAGATTGGTGCACAAAAAAAAAAATCACCTTCATGGTTCTTTAAATGTACAATTAAATCATTTGGTATTATAGAGTCCTTATAGGCGATAGATCCAATGAGATAAACTTTCTAAGTATTTTCATTAAGTAACGAGGTAGATTTAATCAAATGACATCTAGAATCCTCTTAATCTTGCCCACTAATTCACGTTAGGGTCATCCATATCTTTCAGTTTAAATTTAGCACTTAGAAGGTTTTTACCTCATTTTTCACATTCACATTTATGCCAATAATAAGCATATCTTCCACATATAAGCGTATGATCACGCAACCATTTGAATAGTGCTTTTAAATGAAGATAAGAATTAACTTCATTTGTAGCAAAACCATAGGCAGTGATAGTGCTATTAAATTCTATATCATTTGTTTAGGATCTTGTTTTAAATCATGCAAAGATTAAACAAGCTTACATGCTTTCTTTTCTTGAATAGGTATAACAAACTGTTTAGGTTGTCCCATGTGTGTTTCTTCAGCTATGTCCCCATTCAAGAAAGTAGTTTTACATCCATTTGATGTATAAACAAGCTACTATTCATGAAAGTGCAATCAAGGCTCTAATAGTGACAATCTTAGTGATAGGAGAATAAGTATCAAAATAATCAATCTCCTCTTCTGTTTATAAACCTTAACCACTAATGTAGCCTTGCCTTTATCAATTAAGCCCAAAACATTGAGTTTATTCTTAGATACCTATTCACACCCAAGAGGTTTATAGCCTTTAGGAAGGCAAAACAAAATTCAGGTTTTGTTACTAATAATTATCAAGCTTATCATTAGTAAGCTCTTTCTAAAAAATTGCATCAATAGATTTTATAGCTTCATCATAGTTTTGGGACCTTGTTCAATAACATACATAGAAATAATTTTTTACACAAATGATGTCATGACAAAGAAATTATAAAATTAGGGCCAAAGGTGGTTTCCTTCTCAACTCTTTTACTCCTTCCTAGTTCCATTTCATGCTTAATAGATTAAGGAGTACAAGATGCAACACACAAAGGGGATGGTGATGTGGGAAATACATGTTCAAAGATTTTAGCATTTATAGCTTGTATAATATTAGCATGTATATAAGACCTATTCACGCCTTTAGTAATACATGTATATGTAATCCTTTGATATATATAACCAATAAATTGTACATGAATACTGCTTGGTCAAATTTTCTCCCTTTTACAATATGGTAATGCAATAAACATACACACTTTCAAAAATTATAGGTTAGGTGGGTAACCTTTATAAAAGTCATATGGGGTCCTACATAATTTCTTATGAGGTACATGGCTTAACACATGACAAGTAGATGAGATAACCTGCCCCCTCCCCCCTCCCCCATATTATCACACAACCTAGAACTAATTGTAACACCTTGAAATTAGCATGTTTCACTGTTTATAATCACTATTATGATATTCCTTGCTTATAACTAACAAACCCAATGATTGGGGCATTACCTCCATTTAAAAAGGACAAGACTTAAAGCAAATACACTAGAGGTAACATAGTTGAGCATAAATCAAACCCATATACATTCAACATCATCCACAACCATAGATAAACAACTAATACCCAACATAGAGTTTATACATCATAGTAAGGTAGTTCACCATTAAGGTTACAGTTCCATCAATTAAAAATCACCAAATGCATCTCCAAAAATATTAGCGTAATATAACATTACCAATCCAACCATGTTCCCTTGCTTAGTTATCATCTTTAGTAGGTTTGCTAGCAGGTAGGCGGTTTACTAAGCACTTGCCTAAAACAAAACATAGCAAGCATTTCGAGATGTGAGCCGAAGCTTAGTACGTGCATTCTTGTATTGTTAAATGATCATTAAAAAAATTGGTTGGACCCCCTTTGTAATTCATTTTAGTTTCAAGCAGGGAATAAGATGAATGTAAAATTGCATTGCTAATTATTATATGATATTGAACCCCTAGTAACTGATATGATCTACAGATAGGTGTACACCTGCCAAGCTGATCAGGAGACCTGGCCTAAGGCCACACGAGTAACTGGAGGGTGAGTGCCCTATAAATGATAATTGATGGGGTCACTGGTTAGATGATAAATCACTAAGTAAAATGATTTATTGATATACTTACCAAAACATTGTAACTTTGATAAATACATTCTGATTTCTAAAGATACAGGCAATAGACGTACTTGAGATATTTAAATGCGATCTCACTAGATAATATTTATGCAAAAAAGGAGACAACGGTAGACTAGGCCCCGATTCTATTTTAGAAATGTCATTATAGATATAAGTAGATAGTAAATAACACTCACTCTCATAGCTGGTAAATTTAATTGAAGTTAATTAAATAATTGCACTCAAAACTTCAATAAATCAATACAAGGTAGGTTACACTAAGATAATTTGAATACTAAATAAATTAAGGTAATTTAACTCAACATAAGATAATTTAGAGCAAGATAAACCAAAGTAAAACAAGGGAGGGTATAATGTAAAGGTTTTGATGGATATACATCGAATATGAGGTTTCCTGGATATATTTGAGATGGATAACAAAAGGTTTAAGGCCAAGATGGTATAATTAGGTTCGGGATAGCTCAAATTAGCCTCTCTTAACCCGATGCCCACTGTTCTTGATTCATTACTCTCTCCATTTCTCCCATTTCATTCTCATGTCCATTTAACTCGGTTTTCAAACCTAATTAAGCTTCTAAGCATGATCAAAGTTTGTGATCTCACCAAACTTTGTTGTCTCTTTGCAATATTCATAATTATTTAGAAGCTTTTGATTAAGCTCCCAAAATTCTAGTTCACAATTTCATAGTATCTTATTATCGATTCAAGGTCTACCTTAGCAAATTCATATCCTTCACTCTCGACCTCAAGTTGAGCTTTAAAACCCTAATATGAAATGCTTAAGAAGTCCAACAACACTTTCAGTCATAGTGCCCAACACAACTACCACAATGCGGCTTCCAAAATTGAGCTTAAGCAAAACCGTGCATAACCCTAGTTTATCATGCACAGTTTTAATAAAGTGACCATAACTTTTTCCACAAAACTCGAAATGAAGTGATTCAAGAGGCATTTGAAAGATAATGCAATGAGCTACCTATCCACCAAAATCACAATTTTTTGATGGTCTAACAAATACCAGTTTATTTTCAAAGTGACCCCTATTTTTGGGTCTGTTTCTGGCCTTAGATGCACATATTTTCAATTTGTTCACATCATATCTCAAAAAGCTCCCATAAACTCACTTACATCTATTAATAATCCAAACAACTTCTTTTTATCACTTTTGAGATTTTTCATAATCCGTAAAATTTGATAAAAGTCACACAACATCATTCTTTTACATCAATAACACATCCAACCTCCAAATTTCACATAATTCAAATAACATACTTGATTCCAAACATCAAATTAAATCATTCATGGACATAAAACCCTAAGCCATTCTCAATTGGAATTCACATCCAAACTCATCCAATATCATCTTACACCACATCATACTTACTCTTTATGCTAAAGATTGAAACATTAGAAAATAAACCCAAAATCCATCCATTTTATACATGAGCTTGCATGATCTCGCATGGTTTCAACTTTAAACATAACTTACACACTTCCACGATTACCCAACTCAATAAAACATCAAACATACACTTATTCATATCAAGATAACATGATCCATTATCAAATTTATCATAAACACAAAATTAAAGAAGATTAGGTTATGGTTTTTACCTTGCTCAAGCTTGGATATAAGCGGATGGAGGTCGCGTTTGATGTTGGAGAGGGTTTCAGTGGTGGCTGGTGGCTGCAAGGGGCGGCAGCCACCACCACCACTAGTGGTAAAACCAAGACAGGGGGCAGCTGTGTATGTGGTGGAGAGGAAGAACAAGTAATGTTTGTGTGTTTTACTTTTTGCCTAGTTGATATTTGTTTTGACTCCATGCCATCAATTGGTTGATATTTAACTCTCATAAAGGGAATTTTGCTAATTTTAATTAGGCACAAATGATGATAATTAGCCAAATTCAATCATACCAACTTATTGGACTTCAAATTGGGTCCAAATGAGTTGGGCCTGAAATTAGAACACTCAGCCGCAACCAAATTTTTGTGTAGCTCAGAATTAAATTTTTTATGATGTCAATAAATAATTTAATCTCTTAAACCGTACTTATCAAGGCCTACTATCAATTTGCCCAAAATTTTATGATAATTAAAACCCGAATTGGAAAGCGAGGCCCCAAATGAATTTTTCACAATCGAGATGATCAAATGTGATAAATAAATGTGAGGAAATTAATAACATGGCTTGATTAAATAAATAAGTATGATTTCGGATCGGGCTATTATAGCCTTCCCCCCTTAAAGAGTTTCGTCCTCGAAATTTATGAATGTCACCATGAAATGCAAGATTACCTCAAATAGATGTGAGTTCTTAGCTTTATTTCTTCCTTTCCCAAGTGGCTTATGAGGAAGTATGATTTGACCAAAGCACTTTAACTAAGGGTATTTGCTTGCTACACAGCTATTTAATCCTGCGATCTAGTATCTGAACTGGCGTTCTTCATACACTATATCCTCAGTAACTTGAATGGGCTCCCTTATGATAGCGTGGTCCGGATCTGGAACGTATTTTCTAAGTTGTGAGACATGAAACACATTATGCACGTGTTCAAGTTCTACAGGCAAGTCCAAAAGATAAGTTGTGGGATTCAACTTTTTAATAATTTCATATAGCCCAATATATCTTGGGCTCAATTTGCCTCATACTCCAAACCTCCTTATAACCCTTAGTTGGTGAAACCTTCAGAAAGACCTTATCGCCTACCTAAAACTCCAGAGGCCTCCTTCTTTTATCGGCATAGCTTTTCTGTCTGCTATGGGCTGCACGAATATGCTCACAAATTTTCCTTGTCATTTCAGTAGTTTCTTGGATCAATTTCGGGCCCAAGATCAATGGCTCATCTAAGTCACTCCAGCACAAAGGGATTCTACATTTCCTTCCATATAGAGCCTCAAACGGGGCCGAAATTTCTAATGGTCGTAGTTCACCCACGGGACATTGATGCTTATCTTGAACCTTTTAGCTAATCAAACACTTGTCAACATACTCTGCAATCTCTTTCTTCATGTTATTCCACCAAAAGTTTTACCCCATGTCTCTGTATATCTTGGTGCCTTCTGGATGCACTGAGTATTAGGTGTTGTGAGCGTCCTCCAAGATCTTTTTCCTTAGTTCCTCATTTTTGGATACGCACAGGCAATTCTGAAATTGCAAGGTCGCATCTTCATGTACTACAAACCCAGGTGACTTCCCTTTGTTAAGATTTTGCTTTATCCTTTGGAGTTTAGAATCACTTTCTTGGGTCATCCAAATTTCCTTTATTATGGAGGGTTGTAACGTAAGTGCTAACAATTAAACACTTGCTTGCCCACGTGACACCTATTGAATACCCAAGTTCTCAACCTTGATTAAGAGGTTCAATTGCACAATCACTATATTGTTCAAACTACGTTGGGTCTTCCTACTCAGGGCATCTACTACAATGTTTGCTTTTCCTGGGTGATATTGAATCTACAAGTCATAATCTTTAGGTAATTATAGCCAACACTTTTGACTCAAATTGAGCTCCTTTTGAGTGAAGATATACTTCAAGCTTTGATGGTTTGTAAAGATCTTACAGGGTACTTCATATAAGTAATGTCCCCAAATTTTCAATGCAAAGACCATAGCTGCTAGCTCCAAATCATGGGTGGGGTAATTCTTCTCATAAGGCTTGAGCTATTAGGAGGCATAAGTATCACTTTATCTTCTTGCATATGGACACCCTAACCCATTTTCCAATTTATCACTATAGATGGTATACTCCTTGCCTTCCACTGGTAAAGTTAGGATTTGGGCGGTAGTTAATCGCTGCCTTAATTCTTAAAATGCTCTTTCACACTTCTCTGTCCACTCAAACTTAATAGCTTTCTTCAAGAAATTGGCCAGGGAGATGCTATCTTCGAAAAATCCTTCACAAACCTTCGATAATAGCCAGCTAAGCCTAAGAAGCTTCTAATCTCCGTAACATTGGTGGGCCTTGTCATTCTGTAATTACTGTCACCTTTTGGGGGTTTACTTTAATCCCTTCCTTTGAAATGACATGTTCCAGAAATACCACTTATTCTAGCCGAAATTCACACTTCTTCAATTTGCAATATAATTGGTATTCCCTCAAGGTCTGCAACACTATCCTCAAATGAACAGTATGTTTGTCTCTGTTTCTGGAGTATATCAAGATGTCATCTATAAACACCACCACAAACTTGTCTAAATAGGTGTAAAAACTCTATTCCTGAGATCTATAAAGGTCGCGAGGGTATTAGTCAGGCCAAGGGGCATCACTGTGAACTCATAATGACCATACCTAGTCCTAAATGTGGTTTTGGGGATGTCTTTAGGTTTGACCTCAAGCTGATCATATCCAAACCTCAAATCAATCTTGGAAAAGACTTCTGCTCCTTATTGTTGATGAAATAGATCATCTATTCAGGGCAAAGGGTGTTTGTTCTTGATGGTGACCTGGTTCAACTCTCTGTAGTCGATACATAACCTCAAGGTTCCATCTTTCTTATTTACAAACAACACTAGGGCACCCCATGATGGCACACTAAGTCTAATAAATTGTTTTGGTAATAACCCATCCAACTGAAGCTTTAATTGTCTAAGCTTTGTTGGGGCCATATGGTATGGGGCTTCATAAATAGGTTGTGCACCAGGGACTAATTCAATCTCAAAATCAATTTCACTTTGAGGGGGTAGTCCTGGTAACTCTTTAGGAAAAACATCTCCAAATTCAGAAACCAAAGGAATATCATCCGCTTTTTCTTTCTTTTCTTGGTTTCAATGGCATAACACCAATTTCCAATACATCGTTGACACCATAACTTGCTTTCATAGCGGAGATTATAGGACATGGTTTTTCCTCTCTTTGCCTATAAAAACATACTTTTCTCCCACTTTCATTCCTCAAAATGACCTTAAGGTTTTGACAATCAATTTTAGCTTCATAAGCATGCAACCAGTTCATGCCCAAAATGATATTAAAGTATGGAAAATCAAATTGAATATAGTCTCTAGGGAATTTGATTTTGCCAATAGTAATAGGGATAGGCTTATAGGAGATAGAGAGCTCAACTATATTGGGTAAATTAATTCTGTAATTGGTCTCTACCTTCATATTCTCAAGGTTCAATTGCACGACAGTGTGGGTAGATATAAATTAATAGGTGGCACATAAATCAAACAATACACAAAATGGCTTTGAATTTAAAAAGAGAGTTCCAGTAACTACCATACTAGAGGTGGTAGCTTCTTTCTTGCTCATCACATACGCCCTTCCTACTACTGTAGGCCTTGGAGGTGGAGGCCCTTGGCGAGGTGGGGGCAACGGTTTTATAGCACCTTTATCCGCAATCTTCAGTCTTCAGGGAAATGCAGCAATGAGATGTTCTGGGCTACCACACCATACGCATTTGTTAGTTCCCACTCGACACTCAGGGTTGTGGTTAGTTCTTCCACATTTTGCACAGGGCTCTATAGGACCTGCAAGATGACTCTTGTGAGGAGTGGGAGCAGGCTTCTTTTGGTTGATACTCTCACTTGGGGTTCCCCGCTCGATCCCTTTCCTCATTTGATTTATTGGGTTCAGGGCCCTCAACTCATTCTTCACTCGCTCCATTTCAGTTGCTTCTCCTGGTAGGTTGACATTGGTCGATCAGCTAGTTGGTTACGAATATAGAAAGCTAAACCCTTTCAAATCTCCTCATCTTAGGTCTTTTGGATGACACAAACTTAGGGACAAACCTATTTAGTTCTGTAAACTTACTAGCATATTGCAGTACCGTCATACTTCCACCCATTTTTAGTTCCCTAAATTCTTTTTCCTTTTACCATTGAACCACAACTGGGTAAAATTTAACTCTTAGTTATTTCAAGAATTTACTATAGTGAATTCAGGTCCTAAAAACCTATCCTTCACGGTGCTCGACCAAATGTTAGCTTTCCCAGTTAGATAAAACATCTCAATGTTCACCATCTTCTCATCCGGAACCTTTACTACTGTAAAAATTTTCTTCATTCCTTTAATCCATTCCTCGAGCTCCATTAGGTCGTACTTTCCATCATAAACTTTAGGGTTGTGTCGTGCTATCCTATCTACCCTTTTATCTTCTTTTAGAGGGTTTTCGATAGGTACTGGGGGAATCCATTTCAGCAATTCAGATACCAAGATCGGCTAGTAGTTAGGATCCCTAATATTATTTGCTAACTCAGGGGCAATCGGGGGCATTTCAACAAGGTTTGGTGGCTCATTACATTAAGCTTGAGCACCTGACCCTTGATCATGATTTGAATCATCTCCTATTTGGGTCTTCGCATTGTTTTATATAGATTCAGACATTCTGATTATGCATTAAACAGAGCAATTCAATCACTGAACTGGAACAATCATATAGAATAAGTATACACATTAGATACGAACTAACATGTTTTAAATATTCTTAAAATGGAAACCAAAGCTTTATTACATTATTGCCATAACTGCTTGTTTACATACATGTGCATGATTTAACAAAAGAATATCACATCTAGCTGACTAACTAGGGTCGGCCCTTACTCCTGCTTCCTAACCAAACACTACCTAGCCTCATCAACTAAGTGGGGCTCAAAATATGACCCATCTAAAAATTCATCAACTAAACCAAACTAACGATCCCTGTCTGGGTCATAGTCTAGATCAGACTTGTCCTCAGGCTCCTTGCCCGAGTTAAACCTGTTGTCGGATGCACTCTACTTTACCTCCTTGACATCATGGTCAATCTAATGCTCCTCGAACTTTGAGTCCTCCTCTGGGTCCTCCATGAGCTCGTTATTAGAGCTAATCACCATTATCTCTGGTGTGTCATGGATATGAATGACTACGTGAGCCTCCCCAGATCCTGATAACACCAGACTGTCAGGCATCTAAGGAGTGTCCAATGCAAGTGGTCAGGGTGGTCCCTGAGAAGGTGCAGGTGGTACGGGTGGGGGAGGTGCATGGTGCAAAGGAAATACATGCTGCAAAGTCTCCATGGTATTTCTCCTCCCCTAGAACTCCTCCCTGGGCAACACCTCTATAGTGATGGTAGCCCAAGCTCTCTGTAGCTGAAACCTAGGTCCATCCCACCCTGAGGCCCCAGTCATCATGAAATCATGATAACGGATCCTATACTCAACCCACAGGGCAAACATAGGAAGGGACCACAACAGTCTACACGCACGAATCGTAATACTATGAAGCTTAGGAAAGGGGTCCTACGCATGAGCTATCATACTAGCATGTAGAAGAGAGACTTGGGCAGCCACTGATGTACACGACATCATGCTTACTACATACGGATACATCTGACAAGGAAAACATAAATGAAAAGCATATAAGGGATATACACAGACTTTTCTATTATTACGAATCTCTAATGATGTAAAATATAATAACCCTTGTTAACCAACCTCCTCACCTTCCTATCTCTACTCTCAAGACTCTATAACCCCTCAAGGAAGATCAAATCTTGCTCTGATACCAAATCTAGAACACCCCAAAATTAGCATGTTTTACTGTTTGTAATCACTATTCTGACATTCCTTAATTTTAACTAACAAACATTGGGGCATTACCGTTGTCCAAAAAGGATAAGGCTTAAAGCAAATACACTAGAGATGACGTAGTTGAGCATAAATCAAACCCATATACATTCAATATCATCCACAACCACACACAAACAACTAATAGCCAACATAGACTTATACATCGTAGTGAGGTAGTTCACCATTAAGATTACAGTTCCATCAACTAAAAATTGCCAAATACATCTCCAAAAATATCAGTATAATACAACATTACTAATTCGACCATGTTTCCTTCCTCACTTATCATCTTCAGTAGGTTTGCTATCAGGTGGGCAATTCATTGAGTACTTGCCTAAAACAAAACATAGCAAACATTTCAAGATGTGAGCCAAAGTAGTACATGCATTCCTGTATTGTTAAATGATCATTGAAAAATTGGTTGGGCCTGCTATACCATTCATTTTAGTTTAAAACAGGAAATGACATGAATGTAAAACTACATTACTAGTTATTATCTGATAGTGGGCCCCTGGTAGCTAATATGATCTATAAATAGGTGTACACCTGCCAAGACGATCGAGGGACCTGGCCTGAGGCATCATGGGTAACTGAAAGACGAGTGCCCTATAAATGATAACTGATTGGGTCATTAGTTCGGTGATAAATCACTTAGTAAAATGATTCAGTGATATACTTAACAAAATATTGTAACTTTGATAAATACATTCTGATTTCTAAAATTACAGGCAACGGACATATTCGAGATGTTTAAATGCAATCTCACTAGATAATATTTACATAGAGAAGAGGGGAAAATGATATACTAGGCCTCGATTCTATTTCAGAAATGTCGTTATAGATATATGTTGTTAGTAAATAACACACACTCTCATAACTGGTAAATTTAATAGAAATGTATTAAATAATGGCACTCAAAACATTAATAAATCATTACAAAGTAATGGCACTCAAAACATTAATAAATCATTACAAAGTAAGTTACACTAAGATAATGTGACGACTAAATAAATTAAGGCAATCTAACTCAAGATAAGACAATTTAGGGTAAAATAAACTAAAGTAAAACAATGGAGGTTATGAAGGAAAGGTTGTGATGGAAATTAGTAGAATATGGGATTTCCTCGATATTTTTGAGGTGGATAATAAAATGTTTAATGCCAAGAGGGTATAACTAGGTTTGGGATACCTCAAATTACGTTAACTTAGCCCGATATCCATTATTCTTGATTTATTACTCTCTTCACGTCTCCCATTTCGTCCTCATGCCTATCTAACTCACTTTTCCAACCCAAGTAAGCTTCTAAGCATAATCAAAGCTTGCGATATCACCAAACTTACTATTTTCTTTGAAATGTTCGTAATTATTTAGAAGCTTTTGATTAAGCTCCCAAAATTCTAGTTCCCAATCTCATGGCATCTTGTTACTGACTCAAGGTCCATCGGTATATATATATATATATATATATATATATATATATATATATAT
>JACYFF010031954.1:28587134-28600329 GCA_017589665.1 Selenicereus undatus | reverse complement strand
TGTGGCCGTTGAGTAATGTTTTTAAATGTTTACGCTTCCGTTGATTTACAGGGACTTATTGTAAGGCGTTTAGCCTGGGAACGTTCAGTTTTCAGGGGAACTTCTGTCCGTTTCGTCCCAGAATTTAAGTAAGGAGTTAGGAAAACGTAATGCTTTCGGCCCTAGGGGCTGGGGGTGTTACATTCACATTTCTGAAAAGCTTGTCCCTCGCAACAGTGGGGATAGGGATGGATGACATTCCCTTCAATTATGGAAGGGAATTGGTATTTTTGGTAGGGTCAGTTGCTTGCCCTCTCCAAGTCGAGTCGGAGGATGTACCATCAGGGGCTCAAGACAAAATCTTGGAACCTTCTGCAGAGATTTATGGTGAATTCGAACCCTGTTCTTTTGGGCTGTTTCCAGAAACAGCACCAGAAACTAGGGACGAATCCTTGAATGCTGTGTGGGTAGAGGATCTGCATCCGGATGAGACATCCGAGGAAGGTCAGGAGAAAAATTCTCTCCCTGAGTCTGAACTCCCCACTCCGGCTGTTCAAACCGGAGAGAAAAGAAAAAGGATAACAATTGTGGCCAGACATAGCAGAACGCCCAGAACAAGGCCACAACCAAGGTTTCAGCCCTCTGAAACTCCCTCTTCTCCTCCTTCTTCCAAGCCTTCTCGCAAGTCTGCGAGAATTGCTCTCAAGTCAGTCCCTAGAACCTTAAGATCATCTGCTCTGGTCATTGAGGAGATTTCCTCCTCCTCAAGTTTGTCTGGGTCTGACTCTGAGGATCCCTCGTTCAAACAAGGGATCCCCGTGTTCTCAGAACCTTCTGATGAACAAAACCCGTCAATACCAACCACTTCCACAAAATCCTCAGCCTCAAAAACACCCCTAAAGAGGAAACTGAAAACAACCCCTCTGTCCAAAACTGCATCCCCTGCTCCTCAAATCAAAAAGACAAAATTGACCACTCCCTCTCCCTCGTCTGAGAAACATGCGCAATTCCTTAAGCGTAATGTTGTAAGGGGGAAGGTCGTGAACATACAGTTTTTTGAGGAACAGGGTCTGGGGGTGTTCTTAAATAAGTTGCGGGTCCAAGGCTGGCTTGATCTGTTTGCAAACACCCACCAAGGGTATTCTGTGGCTGAGTTGGCTGAATTCTATGCCAATTGCTCTGTCACCAACGGGGTGGTGATAAGTGCTGTTAATGAGTGGCATTTCTCCTTCGATGCTGCTACTCTTGGTGAAATACTGGGTGTCCCCTCACATGGGTTTGACGTGTATGTGAGGGAAGACAAAACCGCCCTAGACCCAGCCAGGCTCCTGGAGATATCTAGGCGGGTAAGCCAGAAACCGGGCCTGAGAACACCCTCTTCTGTCAAAAAGGGCGATCTGATTCCTCTCCACCAACTCCTTTTCATGTTCATCATCAAGAACGTGATACCAAGAGGTCAGGGGAGAAACTCAGCCGACCTTTTTGATCAATGCCTGGTTGACCTTTTGTCCAGGGAGGAACCCATAAATCTTCCTGCTATCATGATTCGTCATTTTGGGCGAATTACAAACACCACCCGAAACCATGATCTCGGGTATGGGTTCTTGTTGACCAAAGTATTTGAACACCTTGGTATTGAGCTCACACGGAGAATGCCAGCTCAACTGGTTGATGAGATTGGCGTGGACACCCTTATGGGATGTGGCTATGAGATTGGCCAAGGGTCAACTCACAAATAGGGTCCTCGACCACCTCGACCCCCTGTTTCTGAGACACCAAGCCCTTCTGTTGAAACTGTTCTTGAGGATCATGCACGCCTCAAAGAAGAGCTTTCGGCTGTGAAGTTTGGTCTTGAAGCAGAAAAGGCCATCTCAGCAAAACGTCATGAAGAACTCCTTGCACTCCTCTCCTCTCTTGCCCCTAGCATTCCTCCTTTGCAAACGAAACCACCCTCTGCCCCCTGATTGTCAAGCTTGTTCTCTGTTTTTGTGGTTTGTTGCAATGGTACTGCATTGATTATTAATGAAATATTTGCTGGCAGTCTTTCTTGCTTGTTGTTTCTTAAGCTTTATACGCTTTACCTTATGTTGTTCTTGCTTTTTATGATGCCAAAACGGGGAAGCAGAGTGAGAAATTGACAAAAAACCTTTTGATTGAATATGAGAATAAAGGAGAGTGAAAATGACTTACGTGGATCCCTATCAGCATTCAATTCTTTTGTGTTGTTTTGTCAATATGATCACTTGGTTTGTCATCATCAAAAAGGGGGAATTTGTTGAGTTATTTTGATTAAGTTATGATGATAACAAATCCAAGTGTAAAAATTTATCCAAGTAATGTTGCTCCAAACACGACCTCCAAACAGGCCTGGCTGTTGGTTATAATCTTTATTGTATTAACTGATTTGCTACATGTGAGAACAAGTGTTTAAAACAGGTTCTACTTGGTGGTTCTATATTAAGATCAACTCGATTGTAAAAGCATGTTGTTCCTGGACTCTAGCAAGATCAGCTCGATGTAAAGCATGTGGTTCCGAAACTCTAGCAATACAAAGAACAACCCCAACAAACAAGGTGGCCTTGGTGTTCACAGCAGCTCTTCAAATCTTGGACAAGATGACTAGTTCAAAACAAGAAGTCTTGGGTATATAGGTTTATTTATTTAGACTCTTGTTAATATGCCAATATTGAAAACATCATTTTAAACACCTCTTGAATCGGCAGTTGCGCTAAGCATTTCAGAACACCAGTTGCGAACAACCCTGCAAACAGGGTGCCTAGGGTGTTTCTGAACAGAAACGGCTATGCTCGATTATTTTGGAAAAATTTATTTCGGCTAGCCAAAAGCTCTAAAATACTTTCTTAAAATCCCAGGATAGGATATTTTTGAGATACGAAATATTATGGGAGATTTGCCAAAATTGTTTTGCTAAATATTTTCCAAAACCAAAAGATCTTTATATTTTAGGAAGTGATTTATTCAAATTTCAAAGTTGAGATTTCTGGTTCCTTATTTGAAATTCTCCACGGATATTTCAAACGAAGAGGATAAGTTTCTATCTTTTAGAAACAAATCCCTTTTATCTTGGAAATTTCTTATCCACTAGCCGTTTGGAAAATCCTTTGCTTGGAAATCTCCTTTGATACCATACTTGGCAGATTCTCAGCAACTTCCTTGATTTTTTACCGTTGATTTTCTTGGTTAAAAGCTTAGCTCTTCTCTCCCATTTCGCAGACACAACAGACATTGAGAAAACACAGTGTGGTAAAAAGAAAAATTTCTGAAAACCCGGTTTTTACTCAAAAGTAAGAAAAGATTTCTTGAGCTTCAATTCGCAAAGAAAAACCGTGACAAGCTGTGTTAATTTGAGTTTTCAAACCATTGGCATAATAGGATCTTCAGTGTACCTTACATCTGCTTAGTGAGAAGCACCCCAGTAAGGTGTTTTCAACCCTGATCTTGGATCAGAAAAGTGAGTGAGTGGTCCTTACTCGTGTGGACTTTGGACGTGTCCAATCTGGTGAGATTTGGACGTGGTGTATCCGTTCTTAGGGAAGAAGGTTACGTGGTTGCAAGTTGTAACAAGGTGTGTTACATTTGTAACGAGTTAAGCCCGGTTATAGTGAAGTGGTTAAAAGCCTACACGAGGTAGGTCGTGGTTTTTCACACCTCAGTTGGGCTAGAGGTGTTTTCCACGTAAAAATTGTGTGTGCTTTATTTCCGCATTTATCTTGGTGATTTTCGTATTTGCAATATCTGAAAACACCCCCTGCAAACAAGTCAACAGGGTGTTCGTCATCTGAGAACAACCTCTGTCAGGGTGTTTGTTACTTATAACGCGAAAATCAGACACCACAATTCACCCCCTTCTTGTGGAAGTATACTCATAAATTCAACAAGTGGTATCAGAGCAGGTTCTCTTTCAAAAGGCTAACACCTTGAGAGATTCTGAAGATGAGTACACCACAAGGAATTCTTGAAGGGCAATCCATTACTCGTCCACCCTATTTCAACGGCAAACATTATAGTTGGTGGAAGAATAGGATGGAGAACTATATTCAGGCAGAAGATTATGAGTTATGGATGCTCATCAAGAACGGGCCCCTTGTTCCCACCAAGGTGCTTGAAGATGGCAAGATGATTCCCAAGGAACCCAAAGAGTTTGATGCTGAAGATTATAAGAAAATGGAAAAGAATACTAAGGCCAAGAAGCTATTATATTTCGGCCTAGGTCCAGATGAATACACTCACATCTCTGAGTGTGAATCAGCCCAAGCTATCTGGAACGCCCTGTAAGTTGCTCATGAAGGTACGAGTCAAGTTAAACAATTTAGAATTGAGCTACTTCTGCGACAATACGAGTTATTTGATATGGGTGATCGTGAAACTATGATGGATATGTACACACGGTTTACCCACATCATAAACGAATTAAAATCTCTGGGAAAGTCTTTCACCACTGAAGAGTTGGTGAGGAAAATCCTCAGAATTTTACCTCGTATGTGGGAGGCCAAAGTGACAGCCATCCAAGAGGCTAAAGACATGAACAAGATCACCCTCGACGAGTTGATTGGCAATCTTCAAACCTATGAACTCAGAAAGAACTCACAACAAAAAGAGGAGCAGAAGAAGGATCGTGGGCTTGCCTTGAAAGCACATGAGGACACTGACTCTGACCTTGAAAATGAAGACATGGCCCTAATGACCAGAAAATTCAAGAAATTCTTCAAAAAGGTTAAGGAAAGCAACAAAAGAAAAGACTTCAGTAAGTCCAGAAACACCCCCAAAGAACAGCTCACAGGGTGTTTCAAGTGCGGCAAACCAGATCACTTAATCAAAAATTGTCCTCTGCTTCGAGAAGATCAGATGCCAACCTCGAAAACAGGGTCGAAAACACCCTGTAAATAATCTGGGCAAGCGTTTCTCGAGAGCTATGCTGGCTGCTTGGGGAGATTCCTCTGAGGATGAAGGAGAATCTGAAGCTGAAGAAGAAGGTGTAGCACTGATGGCACAAAGTGATTCAGATTCAAGTGATGAATCAACAATCAACCTCTCAGATCTCAAGAACAAGGTACATGGTCTTAACAAAGCTACTTTAGAAGAACTTCTATACAATGTGATAGACACCTGTGCTGATCTAAAAAGAGAAGTTCGTGACCTAGAGCTTGAAAATGAAATTCTTAAAAATGAAAAACTTGGTTTACATGAAAATATTAACATGCTCAAAGAAAATCTCTTTATAAAAGAAGGAGATTATACTCGAGTGGAAGAAAAACTCTTTGAGGTGGAAGGAATGGTTGAAGACTTGCTCAAAGAGAACAAGAGCTTGCATGCTAATATAGAAAAACTGAAAACCGAACTTGCCACGACCAAGCGTTGGAACAAGTCTTCACAAGCTCTTGATTGGTTAAACACTCACCACAGTCGAAACAAAAAGGGACTTGGTTACAAGCATAACCGGACCGTTCACCCAATACATAGAAAGTATGTGGGATTACCTGAAAACATTGTTTGCTTTCATTGTGGTAAAACGGGTCATTATAGATATACTTGTTCCTTAAGAAAACATGCCAATGAAAAGAATGAAAGGTATGTGAAACAAATCTGGATTAGAAAAGATGAGCTTTACATGTCTAAAAGAATGGGACCCAAGTGGATCTAGGTTCCCAAAACTAACCCGTGATTTGTTTTGCAGGCTGAAGTGAGAGAGAACAACCTTACGAACAACCCCACCAACACCCTTAAAAATAAGCAGTTGTGGTTTGTTGATAGTGGGTGTTCACGGCACATGACTGGTGAAAAATCAAATTTTCTCTCACTTACAGCTTTGAATGGTGGGAGTGTAGCATTTGGAAACGACAAATCTGGGACAATTGTCGGTATAGGTAATATTGGTAAAACTCTCTCCCACTCAATTGATATTGTGCACTTAGTTGATGGGTTAAAGCACAATTTGCTATGTGTGTCCCAACTGTGTGACAAGAACAACCTAGTACTGTTTTCAAAAACACGTTGCTTGGTTGTGAATGACGACACAGGAGATGTTGTATTGAGGGGGAAGCGATGTCAAAATGTTTATAAAGTTAGTATTTCCACTCTTCCCCAAAATAATCTGACTTGTTTAAATGCATTAAATGATGATATAATGCTATGGCACAAGAGACTAGGTCATGCAAGCTTGTCCTTGTTAAATAAACTTGTTTCCAAGGATTTGGTTGTTGGACTACCTTCCATCAAGTATAATGATGACAAGGTATGTGAAGCTTGTGCAAAAGGAAAACAAGTCAGATCTTCTTTAAAATCTAAAATGTGTGTAAGCACTACCCGACCTCTTGAGTTATTGCATATTGATCTATGTGGTCCCATGAGGATAGCTAGTAGAGGCGGGAAAAGGTATGTGCTTGTAATAGTGGATGATTACTCTCGATTTACTTGGACTCTGTTCTTGGCCTCCAAGGATGAAACTTTTGAGAATTTTATTGCCCTTCTCAAAAGGATTGAAAAGAGAGTAGGACACTCATTGGTTAGCTTGAGGTCTGATCATGGTACTGAATTTGAAAATGCAAGCTTTACAAAATTTTGTAATGAACATGGTGTTGATCAAAACTTCTCAGCCCCAAGAACACCCCAGCAGAATGGGGTGGTTGAACGAAAAAATCGTACCTTAGAAGACATGACTAGAACAATGCTTATTGCTAGTAGTCTTCCTAAGAACTTTTGGGCAGAAGCTTTGAACACATCATGTTACATTATAAACAGATGCATGATTAGACCCATTTTGAACAAAACTCCGTATGAACTTCTTAAAGGCAGAAAACCCAACATTATGCATCTAAGAACATTTGGTTGTAGATGTTTCGTGCATAACAACGGGAAGAATGCCTTAGGAAAGTTTGATCCTCGGAGTGATGAGGCAATATTTCTTGGTTATTCCTCTCACAGTAAGGCATACAAAGTCTTTAACAAAAAAACCTTGTGTGTTGAGGAAAGTGTGCATGTGTTTTTTGATGAATCTAACTCCTTGAATGAGAGTAATGCACAGAATGAAGAGTTTGAATTAGGTCTTGTCCAAAAGGAGCTGTTGAATCAAGAAAAACAAGGTGAGATCACCCTGAAGGAAACAGGTACAGAAGCTGTTCCTCAAACTGACAGGCAAGGTGAGAACCAAGCAGGGGGAAACACCATTGAACCCTGTTCGGGACCATGTTCTTCAGGAACAGACTTACAAACAGGTGCAGAAACAGGCTCAGGAGGTGTTTGTGAGCCTGATTCTTCAAATATTCCGACTAGAGTAGAGCATGTGTCTGTGGATCCACTTAATCCAAGACCATGGAAGAACCATAGTTCGCACCCTCTTGATCAAATCTTGTCAGATATTAATACTGGAGTGCAAACTAGATCTAAACTTAAAAATTTTTGTGCTTTCTATGCTTTCCTTTCTAACATTGAGCCAAAAAGTGTGAATGAAGCTCTTGCAGATTCAGATTGGATCATGGCTATGCAAGAAGAACTTCATCAATTTGAAAGAAACAAAGTGTGGCACCTTGTACCTAAACCAAGTGGGTGTTCCGAAATAAGCTGGATGAGTCAGGAACAGTCACTAGGAACAAGGCAAGGCTGGTGGTTCAAGGGTACAATCAAAAAGAAGGGATTGATTATGAAGAAACCTTTGCACCAGTTGCTAGAATTGAGGCTATTCGAATCTTAATAGCCTTTGCAGCTCATATAGAAATCAAGCTATATCAAATGGATGTTAAAAGTGCATTCCTCAATGGATACCTTAAAGAAGAGGTGTATGTCAAACAACCCCCTGGTTTTGAAAATGGTGATTTTCCAAATCATGTTTTTAAACTTGACAAAGCACTTTATGGTTTAAAACAAGCTCCAAGAGCTTGGTATGAACGGTTGTCAAGCTTTTTACTTGAAAATGATTTTAGAAGAGGCAAGGTAGACAATACCTTGTTTCTGAAATCTAAGGGGGAACATCTATTGATTGTCCAAATATATGTAGATGACATTATATTTGGTGCGACTCATCATGATTTATGCAATGAATTTTCAAATATGATGAGGAGTGAGTTTGAGATGAGCATGATGGGTGAGCTTAATTTTTTCTTAGGCTTACAAATCAAGCAAACTCTAAACGGCACCATGATCCATCAACAAAAGTATATCAAAGAGCTACTTAAGCGGTTTAGGATAGAGTCAGCCAAACCCATAGATACTCCTATTTCTCCTTCAACCAAGTTGGTTGTGGATGATGGGAGTCCCTCAGTTGAGGAGAAACTCTATAGGGGCATGATTGGGTCACTCCTATACCTAACCGCTAGTAGACCGGATATCGTTTTTAGTGTTGGTTTATGTGCCCGTTTTCAGTCTAGTCCTAAAGAGACTCATCTTAAGGCTATTAAACGGATATTAAGATATTTAAAGCATACACCTGATTTAGCTCTATGGTATCCTAGAGGGTGCAATCTTGATCTTGTTGGATATGCTGATGCTGACTATGCAGGTTTTCTAGTTGATAGAAAGAGTACCTTAGGTATGGCTCATTTTCTTGGACCTTGTTTGGTATCTTGGGCTACCAAGAAGCAACATTCTGTTGCCATGTCCACAGCAGAAGCTGAATATGTTGCAGCAGCTTCATGTTGTGCTCAACTGTTGTGGATAAGACAACAGCTTAAGGACTTTTGTGTTGACACTGGATGCATTCCTATTTTTTGTGACAATACTAGTGCTATTAACATTGCCAAAAACCCATGTCAACACAAAAGGACAAAACATATTGACATTCGACATCATTTTTTAAGAGATAATGTGAAAAAAGGCTTTATTTCAATGAATTTTTGCTCCACTGAAAATCGAATAGCTGATATATTCACTAAGGCACTGAGTAGAGACCAATTCGAGAGAAACAGACTGGAACTGGGGTTGGTGAAAACACCCTGAGAACACCTGTTCTCAGAGTTGGACCAAGCTGGCAAAAACACCCTATAATACCTGCTCTCTCCCCTTGCTTGGAAATTGTTCCCTTAACGAATTTGTGCAGTCTATATGCTACTATGTTCATGCGTGAAGACTGCTACCTTGAGAAATGGAGCAGAGTAATAAGGGAAGCATGTTCAGAAACAGGCAGCTCGAACAGGTATGTCCCTTGATTGTTCGATACATAGGGAATGTGTTTTGCTTTTAATATTTTCACCCGTTGCAATCTTTTAAAAGATCTCGGCTGCTCTCTCTCTCTCCCTCTCTTCTTAAGTGCTCTGCTTGCAGTCTTGTCTGTCCTCTCACGCAAACAGCTCTCAAACCCTAATCTCTCTCCTCTGCAAACAATGGCTTCCAACCAACCCTCTAACTCAAACTCTCTGGTTCTTGCGTCCTCAATCCCTGCTCCCCCTCGCCCAATTCCTCACAAGCCTTTCACTATAAGACCCGCTTTCGTTATTTTTATATTAAGTTGCTTGTATTACCTTTTTATGTTATAAAAACGTATTTTTAGTAACTATATGAGTTAAATGATTATCGATTTGCTTTTGGGAGCTGTAATTTTATTAAAAAAAAAGGGACTATTATTGCTATTATTGATTTCAAAGTGAATTCGTGTCATTTATGCCTTTAAATTATATCCATAGTTTAATTTATTCATTATTCGATTTATTTAGTCGTTTCCCGAGTGCGATTAGGTTTTCAACCTTAGAATTAGTTTCGAGGTCTATTAATTGGACCTAGATGTAGTTGGGATCGAATAATCGACTAAGGGTCGTATTATCGATTTGGGATAGGATGTTAGGTTCGAGATACGAATTAGACTAGCATTTGACCCAAAATAAAAAAATATATATATAAGGGGCCGAAGCCCCTTACTCTTCGGGGAAAACCACGACAGGGGGAGGGGTTTTCAAACCCCCAGCCCCGTAACCCACACCTCGGGCGAGAGAGGAAGAGAGAGAGGGGGGGGTGGCGACGGACGGTGAGCTGGGATCGACGGACAGTGAGCTGGGATTGACGGACGGCGGCGGCGGTGCACCAGCGAGTTGGGCACCGGCCGACCTCCGTCCCATCGCAAGGAGAGAGAGGCGGGGGTCGAGCAAGATAAGGAACTGGGGGGGGACGCGATGGCGCTTCAGACGCCGATGGGCGGCGTGACCAACGCCGGTGAACCGGCAGCGGTTGAGCTCGGTTCCGGCAGCCACCAGAAGTAGCAACGATGAAGGGCTAAAATGGTGGGTGCCTCGAGTATGTGCGTAGCAGCAGAGGGACGAAATTCGGGCCCCTAAGCGTCCCAATTGAGCCCCAAAACCCCAAAACCGGGTCCTCTAGCTTGGAGTCCAGGTGGGTGTTCCTTGCCTCCTAAATTAGTATTAATTTCGAAAATGTTTTCAACAGAATGATGTTGCATGTCAAGTTAGGGTTAGTTAGATTCGTTAGAAATATCAAGAAACGAGCTGTGCATGTTTAGGTTCGAGCCATTTGGTTGATTTATGCTTGAAATTGTAAATTGATGCGAGTTATGTGCGTTTATATGGAACCATGCCTGAATTGGACTTGAATGAAAACCATGCATGAAAAGAGATTAATTTGAAGTTATAAAAACGTAGTTAGCTTGAATTTGATTAGAATAAGCTAAGGTATAAAAAGAATTAAAAACGAAGTTGGTTTAATATGTTTAGCTTCGGTTCAAGTGTTTAGCGATTCATGAAAAATGATTAATTTGGAGGTTATAAAGGCGTAGTTAGCTTGGATACGACTAAAGTAAATTAAGGTTTAAAAAGAATTAAAAACGAAGTTGTTTTGATATGTTTAGCCTTGATTCGAGTAATTAGCGATTCATGAAAAAGGATTAATTTGGAGGTTATAAAGGCGTAGTTAGCTTGGATACGACTAACGTAAATTAAGGTTTAAAAAGAATTAAAAACGAAGTTGTTTTGATATGTTTAGCCTTGATTCGAGTAATTAGTGATTCATGAAAAAGGATTCATTTTGAAGTTATAAGAACATGGTTAGCTTGAATGTGACTAAAGTTAACTAATGTATAAAAAGGGTTAAAAACGAAGTTAGTTTAGTATGCTTAGCTTCGATTCGAGTTAAGCTAACTAATGCCTGTGATTGAATGAAACTTGAAGTTATTGAGATGTGCTTAGCTTCATTCAAAGTACGTTCATGCTTAGGAAAGCTTCCTTTAAAATGCATCGTGTATGTTAGATTTGAATAATGTTTGGTTTACTTAGTAAAGTGTTGTCAATTGACGACTAAATATGGTTATACGTGGCTGAAAGGTGTTGTTTGCTCAGGTAAGAGCTTAAACCTCACCCTCTTTTCAATAAGTCTATATGATAACTTATTATGACTAATAAATTGATGAAACGAGCTAGTAGTTGGATGGTTTGAGGATAACATTATGAGCGTTTGAGGTCTTGTGTGTACGGTGAAAGTGAGGAGGGAGACTGGGTTGTGAATTAACCGCAATCGTGTGGATTGCAAGGCCATGTGTGGCTTATTGTGTTGAATTGATATGATTGATATGAAGTGCTTAAATCTGATATATGTAATATATGTGCTTAAATGCTTAGATTGCATTATGTGCATAAGAGTGAGTTTTTAAAGAAAGATTTCATGTTTTGAAATGATAGTAGCCATAACTATTATTACATGATGGCCTATTTTAAGTAAATGAAAGCAGTTTTGGGAGTGAACTCGCTTGAACGGGGGAATCCCTAAAGAGTTTTACAAAAGCGTGAGTCGTATGATAAAAGATTTCGCTGTGAGAGGCAACAGCAAACTTATTAGTCGTTAAGACCAAGTTTAAATGGCTAAGATAAGTGCATAGGGACATCAGATAGGGAGTGAACCTGCTTGAACGGGGGAATCTCTATATAGCCTAGGGCGTAGCCCCTAGAGACCCTGACGAGGGTTAAGGTCCAAAAAGTTAGTTGCCATCCCGGGAGTAAGAGCTTAGGGGATTGAGTGTAGATCTCTCCCAACCAGCACTTTATGATCTTATGCCCAGAAGTAGTTTCTTATTAAATAAGAAAAGCAATTGGCACTTTGCCTTTTGAAATATTTCAGAAAGAAAGTTTGAAGGGTCATTATGCGACCAAGATGAAAGAAAAGAGTTTTAAGAGCCCCAAGAGGCTAACAGAAGAGTTTTTAAGAGCCTCAAGAGCTAAATGAAGTGTTTTTAGTAAAAAGCAAGAAAGTTTCCTATGTGTGCTATATGCAGGCTCTAAGTATACTTTATGAATGAGTTATGTTTGCAAAGAAAGAAACGAAAGTGTCTGCACTTGAAACTTCAAAGCATGTGATAGTAAATAATATGTGACTTCAAAGTGAGTGTATAAGCATTATAGTTAGAAGCATGTGTTCAAGCAAACAAGTGGCCATGTTGTTTTCATGATATATCATGAGGTGACTTCTTAAAGTACATATTGAGCATATAGGTGATAGCGCATCCCAAGTTTGTTTAGAGTCACATGATATGTAAGCAAGTCCCTAACATGCTACCTTTATTGAAACTAAGAACCTATCATGAAATTGAGAACCTATCATGTTTAAGTGTTTACAATCTGTGACTTGTAGCTTATTATTATAGTCATAGTGTGACCTAAATGTTCATTAAGTGGATATTCTGAGTTATGTTTATGAGAAAGAACGTTATGTGCTTAGCTTCATTGCTTGCCTAAGTGTTTAACTGCCTATAGTCAAGAAGTTTGATCATTTAAGGACCTAGAAACATGTTAAGTTGGTAAAGTGAAGCTTATGGTTAGTAATAGTTCTATAAGAACTTCGTGAATGCCTATTATGATATTATAGTATGAATACGTGATATGTGATTAATAAAGACATTATTGCCTGCAACGGTTTTGCTTTTAAGGGGGTTGGGGGACACTAACTGAGCGTGTGGTTGCTCATCCCACTACTCTTTCCCCTTTTCCCCCAAGTTTTCTTTATGACAGGAAGAAGTTGAGTCAGCTGGAATCGATTATTGCTTGCAAGATGTCGTTTGTGCCAACTTATGTGTTTAATGAAGTCATGTAAAGTATTTTTAGTTTGTAAACGCTTGTAAACAGTATTCGAGGTTCATGTAACGCATATTGGTGATGAGTCGCTCTGTATGGCTATATGAGCCAACCATCCAGTCAGTAGTTAGATGTCTTTTGATTGAAGTTAGTTATGTTTGGGATGTAAACCCCATACTCCGGTTGTGTGAACCGTTGAG
>JACYFF010031954.1:28510295-28544867 GCA_017589665.1 Selenicereus undatus | reverse complement strand
ACTATGGCTATCTATCTTAAAAGACAACAATTTCCTGAACTTACTAGCCATTGCCATATTTTGTACAAATGATGTGAATGATAAAAGTCTACTCTTGTAGTGTAGATTAAAGACGGGACCACTGGGACCACTTACTGGGACCACCACTCACAATTGACCAACATATTCACAACTGACCAACGGCTGACCAATGCCTATCAAATATTATGCTCAGATAGACACATAAATAGCTCTGATACTAGAAGGGAATGGGATCGAAAGAAACGCATGAAATTGGAAAGCTTTATTAAGAAAATTTAAAACACAGAGTACAGAAAAGGAAATACAAACTAAAATAAGAAAACTGAAGAAAAGTTATAGATACTTTGCAATAGTAATAAACTTACAAATTGTCGATTTTGTAGAACTTGTATAGGGATTTGTAAACAGAGGAAAATTAAAGAGGGAGGAGAGTTTTATAAATGAAGATTTGTTGTTGATGATTTTTTGTATCTCAAATTTTTTTATCAAAACTCATGAAGAAATCATGAGTTTACAAAATGGATTACAAACTGTGTCCTTGACCAAATCAGAAGCAATTCAAATATATTTAAGGGACAAATTCCGTTGTATGAATATTGATCTGGTTCAGGTTGCTGTTAAACCTTTCATCACAAAAGGTGTTAATGCACCTATCTACATGGCTGTACGAGACAAAAGCCTAAAGAAATACAAATCATCTCTATTAGCCATGATCAATACCAATATACATAACGGACCAATTTTCTTCAATTGTTATTGTGACATCTGTGTTGATTTAACATGTCCCTTTTTCTTATGGTTTCTTACATTTGCATCTCGAAAAGGATTGAATAATGTTTATACACTCCCAAGTATAAATGTTCAAACCAGTCTTGCCAAAGTTTGGCATCTTGCTGATGGTACAAGTATGGTCTCTGTCCATCCTCCTACACACTAGCCCATACAGATTTTTGTACAGGAAAACCTTACAAAAGTGGCCGGGAGGGAATGGATATTGATACTGCACAGCTTGGTGACATCAAAAAGGTTCATGAGCAAGCCAATTATACAAACGTCATCCTGAATACAATTGCTGAACAACTGAATCAGCTCAATGTCAAAACTGATTCCAAAAGGGAAGCTACTAAGAAGGATATGGCAACCCCCAGTACAAAACCTTCTTCCTCCTTTACAGAAAACATCTCCAAACTATTTGTCAAATTGGACGGTATTCCCAGAACCACTGTAGAATCCCTTCCTAAACAAAAAAGCCCAAATTTTGATCTTTTTCAAAAGATTTCTGAACAAATAGAAGCTATTGATAAAAAGAAAGCACTCGCTTGCATTGACAAAACTTGGCAATAAAAGGTTGACAACACATCTTCCTCCTCCTCCTCCGAAGAAGCTGTAACTAGTTGCAGTGACCTAGATGAAGTCATAGCTACTATCCAAGAGACCTTCAAAGAAGAAGAACCTGTCAAAAATTCCTACAAAGAAGAACCTCTGGCTCTTAACAAAATACAAAATTGGAGAAACGTTAGGACTAGGAATTATTATCCTACATCAACTCCTCCAAATATGCAATATGAAGAAAGAGGCCAACTCATTTATAGAAACTACGATGATAGATCTATCTATCGTTGGAACATTGATGGCAAATTAGAGCATGAACTGCTATCTATTATTGAAGAAATGGGAGTAGCAGCTGCCGCCTTCAAAGTCAATGAATATTCAAACAAAAACATAGCTACCATAATTATCCTCTGCTTCTCTAGCCAACTAAAGAATTGGTGGGATAATTATCTCATATTTGATCAAAGCTTCCAAGATGCACGTTCTAAGATGCATTTAAAACCCTCATTCATACCATCACCTTACATTTCATTGGCAATCCTCAAGAGAGCCAAGTCGCCGCCAAAACAGTCCTTATCAACCTTTGATGCCCTGCTATCTCAAATTACAAATGGTATAAAGACATATTCTTTACCAATGTATTGAAGAGAGAAGACAACATGCAAAGTTCCTGGAAAGAAAGATTCATTGCAGGCCTACCAAAGTTGTTTGGAGAAAGGATTCTCAAAAAGCTCAGACAACATTGTGGGACTGATGATATCCCTTTCCATTCTCTTACATATGGTATGATCTTTGGAGTTGTCAAAAGCGAAGGACTTTTGCAATGAACTCAAAATTCAAGCCAAGTATGGATCAAAGAAAGCCTAATCTAGAAAACATGTAGGAACTTTCTAGGAAGCATTTGGCATTACAAAAATTAAAGCTCCTTCTTCAAAGCCAAACATACTAAGAGAGCGGTTAACTAAAGATTCAAAAGATCGACAAATCCTCCAGAGAATTCTCCTCCAACCTTTAATTCCAAGCCAACCTCTTCCAAAAAGAAGAAAGCTGAAAAGAAGCCAGTTGTTTGTTACAAATGTGGCAAACCAGGTCACAAAGCATTCCAATGCAAAACTAAACAAAAGATCAATGACTTATTTGCTGATCAACCTGAACTTCAGAGAAAGCTCTTAGTTGTCTTAGCTCAAAACTCATATGATAGTCACAAAGAAGTTGATTACTATAGCAGCTCCGAGGAGGATGAATCAGATTATGATTCTTCCCCTATTAAGACCATCAATGTCATTACAAACAGAAATCATAATGAATTCCTAATTGATCTAATCGGAAAGATTTCTGATGAAGAAACCAAAAAGGAGTATCTAAGCAAGCTTAAAGACTTTATTCTTGAAGAAGAAAAGAAAGTCATTAAGTTTGATGTCGAAACTCCTAATCTGGCAAAACTCTTCCAAAAATATCCAGTACCAAATCCTTTCTTGCAACTCACTACAAAAGATATGCAAATTGAAGTCAATGAGCTGAAAGCTCAAGTTCGAGATTTTAGATATGAGATTACCAATCTCAAAGCTGATGATCTAGAACTCCATACAAAACTTTCCATTCTGGAAACACAAATTCTATGTTCTTCCCATATTCTAGACAATTTTCAAAACATAGAAAACATCCCTGAGAATGAAGTTTCTCAAGAAAAATTTCTTCATACAATTTCTCATGTGACAATTCAAAAATGGTATTCTACAGTCAATATAGCAGTTAATGATTTCTCTACAAGTGCAGTAGCTCTCATTGACAGTGGAGTTGACCAGAACTGCATACGTGAAGGAATTATTCCTACCAAGTATTGTGAAAGAACAAAAGAACAATTATAGAGTGCCAATGGAGAACCTTTGAACATCAAGTATAAGCTGAACAAATGTTACATTCAAAACAATTGTTATTACTTCAAAATATTTTCCTCATTGTACAAAATATTACCCATGACATTATCCTTGGTACTCCATTTTTAACACAAATTTATCCTTTTTATGTCAATGAATTTGGTGTTCATACCAAGATTCTTAGCAATCAAATCTATTTCAATTTTCTTTCCGCTGCTAAGCAACGCGAAGTTTCGCTTTTACAAAATTCTTCAATCTACAAACAAGTCAATCTTTTACAATTAAACCAAAATAAAATTTTGTTTCACCTGCATAAAAGACTTAAGAAGAATCCAAAACCTTGGTCTGATATACACACTGACATTGTTAGACGAATCAAACAGAAGGGCGAGTCTTTACCACGTCTAGGTATTCCCTATCCCTCTACATTCATTATTGTAGAAACATATGCATCTGTCATAGGTTATGGAGGAATCCTTACACTGAGAATGCATGATAAAGAACAGTTAGTTCGTTATCATTCTGGCATTTGGCTCGGTCCACAACAAAATTATGCTACTATCAAAAGAGAAATTTTATCTTTGTACTTTGCATTTTCAAATTTCAAGATGATCTATTTAACAAAAAATTTCTTCTGCACATCGATTGCAAATATGTAACAGATATTTTACAAAAGGATGTTAAAATTTTAGTTTTGAAACAAATCTTTGCCAGATGGCAAGCAATTTTATCTTCATTTGATTTTGAAATTGATTTCATCAAAAGAGAGAACAATTATCTACCTGTTCTTCTTACAAGACAGTCTTTGCAAGGAAAAGGTAACAAAATACACTTTATGCATGCCTTCATAATGAGCAAGAAGAATTACGACTACAAAATTGTTCCTACAAAAAATTCATGTCAACCTCTAGCCAATTTTCCACCTTTACCATACAAAACTGTTATTACAAAACCACCCACAAAACCCTCTCAAGACAATTATTTCCTCAGAAATACCGAACACCTTTTTCTTACCAGCTACAAAATTGCCCCTACAAATCTTTTCATCAAAGACTTGGTTCAAATAAGCTTTGGTGACTCACATCACCTTGGTGATCATCCTAAAAAAACGAGACAATTTTATGAACTCATTCTTACAGATACCCAGTCTGTTGACATTGCGCATACAATAGATGTTGCAAATCCCTCCTACATTTTATGTTCTAAATGCATTATTAAAAATATTTTGGGCTTCCAGCGATGGAAAGATCCATTAGAAGAAAGACAACTCTCTGTTTTGAACCAGCTACCTACAATTATCTCGATTACAAAGTGGCCTGGCTAAAAGCATTTTTTCACAACCTAGAAATTCATTTTTGGCTCTTCAATTTGCACGACAAAGCTCCATTTACATTTCCAATTTGGTTTTATCATTGGTGGACTATGTTTGGTTGCTCTCCCTCTGTCCTACCTAGTGAAGCTAAAGAAGGATGAGACTTCTGGATTGCAAACACCCTCGCCTATGAAGCCTATACAAAAGAAGTACAATTCTTCAGAATCTTCAACATTGCCTGGATATTCTGTTGGGAATACAGATATCAAAATTATCTTCTTAATTCATTTCCCCTATCTGTTGTTCGTATTTACAAGATTAGATGGTGGAATGAATACAAAACCAAACTCTGTGGCAAAGAAAATGTTGAATGTTTCTGCAAAACAAAAACCAAAAACTACACCCTCCAAAACATTCACACATTTGATAAAAATAAAGAAGTTGCCCATGGTCCATCTACCCCTACCAAAATGGAAGTATCTTCTTCCTCTACAAAATCCAGATCTAAGGGACTATCACAAAAACAAAAAGAGATCCTCGAAATCCTCAAAGATGACCCAACAATGAGACAAATCTTTTTACAAAAGCTCCTTGACAATGACGACTCAGATGACAATTCAAGCTTAGCAGAGTTTGCTACAAAACCAAGAATGGAAGATCTTCAAGATACTCAAGATCCTTACAATCTGTGATAAAAACAAAAATCCAATGACAAATGAAAAGAACCCGCAAACGTCTTGACCTTTGGCAAAAGTAAGGGTCATTACAATTAACAAAGTTTTTATTTTGCAGGTGAAGCCAAAACTGTCGACAAGTACCATTCACTACAGTTCTTTGACATTTCACTGTTCATCTACAGCACTGACAAGTACTATTCACAAACAGTTCTTGAGGACAAAAGTTTAAAAAGTTGCACAGGACAAAGTGGTTACCTTTTGACAATTGCAGCCCAACTTTCGGCGCATGACAAATGTTGACAACTGGACATTATTACGCCTCTATTATTGAGCTCTTTCCAGCTCCATATAAGGCAGAAATTTCATTCGGACAAAGCATCGAAAAATTTGAGAGACAAAAAATCATCAACAACAGATCCTCATCTACAAAACTCTTCTCTCTCTTTAATTTTCCTTTGTTTACTAATCTCTGTACAAGTTCTACAAAATCGACAATTTGTAAGTTTATTACTATTACAAAGTATCTGTAAGTTTTCTTCAGTTTTCTTATTTCAGTTTGTATTTCATTTTATGTACTCTGTGTTTTAAGTTTTCTTAATAAAGCTTTCCAATTTCGTGTGTTTCTTCCGATGCCATGTAGATAGGTGCATTAATGCATTTTCTGATGAAAGGTTTAACAACAACCTGAACAAGACCAATAAAACGAAATTTGTCCCTTAAATGTATTTGAATTGCGTCAGGTTTTATCAAGGGCACAGTTTGTCATCCATTTTGTAAACTCATGATTTCTTCATGAGTTTTGATTGAAAAAGCATTTTGAAAGGTAAATGTACCGATTTTCTAAATAGTTTCAAGATTGATTTTGGGAATATCCCATTTCTGAAAATTGTCAGAAGAGGGAGCCGTAATAAGGTCATTTGTCATAACCTCATTACTATTGACTATATCACTACTATGGCTATCTATCTTAAAAGACAACAATTTCCTGAACTTACTAGTCATTGCCATATTTTGTACAAATGATGTGAATGATAAAAGTCTACTCTTGTAGTGTAGATTAAAGATGGGACCACTGGGACCACTTACCGGGACCACCACTCACAATTGACCAACATATTCACAACTGACCAACGGCTGACCAATGCCTATCAAATATTATGCTCAGATAGACACATAAATAGCTCTGATACTAGAAGGGAACGGGATCGAAAGAAACGCATGAAATTGGAAAGCTTTATTAAGAAAATTTAAAACACAGAGTACAGAAAAGGAAATACAAACTAAAATAAGAAAACTGAAGAAAAGTTACAGATACTTTGCAATAGTAATAAACTTACAAATTGTCGATTTTGTAGAACTTGTATAGGGATTTGTAAACAGAGGAAAATTAAAGAGGGAGGAGAGTTTTATAAATGTAGATTTGTTGTTGATGATTTTTTGTATCTCAAATTTTTTTATCAAAACTCATGAAGAAATCATGAGTTTACAAAATGGATTACAAACTGTGTCCTTGACCAAATCAGAAGCAATTCAAATATATTTAAGGGACAAATTCCGTTGTATGAATATTGATCTGGTTCAGGTTGCTGTTAAACCTTTCATCACAAAAGGTGTTAATGCACTTATCTACATGGCTGTACGAGACAAAAGCCTAAAGAAATACAAATCATCTCTATTAGCCATGATCAATACCAATATACATAACGGACCAATTTTCTTCAATTGTTATTGTGACATCTGTGTTGATTTAACATGTCCCTTTTTCTTACGGTTTCTTACATTTACATCTCCAAAAGGTTTGAATAATGTTTATACACTCCCAAGTATAAATGTTCAAACCAGTCTTGCCAATGTTTGGCATCTTGCTGATGGTACAAGTATGGTCTCTATCCATCCTCCTACACACCAGCCCATACAGATTTTTGTACAGGAAAAGACTGTTCACGGTTTTCCTTACAAAAGTGGCCGAGAGGGAATGGATACCGATACTGCCCAGCTTGGTGACATCAAAAAGGTTCATGAGCAAGCCAATTATACAAGCGCCATCCTGAATACAATTGCTGAACAACTGAATCAGCTCATTGCCAAAATTGATTCCAAAAAGGAAGCTACCAAGAAGGATATGGCAAGCCCCAGTACAAAACCTTCTTCCTCCTTTACAGAAAACATCTCCAAACCATTTGTCAAATTAGACAGTATTCCCAGAATTGCTGTGGAATCCCTTCCTAAACCAAAAATCCCAAATTTTAACCTACTTCAAAAGATTTATGAATAAATAGAAGCTATTGACAAAAAGAAAGCACTCGTTTACATTGACAAAACTTGCCAACAAAAGGTTGTCAGCACATCTTTCTCCGAAGAGAAGAAGAAGAAGAAGAAGAAGAAGAAGAAGAACCTGTAACAAGTAGCAGTGACTCGGATGAAGTCATGGCTACTATCCAAAAGTCCTTCAAAGAAGAAGAACCTATCCAAAATTCCTACAAAGAAGAGCCTCTTGCTCTTAACAAAATACAAAATTGGAGAAACGCTAGGACTAGGAATTATTATCCTAGACCGACTCCTCTAGATATGCAATACGAAGAAAGAGGCCAATTCACATATAGAAACTACGATGGTAGATCTATCTATGGCTGGAAGATTGACGGCAAATCAGAGCATGAAGTGCTATCTACCATTGAAGAAATGAGAGTAGCAACTGTCGTCTTCAAAGTTAATGAATATTCAAACAAAAACATAGCTACCATAATTATCCTCGGCTTCTTTGGCAAATTAAAGAATTGGTGGGATAATTAACTCACATTTGATCAAAGGTTAGCTATTCTCAATCATACTACAAATGAATTCGATGCACATGGTGAACGTGTCCAAGATGCATTTGAAACCTTCATTCATACCATCACCCTACACTTCATTAGCAGTCCTCAAGAGAGCAAAGCCGCCGCCAAAACTGTCCTTATCAACCTTCGATTCCCTACTCTCTCATATTACAGATGGTATAAAGACGTATTCTTTACCAATGTGTTAAGATCGTGAGTATTCTACCAAAAGAGAGGGGTGAATTGTGGTGTCTGATTTTCGCGTTGTAAATGACAAACACCCTTAGGACTTGTTTGCAGAGGGTGTTCTCAAATATTGCAAATGCGGAAATCACCAAGATAAATGCGAAAATAAAGCACACATAATTTTTACGTGGAAAACACCTCTAGCCCAACTGAGGTGTGAAAAACCACGACCTACCTCGTGTAGGATTTAACCACTTCACTAAACCAGGCTTAACTCGTTACAATTGTAACACACCTTGTTACACCTTGCAACCACTTAACCTCCTTCTCTAAGGCAGATTACACCACGTCCAAATCTCACCAGATTGGACATGTCCAAAGTCCACACGACTGAGGACCACTCACTCACTTTTCTGATTCAAGATCAGGGTTACAAAACACCTTACTGGGTGCTTCTGTCTTAAGCAGATGTAAGGTACAATGAAGTCCTAGTATGCCAATATATTGAAAGCTTTGGTTTAAACACAACTTGTATCGGTTTTTCTTTTCTCAAGTGTAGCTCGAAAATTCTTTTCACTAGAAAAACCACTTTTTGAAATTTTACTTTTTGCGTGTGTTGTGTTTCTAGATATTCTCTTGCTTTCTTTTCTTGCTATTCTCTCGTATGTATATCTCCTTTCAAAGGGAGTAAAATGCTGTATTTAAACAAAAATTCCAACGGTTAAAACCAAGAGAATCAGCTAAGTATGGAAAATGATTTTTTCAAGAAAAAAAAAACTCCCCAACGGCTAGTGACAAGTTTTTCCCAAAGTATAAGGGATTTGTTATCTTAAGAGATCACCCTAATCTTCCCATAGCCGTGAAGAGGATTCAAAAAGCAACCAGAAATCTTCAGCTTTGGAATTTTTATCATATCCGAAAATATGGGCAAAGGAAATCTTTTAGTTTTGGCAAATTCCCAAAAACCTATTTTCACAAATCTCCCACAATATTTTCAAGAAATATCCTTTCCAGAAAAATAGCAACTTTGAAGATTAAATAAAGTATTCTGGAGATCTTGGCCAACCGAAATGAATTTTCAAAGATAATCGGGTATGGCCACTTCAGTTCAAAAACATCCTAGGCACCCTGTTTGCAGGGTTAGTGCAAATACCGATTCAAGAGGTGTTTAAAAAGCATTTTCAATATTGGCATATTAACAAGAGTCTAAATAAATAAAACCTATATACCCAAGACTTCTTGTTTTGAATCAGTCATCTTGTCCAAGATTTGTAGAGCTGCTGTGAACACCAAGGTCACCTTGTTTGCTGGGGTTGTTCTTTGCATTGCTAGAGTTCAGGAACATGCCTTACAATCAACTGTCGAGATGGCGTTCTTGACTTAATATAGAATCACCACGTGAAACCTGTTTTAAGGACTTGTTCTCACATGTACCAAACCAGTTAATACAATAAGGATTACAAACACTAGTTAGGCCTGTTTGGAGATCGTGTTTGGAGCAACATTACTTTGGACAAATTTTTACACTTGGATTTGTTATCATCAAAACTTAAATAAAATAACTCAACAAATTCCCCCTTTTTGATGATGGCAAACCAAGTGACCATATTGACAAAACAAAGAAATGAATGCTGATAGGGATCCACGTAAGTCAAGGGGATCCACGTAAGTCAAGGTCAGGTTGTCAATAGGTTGTCAATAGGTAGGTTCTTCTTCCCCCTTTTGGCATCATTGAAAAGCAATAACAAACAAGTAGAAAGGAGAAGGAACAACAGGCAAGAGAGACTGCAATTAGATATTTCATTAATAAGCAAGGAAGTACAATTGCAACAAAATAACAAGCAGCAAAAAACAACAAAAACAGCCTAGACAATCAGGGAGCAGGGGGTGGTTTCGTCTGCAGAGGAGGAATGCTAGGGGCAAGAGTGGAGAGAAGAGCAAGCAGGTCTGCATGGCGTTTGGCAGAGAGGGCTTGTTCCTCAGCAAGAGCAGCCTTGACAGCTGATAGCTCATCCTTGAGGCGAGCGTTGTCCTCAAGAACAGCCTCAACCTTGGTGGACAGTTGCTCAGAAATAGGTGGTCGAGGTGGTCGACGACCCTGTTTGGAAGCGAACCCTTCGCCAAACTCATAACCACACCCTAGCAGAGTGTCAATCCCAATTGCATCAATGACTTGGGCCTCCACTCGCCGTGTGAGCACTATGCCAAAGTGCTCAAACACCTTCGTCAGCAGAAACCCATACCCGAGATCATGAGCCCGGGTGGTGTTCGCAATTCGCCCAATGTGGCGAATCATGATAGCTGGAAGATTGATGGGTTCCTCCCTATCTAATAAGTCGACCAGGCATTGATCAAAAAGGTCTGCTGAGTTTCTCCCTTGACCCCTTGGAATCACGTTCTTAATGACGAACATGAAAAGGAGTTGGTGGGGAGGAATCAGATCACCCTTTTTGACAGAGGAGGGTGTTCTCAGACCCTGTTTTTGACTGAGGCGTTTGGACACCTCCAGGAGCCTGGCTGGTTCCAGGGATGCTTTGTCTTCCCTCACATACACAGCAAAGCCTTATGAGGGCACTCCCAAAATTTTCCCAAGTTTGGGTGCGTCAACCCTGATGCCTTGCCCATTCACTGAACTTGTCACCACCCCTTCAGTGACCTCGCAGTTGGCATAAAATTCAGCCAACTCAGGCACAGAACACCCCAACTGGGTTTTTGCAAACAACTCAAGCCAGCCTTGGGCTCGAAGTTTAGTCAAGAACACCCCCAGACCCTATTCCTCAAAAAAATTTACAGACACTACCTTCCCCCTGACAACATTGCGCTTAAGCAACTGCGCATGTTTGTCAGTCATAGGAGAGGGAGTGAACTGCTTTGGGCGTTTGGGGGCAGGAATAGAGGTGGTAGCTTTTGGTAGGGGGGCTGTTCTGGGTTTTCGTTTGAGGGGTGTTTTTGCAGGAGAGGGTTTCACAGCAGGTTTAGTGGCTGATTTTGGAGGGGATTGATCTTCAGAGGACTCAGAAAACACCGGTGTCCCCTGTTTAAAGGTGGTGTCCTCAGAGTCAGAACTCGAGAACCCTTTAGAAGAAGAGGAAATCTCCTCGATGATAGGTGCAGAGGGTTTAGAGGATCTGGGGGTTGATCTGAAGACAATTCTCGCAGACTTGCAAGAAGGCTGAGGAGGAGAAGAGGGAGTTAGAGAGGGGCGAGACCTTGGTTGTGGTCGTGTTCTTGGCGTTCGGGTGCGCCTAGCCACCATCTTTACCCTTTTCCTCTTTTCTCCAGATTGAGAGACTAGAGAAACAGAGTCATCCCCTTGAACAAGACTTTCTCCTGTTTTCTCACCAGAATCCTCCTTCAGATCAAAGAACACATCCCCTGTTCTTTGAGTTGTTTCCGGGAGTGGTGCAGAAGAACAGGGTTCAGAATCCCCAACAATGGTTTCTGAGTTCTCTAAGAATTGGTCTTGGAAGCCCAAAGAGCCAGCACCTGCTGCAGAAGAAATGGGACAAGGGATTGTTCCCACATACACCATTAATTCCCAACCAAAGGGGTAGGGAATATCATTCAACTCAAGCCCAACACTTTTGAGGTTTAGCCGAGTGAGATACCCGAAGGTTTTGTGGATAATTGGGCGAGGAGGAGCCGGAATTGAGAGTGTAATCATGTTGTTACTCTCAGAGATTGATGAAAAATCAGTTTTGGAAGCCATTATCGCAAGGAGGACTTTCGGGTTTTGAGGATTTTGCTAGGGTTTGAAAGCAAGAACAGAGGAGAGAGAGAGAGAAAGCAAGACGAAGAAGACAGACGCACGCAAGGCGGTTTTTAAACTCCCCACCTGTTATGAAGTGCCACCTAGGGAACTCCTAGAATTTAAGCAGGCATCATACAATAATAGCAATTAAGGCATACCTGTTCGAGCCGCCTGTTCTTGAACATATTCCAAGGTCTGTCATGATTACTCTCCCAAGACAGCAGTACATAATCATAATAGCACACAGACTACACATATTCGTTAAGCATAGACCACAAGAATTGCAAACAAGGGAATAGAACAGGTATTATGGGGTGTTTTTATCAGCTTGATCTACCTCTGAGAACAGGTGTTCTCAGGGTGTTTTCACTAACCCCAATTCCAGTCTGTTTCTCTCAAACTGATCTCTAGCTAGTGCCTTAGTGAATATATCAGCAATTTGTTTTTCCGTTGAGCAAAAATTCATAGAGATTAAACCCTTTTCAACATTATCTCTCAAGAAATGACGTTGAATGTCAATATGTTTTGTCCTTTTGTGTTGACAAGGGTTTTTGGCAATGTTAATAGCGCTAGTATTATCACAAAAAATAGGAATGCTTCCAGTGTCAACACAAAAATCCTTAAGTTGTTGTCTTATCCACAACAGTTGAGCACAACATGAAGCTGCTGCAACATATTCAGCTTCTGCTGTGGACATGGCAACTGAATGTTGTTTCTTGGTAGCCCAAGATACCAAATAAGGTCCAAGAAAATGAGCCATACCTGAGGTATTCTTTCTATCAACTAGGAAACCTGCATAGTCAGCATCAGCATATCCAACAAGATCAAGATTGCACCCTCTAGGATACCATAGAGCTAAATCAGGTGTATGCTTTAAATATCTTAGTATCCGTTTAACAGCCTTAAGATGAGTCTCTTTAGGACTAGACTGAAAACGGGCACATAAACCAACACTAAAAACAATATCCGGTCTACTAGCGGTTAGGTATAGGAGTGACCCAATCATGCCCCTATAGAGTTTTTCCTCAACTGAGGGACTCCCATCATCCATAACCAACTTGGTTGAAGGAGAAATAGGAGTGTCTATGGGTTTGGCCGACTCCATCCCAAAACGCTTAAGTAGCTCCTTGATATACTTTTGTTGATGGATCATGGTGCCGTTTGAAGTTTGCTTTATTTGTAAGCCTAAGAAAAAATTAAGCTTACCCATCATGCTCATCTCAAACTCACTCCTCATCATATTTGAAAAATCATCGCATAAATCATGATGAGTTGCACCAAACATAATGTCATCTACATATATTTGGACAATCAATATATGTTCCCCCTTAGATTTTAGAAACAAGGTATTGTCTACCTTGCCTCTTCTAAAATCATTTTCAAGTAAAAAGCTTGACAACCGTTCATACCAAGCTCTTGGAGCTTGTTTTAAACCATAAAGTGCTTTGTCAAGTTTAAAAACATGATTTGGAAAATCACCATTTTCAAAACCAGGGGGTTGTTTGACATACACCTCTTCTTTAAGGTATCTGTTTAGGAATGCACTTTTCACATCCATTTGATATAGCTTGATTTCCATATGAGCTGCAAAGGCTATTAAGATTCGAATAGCCTCAATTCTAGCAACTGGTGCAAAGGTTTCTTCGTAATCAATCCCTTCTTCTTGATTGTACCGTTGAACCACCAGCCTTGCCTTGTTCATAGTGACTGTTCCTGACTCATCTAGCTTATTTCGGAACACCCACTTGGTTCCAATGATTGTTCTGTCTGTAGGTTTAGGTACAAGGTGCCACACTTTGTTTCTTTCAAATTGATGAAGTTCTTCTTGTATAGCCGTGATCCAATCTGAATCTGCAAGAGCTTCATTCACACTTTTTGGCTTAATGTTAGAAAGAAAAGCATAGAAAGCACAAAAATTCTTAAGTTTAGATCTAGTTTGCACTCCAGTATTAATATCTGACAAGATTTGATCAAGAGGGTGCGAACTATGGTGCTTCCATGGTCTTGGATTAATTGGATACACAGACACATGTTTTGTTCTAACTGAAGTGTGTGTAGGATCAGGCTCAAGAACACCTCCTGATCCTGTTTCTGCACCTGTATGCAAGCTGGTTCCTGAAGAACATGATTCCGAACAGGGTTCAACGGTGTTTCCCCCTATTTGGAGTTCACCTTGCCTGTCGCTTTGAGGAACAGCTTCTGTACCTGTTTTCTTCAGGGTGTTCTCACCTTGTTTCTTGGTTTAACAGCTCCTTTTGGACAAGACCTAATTCAAACTCTTCATCTTGTGCATTACTCTCATTCAAGGAGTTAGATTCATCAAAAAACACATGCACAATTTCCTCAACACACAAGGTTCTTTTGTTAAAGACTTTGTATGCCTTACTGTGAGAGGAATAACCAATAAATATTGCCTCATCACTCCTTGAATCAAACTTTCCTAAGGCATCTTTCCCGTTGTTATGCACGAAACATCTACAACCAAATGTTCTTAGATGCATAATGTTGGGTTTTCTACCTTTAAGAAGTTCATAAGGAGTTTTGTTCAAAATGGGTCTAATCATGCATCTATTTATAATGTAACATGATGTGTTCAAAGCTTCTGCCCAAAAGTTCTTAGGAAGACCACTAGCAATAAGCATTGTTCTATTCATGTCTTCTAGGGTACAATTTTTTCGTTCAACCACCCCATTCTGTTGGGGTGTTCTCGGGGCTGAGAAGTTTTGATCAACACCATGTTCATTACAAAATTTTGTAAAGCTTGCATTTTCAAATTCAGTACCATGATCAGACCTCAAGCTAACCAATGAGTGTCCTACTCTTTTTTCAATCTTTTTGAGAAGGGCAATAAAATTCTCAAAAGTTTCATCCTTGGAGGCCAAGAACAGGGTCCAAGTAAATCGAGAGTAATCATCCACTATTACAAGCACATACCTTTTCCCTCCTCTACTAGCTACCCTCATGGGACCACATAGATCAATATGCAATAACTCAAGAGGTCGGGTAGTGCTTACATACTTTTTAGATTTTAAAGAAGATCTGACTTGTTTTCCTTTTGCACAAGCTTCACATACCCTGTCATCATTATACTTGATGGAAGGTAGTTCAACAACCAAATCTTTGGAAACAAGTTTGTTTAACAAGGACAGGCTTGCATGACCTAGTCTCTTGTGCCATAGCATTATATCATCATTTAATGCATTTAAACAAGTCAGATTATTTTGGGGAAGAGTGGAAATACAAACTTTATAAACATTTTGACATCGCTTCCCCCTCAACACAACATTTCCTGTGTCGTCACTCACAACCAAGCAACGTGTTTTTGAAAACAGTACTAGGTTGTTCTTGTCACACAGTTGGGACACACTTAGCAAATTGTGTTTTAACCCATCAACTAAGTGCACATTATCAATTGAGTGGGAGAGAGTTTTACCAATATTACCTATATCGACAATTGTCCTAGACTTGCCGTTTCCAAATGCTACACTCCCACCATTCAAAGCTGTAAGTGAGAGAAAATTTGATCTTTCACCAGTCATGTGCCGTGAACACCCACTATCAACAAACCACAACTGCCTGTTTTCAAGGGTGTTCGTGAGGTTGTTAGTAGGGTTGTTCTCTCTCACTTCAGCCTGCAAAACAAATCACGGGTTATTTTTGGGAACCCAGATCCACTTGGGTCCCATTCTTTTAGACATGTAAAGCTCATCTTTTCTAATCCAGATTTGTTTCACATACCTTTCATTCTTTTCATTGGCATGTTTTCTTAAAGGGCAAGTGTATCTATAATGACCCGTTTTACCACAATGAAAGCAAACGATGTTTTCAGGTAATCCCACATACTTCCTATGTATCGGGTAAACGGTCCGTTTAGGCTTATATCCAAGTCCGTTTTTGTTTCGATTGTGGTGAGTGTTTAACCAATCAAGGGCTTGTGAGGATTTGTTCCAGCGGTTGTTTGTGGCAAGATTAGTTTCCAATTTTTCTATGGTAGCATTCAAGCTCTGCCTTTCATTTAGCAGGGATTCAACTGTTTCTTCCACTTTAAAGAGTTTTTTCTCTACTTGAGTGTAATCGCCTTCTTTTAGAAAGAGATCTTCTCTAAGCACGTTAATACTCTCATGTAAACCAAGTTTTTCATTTTTAAGAATTTCATTTTCAAGCTCTAGGTCACGAACTTCTCTTTTTAGATCAGCACAGGTGTCTATCAAATTATATAGAAGTTCTTCTAAAGTAGCTTTGTTAAGACCATGTACCTTGTTCTTGAGATCTGAGAGGCTGATTGTTGATTCATCATCTGAATCTGAATCACTTTGTGCCATCAGTGCTACGACCCCTTCTTCAGCTTCAGATTCTCCTTCATCCTCAGAGGAATCTCCCCAAGCAGCCAACATAGCTTTCGAGAATCGCTTGCCCAGATTGTTTACAGGGTGTTTTCGACCCTGTTTTCGAGGATGTTCCGGCATCTGATCTTCTCGAAGCAGAGGACAATTTTTGACTAAGTGATCTGGTTTGCCGTACTTGAAACACCCTGTGAGCTGTTCTTTGGGGGTGTTTCTGGACTTACTGACGTCTTTTCTTTTGTTGTTTTCCTTGACCTTTTTGAAGAATTTCTTGAATTTTCTGGTCATTAGGGCCATATCTTCATTTTCAAGGTCAGAGTCAGTGTCCTCATGTGCTTTCTAGGCAAGCCCACGATCCTTCTTTTGCTCCTCTTTTTGTTGTGAGTTTTTTCGGAGTTCATAGGTTTGGAGATTACCAATCAACTCGTCGAGGGTGATCTTGTTCATGTCTTTAGCCTCTTGGATGGCTGTTACTTTGGCCTCCCACGTACGAGGTAGAATTCTGAGGATTTTCCTCACCAACTCTTCAGTGGTGAAAGACTTTCCCAGAGATTGTAACTCGTTCGTGATGTGGGTAAACCGTGTATACATATCCATCACAGTCTCACAATCACCCATATCAAACAACTCATACTGTCGCATAAGTAGCTCAATTCTAGATTGTTTAACTTGACTCATACCTTCATGAGCAACTTGCAGGGCGTTCCAGATAGCTTGGGCTGATTCACACTCAGAGATGCGAGTGTATTCATCGGGTCCTAGGCCAAAATATAGTAGTTTCTTGGCCTTGGCATTTTTCTCCATTTTCTTATAATCTTCAGCATCAAACTCTTTAGGTTCCTTGGAAACCATCTTACCATCTTCAAGCACCTTGGTGGGAACAAGGGGCCCATTCTTGATGAGCATCCATAACTCATAATCTTCTGCCTGAATATAGTTTTTCATCCTATTCTTCCACCAACTATAATGTTGGCCGTTGAAATAGGGTGGACGAGTAATGGATTGCCCTTCAAGAATTCCTTGTGGTGTACTCATCTTCAAAATCTCTCAAGGTGTTAGCCTTTTGTGAGAGAACCTGCTCTGATACCACTTGTTAAGATCGTGAGTATTCTACCACAAGAGGGGGGGTGAATTGTGGTGTCTGATTTTCGCGTTGTAAATGACAAACACCCTTGTGACTTGTTTGCAAAGGGTGTTCTCAAATATTGCAAATGCGGAAATCACCAAGATAAATGCGAAAATAAAGCACACACAATTTTTACGTGGAAAACACCTCTAGCCCAACTGAGGTGTGAAAAACCACGACCTACCTCGTGTAGGATTTAACCACTTCACTAAACCGGGCTTAACTCGTTACAATTGTAACACACCTTGTTACACCTTGCAACCACGTAACCTCCTTCTCTAAGGCTGATTACACCACGTCCAAATCTCACCAGATTGGACACGTCCAAAGTCCACACGACTGAGGACCACTCACTCACTTTTCTGATTCAAGATCAGGGTTACAAAACACCTTACTGGGTGCTTCTGTCTTAAGCATATGTAAGGTACAATGAAGTCCTAGTATGCTAATATATTGAAAGCTTTGGTTAAAACACAACTTGTATCGGTTTTTCTTTTCTCAAGTGTAGCTCGAAAATTCTTCTCACTAGAAAATCCACTTTTTGAAATTTTGCTTTTTGCGTGTGTTGTGTTTCTAGATATTCTCTTGCTTTCTTTTCTTGCTATTCTCTCGTATGTATATCTCCTTTCAAAGGGAGTAAAATGTTGTATTCAAACAAAAATTCCAACGGTTAAAACCAAGAGAATCAGCTAAGTATGGAAAATGATTTTTTCAAGAAAAAAAAAAATACTCCCCAACGGCTAGTGACAAGTTTTTCCCAAAGTATAAGGGATTTGTTATCTTAAGAGATAACCCTTATCTTCCCATAGCCGTGAAGAGGATTCAAAAAGCAACCAGAAATCTTCAGCTTTGGAATTTTTATCATATCCGAAAATATGGGCAAAGGAAATCTTTTAGTTTTGGCAAATTCCCAAAAACCTATTTTCACAAATCTCCCACAATATTTTCAAGAAATATCCTTTCTAGAAAAATAGCAACTTTGAAGATTAAAGAAAGTATTCTGGAGATCTTGGCCAACCGAAATGAATTTTCAAGGATAACCGGGTATGGCCACTTCAGTTCAGAAACACCCTAGGCACCCTGTTTGCAGGGTTAGTGCAAATACCGATTCAAGAGGTGTTTAAAAAGCATTTTCAATATTGGCATATTAACAAGAGTCTAAATAAATAAAACCTATATACCCAAGACTTCTTGTTTTGAATCAGTCATCTTGTCCAAGATTTGTAGAGCTGTTGTGAACACCAAGGCCACCTTGTTTGCTGGGTTTGTTCTTTGCATTGCTAGAGTTCAGGAACATGCCTTAAAATCAACTGTCGAGATGGCGTTCTTGACTTAATATAGAATCACCACGTGAAACCTGTTTTAAGGACTTGTTCTCACATGTAGCAAACCAGTTAATACAATAAGGATTACAAACACCAGTTAGGCCTGTTTGGAGATCGTGTTTGGAGCAACATTACTTGGACAAATTTTTACACTTGGATTTGTTATCATCAAAACTTAAATAAAATAACTCAACACAATGTATTTAACAGAGAGGATAGCATGCAAAGTTTCTGGAAAGAAAGATTCATTGCAGGCCTACCAAAGTTGTTTCGATAAAGGATTCTCTCAAAGCTCAAACAACATTGTTGGACTGATGATATCCCTTTCCTTTCTCTTACATACGGTATGATCTTTGGAGTTGTCAAAAGCGAAGGACTCATCCTACGCAATGAACTCAAAATTCAAGCCAAGTAAGGATCAGAGAAAGCCCAATGCAGAAAAGAAGTAGGAACTTTCTCTGAAGCATTTGGCATTACAAAAATTGAAGCTCCTTCTTCAAAAGCCAAACGTGCTAAGAAAGTCATTAACAAAATATTCAAAAGATCGACAAAACCTCCAAACAATTCTCCTCCAACCTTTAATTCTAAGCCAACCTCTTCCAAAAAGAAGAAAGCCGAAAAGAAGCCAGTTGTTTGTTACAAATGTGGCAAAGCAGGTCACAAAGCATTCGAACGCAAAACTGAACAAAAGATAAATGAGTTATTTGCTGATCAGCCTGAACTTCAGAGATAGCTCCTAGTTGTCTTAGCTCAAAACTCATCTGATAGTGACAAAGAAGTTGATTACTATCAAAGCTCTGAGGAGAATGAATCAGATCATGATTCTTCCCCCATGAAGACCATCAATGTTATTACAAATAAAAATCATAAAGAATTCCTAATTGATCTAATCGGAAAGATTTCTGATGAAGAGACCAAAAAGGAGTATCTAAGCAAGCTTAAAGACTTGATTCTTGAAGAAGAAAAGAAAGTCATTAAGTTTGATGTCGAAACTGCTAATCTAACAAAACTCTTCCCAAAATATCCAGTACCAAATCCTTTCCAGCAACTCACTAAGAAAGATATTCAAATTGAAGTCAATGGGCTGAAAGCTCACGTTCGAGATCTTAGATACGAGATTACCAATCTCAAAGCTAGTAATCTAGAACTCCATAAAAAAATTTCCATTCTAGAAAAACATATTTTGAGTTCTTCCCATATTCTAGACAATTTTCAAAACATAGAAAACATCCCTGAGAATGAAGTTTCGCAAGAACAATTTCTTCATACGATTTCTCATGTGACAATTCAAAAATGGTATTTGACGGTCAATATAGTAGTCAATGATTTCTCTACAAGTGCAGTAGCTCTCATTGACAGTGGAGTTGTCCAGAACTGCGCACGTGAAGGAATTATTCCTACTAAGTATTGTGAAAGAACAAAAGAACAATTGTGCAGTGCCAATGGAGAACCTTTGAACATCAGGTATAAGCTGAACAAAGGTTACATTCAAAACAATGGTTATTACTTCAAAAATATTTTCCTGACTATACAAAATATTACCCATGACATTATCCTTGGTACTCCGTTTTTAACACAAATTTATCCTTTTTATATCAATGAATCAGGTGTTCATACCAAGGTTATTGGCAATCAAATCTCTTTCAATTTTCTTTCTGCTGCTAAGCAATGCGAACTTTCACTTTTACAAAATTCTTCAATTTACAAACAAGTCAATCTTTTACAATTAAAACAAAAGTAAATTTCCTATGTAAAGGACGAAATCGCTTACAAAATAATTGATGAACATCTTCAAAACCCTTCTACTCAACAAAAAATTCTTGATCTTGAACAAATTCTCAAAAGAAAAATATGTTTAGACCTTCCCAATGCATTCTGGGAAAGGAAAAAACATATTATCTCTCTTCCCTACGAAAAAGATTTTGATGAACGTAACATTCCTACCAACGCTAGACCAACTCAGATGAATTCAGAACTCCTGGACTTTTGTAAAATGGAAATCCATAACCTCCTAGACAAAAAGCTTATTCGTTCTTCAAAGTCTCCTTAGAGTTGTGCTACTTTCTATGTTAATAACGCTGCCGAAAAGGAACACAAAGTTCCTCGACTGGTTATTAACTATAAACCTTTAAATAAAGTTTTACAATGGATTCGTTATCCTATTCCAAACAAAAGAGATCTTCTTAATCGATTACCTGAAGCCGAAGTATTTTCAAAATTTGATATGAAGTCAGGATTTTGGCAAATTCAAATTACAGGATCTGATCACTATAAAATAGCATTCACTGTGTCATTTGGACATTACGAATGGAATGTAATGCCCTTTGGGCTGAAAAATGCTCCTTCTGAATTTCAAAATATAATGAATGACATTTTCACCCTGTATACTTCTTTGATCATTGTCTACATTGATGATGTGCTTGTATTTTCCAAAACCATTTATCAACATTTCAAGCATTTACAAATTTACTTAAATATTACTGAAAGAAATGGTTTTGCCGTCTTAGTGACAAAAATGGTTCTATTCAAAACACAAATTTGATTTCTAGGGCATGATATCTTTCAAGGGACTATAAAACCCATTATAAGATCGCTTGCCTTCACAAACAAATTTTCAGACATCATTAAAGACAAAAAGCAATTACAAAAATTTCTTGGTTGTCTCAACTACATTTCTGATTTTTTCCCGCATCTTCGACAATTGTGTGCTCCCCTATATAGAAGACTTAGAAAAAATCCTGAACCTTGGTCTGATATACACAATGACATTGTTAGACAAATCAAATAGAAGATCGAGTCTTTACCATATCTAGGCACTCCGCATCCCTCTGTATTCAAGATTGTAGAAACAAATGCATCTGATCTAGGTTATGGAGCAATCCTTAAACAAAGAATGCATAATAAAGAACAGTTAGTTGATTATCATTTTGCCATTTGGCTTGGTCCACAACAAAGTTATTCTACTATCAAAAGAGAAATATTAGCTATTGTACTTTGTATTTCCAAATTTCAAAATGATCTATTTAACAAAAAATTTCTTCTGCGCATCGATTGCAAATCTGCAAAAGATGTTTTACAAAAGGATGTTAAGAATTTAGTTTTGAAACAAATATTTGCCAGATGGCAAGCAATTTTATCTTCATTTGATTTAGAAATTGATTTCATCAAAGGAGAGAACAATTATTTGCCTGATTTTCTTACGAGAGAGTTTTTGCAAGCTAAGAATGACAACATATATCCCTTACAGATTCAGCAATGAACAAAGAAGACAAAGGCAAAGGTCTATAATTGGACGAAGACGACAAATTCGTTCCCATACAAAATCCCATACAAACAACACATTACCCCTATGAGCCTTTTCTTTTCATTGAGCAAATCATACAAGACCCTGATGGCCGAGTTCTTTTAAGATTCCGCTTATTTTATGAACCTATAAGTCTCCCTAGAAGTTTTGCTAGCAGGAAATCATTTTTCGATTTCCACTTAGAACGAAGTATCCAGTCAGAGGAACCACAACAATACCGGTTCAGGGCACCCATACCAGAACCAGTTCTCAATGATCCACCGCTCCTTCTGCTTCAGGGGTAGGATATGGATGCAATGTTCTCACAAATTCCAACTTTACAAGTGATTATTACTCTGCCAGTAATGCTTCTAAGTGCTAATGGTTCGAATAAATTAATCGAAACCTTAGAGAAAAGGTTAAACAAGCTTGGATAGCTGACATGCACAGGCTTAAAGTCAACATCCCCTTTTTCATATGGTTTCTTACATTTACATCTCAAAAAGGTTTGACTAATGTACTCCCAAGTATAAATGTTCAAACCAGTCTTGCCAATGTTTGGCATCTTGTTGATGGTACAAGTATGGTCTCTATCCATCCTCCTATACACCAGCCCATACAGATTTTTGTACAGGAAAAGACTGTTCACGGTTTTCCTTACAAAAGTGGCCGAGAGGGAATGGATACCGATACTGCCCAGCTTGGTGACATCAAAAAGGTTCGTGAGCAAGCCAATTATACAAGCACCATCCTAAATACAATTGCTGGACAACTGAATCAGCTCAATGCCAAAATTGATTCCAAAAAGGAAGCTAACAAGAAGGATATGGCAAGCCCCAGTACAAAACCTTCTTCCTCCTTTACAGAAAACATCTCCAAACCATTTGTCAAATTAGACAGTATTCCCAGAACTGCGGTGGAATCCCTTCCTAAACCAAAAATCCCAAATTTTGATCTTCTTCAAAAGATTTATGAATAAATAGAAGCTATTGACAAAAAGAAAGCACTCGTTTACATTGACAAAACTTGCCAACAAAAGGTTGACATCACATCTTTCTCCGAAGAAGAACAAGAAGAAGAAGAAGAAGAAGAAGAACCTGTAACCAGTAGCAGTGACTCGGATGAAGTCATGGCTACTATCCAAAAGTCCTTCAAAGAAGAAGAACCTGTCTAAAATTCCTACAAAGAAGAGCTTCTTGCTCTTAACAAAATACAAAATTAGAGAAACGCTAGGACTAGGAATTATTATCCTAGACCGACTCCTCCAGATATGCAATACGTAGAAAGAGGCCAATTCACATATAGAAACTACAATGGTAGATCTATCTATGGTTGGAAGATTGACGGCAAATCAGAGCATGAAGTGCTATCTACCATTGAAGAAATGAGAGTAGCAACTGCCGCCTTCAAAGTTAATGAATATTCAAACAAAAACATAGCTACCATAATTATCCTCGGCTTCTTTGGCAAATTAAAGAATTGGTGGGATAATTAACTCACATTTGATCAAAGGTTAGCTATTCTCAATCATACTACAAATGAATTCGATGCACATGGTGAACGCGTCCAAGATGCATTTGAAACCTTTATTCATACCATCACCCTGCACTTCATTAGCAATCCTCAAGAGAGCAAAGCCGCCGCCAAAACTGTCCTTATTAACCTTCGATGCCCTACTCTCTCATATTACAGACGGTATAAAGACGTATTCTTTACCAATGTATTGAACAGAGAGGATGGCATGCAAAGTTTCTGGAAAGAAAGATTCATTGCAGGCCTACCAAAGTTGTTTCGATAAAGGATTCTCTCAAAGCTCATACAACATTGTGGGACTGATGATATCCCTTTCCTTTCTCTTACATACGGTATGATCTTTGGAGTTGTCAAAAGCGAAGGACTCATCCTATGCAATGAACTCAAAATTCAAGCCAAGTAAGGATCAGAGAAAGCCCAATCCAAAAAACAAGTAGGAACTTTCTCTGAAGCATTTAGCATTACAAAAATTGAAGCTCCTTCTTCAAAAGCCAAACGTGCTAAGAAAGCCGTTAACAAAAGATTCAAAAGATCGACAAAACCTCCAAACAATTCTCCTCCAACCTTTAATTCCAAGCCAACCTCTTCCAAAAAGAAAAAAGCTGAAAAGAAGCCAGTTGTTTGTTACAAATGTGGCAAACCAAATCACAAAGCATTTGAACGCAAAAACTGAACAAAAGATAAATGAGTTATTTGTTGATCAGCCTGAACTTCAGAGAAAGCTCCTAGTTGTCTTAGCTCAAAAATCATCTGATAGTGACAAAGAAGTTGATTACTATCAAAGCTCTAAGGAGGATGGATCCGATTATGATTCTTTCCCTATCAAGACCATCAATGTCATTACAAATAGAAATCAGAAATAATTCATGATTGATCTAATCGGAAACATTTCTGATGAAGAAACCAAAAAGGAGTATCTAGGCAAGCTTAAAGACTTTATTCTTGAAGAAGAAAAGAAAGTCATTAAGTTTGATGTCGAAACTCCTAATCTGATGAAACTCTTCCAAAAATGTCCAGTACCAAATCCTTTCCAACAACTCGCTACAAACGATATCCAAATTGAAGTCAATGAGCTGAAAGCTCAAGTTCGAGATCTTAAATACGAGATTACCAATCTCTAAGCTACTGATCTAGAACTCCATACAAAACTTTACATTCTGGAAACACAAATTCTGAGTTCTTCCCATGTTCCAGACAATTTTCAAAACATAGAAAATATCCCTGAGAATGAAGTTTCTCAAGAACAATTTCTTCATACGATTTCTCATGTGACAATTCAAAAATGGTATTCGACGGTCAATATAGTGGTCAATGATTTCTCTACAAGTGCAGTAGCTTTCATTTATAGTGGAGCTAACCAGAACTACATACGTGAAGGAATTATTCCTACTAAGTATTGTGAAATAACAAAAGAACAATTATACAGTGCCAATGGAGAACCTTTGAATATTAGGTATAAGCTGAACAAAGGTTACATTCAAAACAAATGTTATTGCTTCAAAAATATTTTATTGATTGTACAAAATATTACCCATGACATTATCCTTGGTACCCCATTTTTAACACAAATTTATCCTTTTCATGTCAACAAATTTGGTGTTCATACCACGATTCTTGGCAATCAAATCTCTTTCAATTTTCTTTCTGCTGCTAAGCAATGCGAAGTTTTGCTTTTGCAAAACTCTTCAATTTACAAACAAGTCAATCTTTTATAGTTAAACCAAAATAAAATTTTGTTTCCCCTCTACAAAAGACTTAAGAAGAATCTAGAACGTTAGTTTGATATACACACTGACATTGTTAGACGAATCAAACAAAAGGTTGAGTCTTTACCATGTGTAGGTATTCCCCATCCCCCTGCATTCATGATTGTAGAAATAGATGCATCTGACATAGGTTATGGAGGAATCCTTAAATAGAGAATGCATGATAAAGAACAGTTAGTTCGTTATCCTTCTATCATTTGGCTCGGTCCACAACAAAATTATTCTACTATCAAAAGAGAAATTTTATCTATTGTACTTTGCATTTCCAAATTTCAAGATGATCTATTTAATAAAAAATTTCTTCTGCGCATCAATTGCAAATCTGCAAAAGATGTTTTACAAAAGGATGTTAAGAATTTAGTTTCGAAACAAATCTTTGCCAGATGGAAAGCAATTTTATCTTCATTCGATTTCAAAATTTATTTCATCAAAGGAATGAACAATTATGTTCCTAATCTTCTTACAAGAGAGTCTTTGCAAGGAAAAGGTGGCAAAATACACTTTATGCAGGCCTTCACAATGAGCAAGAAGGACAAAGGCAAAGGTATACAAAAGAATGATGACTACAAAATTGTTCCTACGAAAAATTCATTTCAACCTCTTGCCAATTTTCCACCTTTACCATACAAAACTATTATTACAAAACCACCCACAGAACCCTCTCAAGACAATTATTTCCTCAGATATACCAAACACCTGGTTCTTACCAGCTATCAATTGCCCCTACAAATCTTTTCATCAAGGACTTGGTTCAAAGAAGCTTTGGTGACTCACATCACCTTGGTGATCATCCTCGAAATCCTCAAATATGACCCACCAATGAGACAAATCTTTTTACAAAAGCCCCTTGACAATGACGACTCAGATGACAATTCAAGTTCAGTAGAGTCTGCTACAAAACCAAGAATTGAAGATCTTTAGGATACTCAAGATCCTTACGATCTGTGACAAAAAAAAATAAAATCCAATAACAAATGAAAATGGCCTGCAAAGGTCTTGACCTTTGGCAAAAGTAAGGGCCATTACAATTAACAAAATTTTTATTTTGCAGGTGAAGACAAAACTGTCGGCAGGCACTATTCACTACAGTTCCTCGACATTTTACTATTCATCTACAGTACCAACAAGTTACTATTCATAAACAGTTCTCGAGGACAAAATTTGCAAAAGTTGCACAGGAAAAAGTGGTTACCTTCTAACAATTGCAACCCAACTTTCGGCGCATGACAAATGTTGACAACTGGACATCATTACGCCTCTATTATTGAGCTCTTTCCAGCTCTATATAAGGGAGACATTTCATTCGGACAAAGTATCGAAAAATTTGGGAGACAAAAAATCATCAACAACAAATCCTCATCTACAAAACTCTCCTCTCTCTTTAATTTTCCTCTGTTTACAAATCTCTATACAAGTTCTACAAAATTAACAATTTGTAAGTTTATTACTATTACAAAGTATCTATAAGTTTTCTTCAATTTTCTTATTTCAGTTTGTATTTCCTTTTATGTACTCTGTGTTTTAAGTTTTCTTAATAAAGCTTTCCAATTTCGTGTGTTTCTTCCGATCCTGTTTTCTTCTGGTGTCAGAGCCATTTATGTGTCTATTTGTGCATGATATTTGATAGGCGTTGGTTAGCCGTTGGTCAGTCCCAGTAAGTGGTCTCGTTCTTAATCTATACTGCGGGAGTAAATGTTCAGCCTGAAAATATGCTATTTTATACCCTTTACTATTTAATATTTGCTCTAAAATAAATTATTAAATTAGGATTTTAATATTGTTTCTATTTATTTTGTAGGAATAACGAAATTTGCGTAAATTGGATGTCAAAGGATTGTGGATCAAGAAATAAAACCAAGATAGCCCAATACCCATTTCGTGAAGCCTGGACCGGTCGGCTTTCTCTTTCTTTTCTTTCCCTTTTGGGCCCGTTTCTCTTCCTTCTTCCCAGACCAAGCCTCTCCTCCCTCCATTCCTCTTGTGGGTCGGCCCAACTCTCCCAGCCTATTTCTTTTTAGCCAACATGTCGTGCACGTGATGTCTTCAACCCCCCACCCCAACCCCTTCTTCTTCTTCCTCCACAGGCCCCCGCCCAGAAACTCAAAGAACAGGGCTAGCAACAACAGGGCACCGTGACCCTTCATCTCCCTCGCACCCATAACCGTAGCTTTTTCTCTCTCCTCCTTGATGCTCCATAATCACACCCATCGTCAACCCAACCGTTACCCATCCCGTTCCCCTTCTTCATTGTGCCTAGCGACCCAAACAGAGCCGAAAAACAGGGCAAAACAAGCCGAGAACGACGCACCATTTTCATGGCTATCATTTCATCTTGCCCATCCATTACACTCTCTCTATCTCCTCGCTAGTTATTGATTCATCATCAATACCATCAATAAATCAGTTTTAGAGAAGTAATGGAAGCATTTGAAAGGGATGGGAGTGAGTTTTAGGGGGCTTAAAAAAGCCAAGTTCAAAACAGGGGAAATGACGGAGGGTAGCGTAGAATGGAGAAATTAGGCGGAGGTTCTAGTTCATGTCGTCGATTCATTATTCGAAGTTGCAGTTCTCATATTTAGGTGTTAGTTGCATAATTGATGTAATTTGAATGTTGAGTTTATTAACTGATTGAAGTTTAAAAATTTAGTTTTGAGGTTTCAGATTCAAGAGTCATGCTCCTTATTTCGGGTCTTGCGAATGCCTCCATTGCTTTCCCTCCACCTCATGAGCCCCTGCTTCGAATTGGCAAGTTCCTAAAACAGTTTCAGATAAGTGTTGGTGGCTCTCATCATTTGCAGTCTGGTGTTTCGTTCCCTTTGTAATGAGTCTTGTCAACAATTATAAAATTGAATTTTGTGTATCTAATCTAATTAGAGGAACAATTTGACTAATGAGTTGATTAAATTAGCATTTAGTTTCAAATTAGTTTAGAATTTTCGGTAACCTAATTTCACAACCATCCCTGAGGACGATATCCGTAATTCATACAACGATAAACCGTACCCTTGCGGAAAATTTACAACAAGTTTTTGGCGCCGTTGCTGGGGATGGCGTTGTGAAATTTGGTTTCCTCGAGTCGTAGTTTAGTCGTCGAGTCGTTTTTGTTTTAATTTTAGAGTTGTGATTTTTAGTTTAGTTGAGTCGTTCATTCGTTTCAAAATTTTAGTTTAGTTTTAATTTTAAATTTAGTTAGTATTTCGATTTTTGATTTTTGTCAAGATTAGTTTTATTTTTAGAGTTTATTGGTTGCTGGGAAAAAAAAAATACTAACGAATTTGGTTTATGTGCAGCAAAAAGATTCAAGGCAGACTGATCTGGAAATTAAAATCACTGCAGATTTTTCTCTAATTTTAGCATCTGTTTGAATTTTCTGGAGCATTTATGGTCTGGCTTTTGCTGTGTTGATATTTTTTCTAGATTGAGCATAATTTTTAGAGTTTGTGTGAATTTTTGTGGAAATTTTGGAACTGTCATGATTTTTCTGTGAAGATTTGACTTAATAATCTGTTTGCATTTTTCTGCACTGTGCAGGGACAGAAAAAATTCGAGAAAAATATATTTATGTCCCTTGTGATTGTCTGGAATTTTCTGTCTATTTAGTTCTGATTTTGGGAGTTTTATTTTCTATTTTAGTTTTATTCTTTAGATTTAGCTTGTTTAGGTTTTAGTTTCTTTTCTATTGTGTTTTAGTTTCAGTTGTGTTTTTGTTTTTGTTTTTGTGTTTAGTTGAGTTTATTTATATTTTCGTTTTTGTGTGTTAACAAGACAAAAATATTAAAAAAATGCTCTTCTTTTGTGTTTGTGTTCATTTTATATTTTGTGTGATGTTTGAGTCATTTTGGTCTTTCTTTTATTTTGGTAGCATAGTTTTATTTTTGTTAGTTTATTTTGTTTTGCTCACTTAATTATTTGAGTCTCTTCTTTTTGTTTTAGTCATTGGTTTGTAAATAGTGTCTAGACGCATTTTCTTTCCTAAAAAAATTATAAACTTGAAAATCCAAAAAAATTGAAAAATTCTTAAAATTGAAAAAAAAAATAGATTCAAGAATGCCAGTTTTTGATTTCCCACAATTTGAGCATGAACCTTGCTAGAGTTATTTATCGCGACTTAATAATTATCGTGCTCAATTGAATCAAAATTTTCAAAAATGAAAATTTTGTGAGGTCATTGCTGTGGGTCTAAATTCTGAATCTTGGGGTTATATTGAGTCTATTTATCCTGGAGGTGTACTAGGATTGTTATCAAAAACTCAAGATGAATTTTGGGATTTCTTTGAAAAATTAGCTTGGGATACTTATGAGTTTGAACAAGCTAAAAATAATTTTGGATACCCAACTCCTGATGATGCTTTTCATGCTAATCCTTACCCTCATGATCGCTTTATGAATTCACATGACCCCTCTTATTCTTGCATGTCCCCTGTTTTGTGTGAATATTGTGACTCTTCTGATCATGATCCTTATAACCGTCCATATCGTGCTTATGTTGATGCTAAATGTACAAGTGTTGAAAAGAAGATAAATGAATTGACTGATAAAATAATAGAGAACATGAAAGTGAGAATTGTTGAATATTCTCAATGCTTTAATCAAAGTATGGAGAATTGTAATAAGCCTTACTCTAGTTTAGGATCTCATAAACCTGAAGTTAGTCTCTATGATGATTTTGAGCCCTCTTATCTCGCTCGACCCGATTTGAATAATGACATGCATTTGCCTAGCGTAGAGCAAGAGGAGGACTTCCCTAATTCTCTATCATTTGACCTTGCACCCCACATTAGCTAACCTAATAACATCATTGATGATATCCTTGTTTCTGCCATCCCACCCACCACTTTGCATGATTTATGTGAGTTTGAGGTGGTGAACAATTTGATATTGCTAGTGAGTTAGATTTGAGCATCACAACTGACTTTGAGCACCATGAGTTAGATGAGTCAAACGATACTGTTTCACAGGAGTCAGGTGAGGAGGAAGTTACACCCAATAAATTGAAATTTAATGATGCTATCCTTCTATAGAATATGAATCTTTTTCATATGGGTTTGATGCCAATGTGGGTTTGGATGTAAACATGTGTGCTGAATACAAATCTTTTTCTTTTGACCACATCCAACCTGACTTTCTTTTTTAATCTCACAAGTCGAAATTTGTTGAGTCTGAGGCCATTGTCACTAAATAGTTTGATTTAGACCAGACTCCTATGCATATTGAACTTAAAGGACTTGTGGATTTAGGGCTCACTAATTTGCCTAAACCATTCATTCATGATGATATACTTTCTCGACCAATGACCCACTTGCTGGCTACTTTTAAGTACATCTATCTGATTTCTAATTGGGCCCAACAATTTGACAAATTGAAACGAGCCTTCGCTTGTGCTGCATTATTGTGGTGGATGTATTTTATTTGGTACCAACTCTTACATGTTCATTGTCTTAATTTTATCGAGAGTTGGTCTTCTGTATTTGACAAGCTACTTCGTACTTTAACAAGTTTTGATTTAAGTAGCGATGTTTCATTTGATATGGAGTGGTTGATGCTCCATGAGCCTCTATCTAAGCACATTTAATGAGGCTATATCTTAGGTGTACTCCTGAACCTGACCTAGTATAAACGTTTCTCTTTATCTCTTCTTTTTAGTTTGTTTTCGTTTGCATATATTTGTTGCTTTGTTTTATTTTTATTATTTTCTTTTTGAGTTGTAGAGTCATGTCACTTTTCTTTCTTTTTGAGTCTTAGTATTCTTTTTGTATATTCATTTTCCTTTTTAGTTTTTTTTTCTTTTGTCTGTTTCTTTTCACTCTTAATGAGGGAATTGTGAGATTTAGATGTGGGGGTGGGGGAACTTTTAAAAATTTAAAAACAATTGAAAATTTGAAAATGCTTAAAAAAAAATTTGAAAATTTTGAAAAATCCAAAAAGATTTTTGTTTTGTTTTTGGGGAAGCTTTGTGCTATTCTGATTAGCTTAAATCCTCTGTGCCTGTATGTAAGCATGATGTGCATGATAGGTCTCTGTCCTCAGTGTGTTATTCTTAGCCCTACTTCTAACCCCAATTGTTCATTGTTGACGTGTAATCCAATCCTTATTTATACCATCCTCATTATCTTAAGGTCTTAGTTTTCCATGATTAGCTCCCCCAGTTGTTTTTGACACAAATACTTTGTTTTTTTTGTTTGCATTAAAAAAATGAGAATAAAATGAGAATAAAAACAAAACAATGAAGAAAAATAAAAATGAAAAAAGGGAAGAAAGAAAGGAAATGAAATAAAATTTGGAATGACAAGTATCCCTTTGAGGCATGTGTTACTGGGGGTTACCCTTTGAGGCATGTGTTACTGGGCATTACCCTTTGAGGAATGTGCTACTGGGTGTTACACTTTGAGGTAATATTGCTACTGGGATTGAGCTTGCTTCCAATGTTAATAAATCAATAATATAATTTATGTCAGTCGAGTGGGATTGAGTTTGATTTTTGTAAACCTGAGCCCTACGATGATGATACACTTGCACACGAGCACTGGGATGGATTCAAAGTCTTGATGTGTAGTGGGGTGAAAAATTAGTGCTTTGATGTCATTCATGAGGAAGAGAGCCTTGATGAGTACATTTTGTTTATATGCATGCCAATATCATTGCTACATGGGTGATTTAGTTGATTAGAATGTGTATATATCTTTCCCCAGTTTTGTACATATTAATTTTTGTGAAAAAAACAAAACCCAATTTTTTTTTTTTGAGTTTCTGTTTATGTTTTCTTTTATAGATTTTGTGGGTATATCTTCTGCAAACTCTCACGAGACCTTCCTCATCCACTAGGGGTAACCTAGGGGTTTAAAGGGCTTATTGCACATGCTAAGTACATCCTACGAAAGCGAGTTAGCATTTTGTTTTATTTTATTTTCTAGGATTTTTTTTAGTTTTATTTTACTCGAGGACGAGCAAAATTTAGGTGTGGGGGTATTTGTTCAGCCTGAAAATATGTTATTTTTATGCCCTTTACTATCTAATATTTGCTCTAAAATAAATTATTAAATTATGATTTTAATATTGTTTCTATTTATTTTGTAGGAATAACGAAATTGTGTAAATTGGATGTCAAAGGATTGTGGATCAAGAAATAAAACCAAGATAGCCCAATAGCCCATTTCGTGAAGCCTAGACCAGTCGGCTTTCTCTTTCTTTTCTTTCCCTTTTGGGCCCGATTCTCTTCCTTCTTCCCAGACCAAGCCTCTCCTCCCTCTATTCCTCTTGTGGGCCGGCCCAACTCTCCCAGCCTGTTTTTTTTAGCCAACATGTCGTGCACATGATGTCTTCACCCCCCACCCCAATCCCCTTCTTCTTCTTCCTCGATAGGCCCTCGCCCAGAAACTCAAAGAACATGGCAAGCAACAACAGGGCACCGTGACCCTTCATCTCACTCACACCCATAACCGTAGCTTTTTCTCTCTCCTCCTTCATGCGCCATAATCACACCCATCATCAACCCAACCGTTACCCATCTCGTTCCCCTTCTTCTTTGTGCCCAGTGACCCAAACAGAGCCGAAAAATAGGGCAAAACAAGCCGAGAATGACGCACCATTTTCATGGCTATCGTTTCATCTTGCCCATCCATTACACTCTCTCTATCTCCTCACTAGTTATTGATTCATCATCAATACCATCAATAAATCAATTTTAGAGAAGTAATGGAAGCATTTGAAAGGGATGGGAGTAAGTTTTGGGGGGCTTAAAAAAGTCAAGTTCAAAACAGGGGAGACGACGGAGGGCTGCGTAGAATAGAGAAATTAGGCGGAGGTTCCAGTTCATGTCGTCGATTCATTATTCAAAGTTGCAGTTCTCAGATTTAGGTGTTAGTTGCATAATTGATGTAATTTGAATGGTAAGTTTATTAACTGATTGAAGTTTAAAAATTTAGTTTTGAGATTTCAGATTCAAGAGTCCTGCTCCTTATTTCGGGTCTTGCAAATGCCTCCATTGCTTTCCCTCTACCTCATGAGCCCCTGCTTCGAATTGGCAAGTTCCTAAAACAGTTTGAGATAAGTATTGGTGGCTCTGATCATTTGCAGTCTGGTGTTTCGTTCCCTTTGTAATGAGTCTTGTCAACAATTACAAAATTGAATTTTGTGTATTTAATCTAATTAGAGGAACAATTTGACTAATGAGTTGATTAAATTAGCATTTAGTTTTAAATTAGTTTAGAATTTTCAGTAACCTAATTTCAGAACCATCCCTGAGGACGATATTCGTAACTCATACAACGATAAACCGTACGATTACGGAAAATTCACAACAATAGACTTTTAACAATTCACATCATATGCACAAAATATGGCAATGACTAGTAAGTTCAGGAAGTTGTTGTCTTTCAAGATAGATAGCCATAGTAGTGATATAGTCAATGGTAATGAGGTTATGACAAATGACCTTATCAAGGGTCCTTCTCCTGACAATTTTCAGAAATAGGATATTCCCAAAATCAATCTTGAAACTATTTACAAAATCGGTACATTTAGCTTTCAAACTGCTTTTTCGATCAAAATTCATGAACAAATCGTGAGTTTACAAAATGGATTACAAACGATGTCCTTGATCAAACTAGAAGCAATTCAAATACATTTAAGGGACAAATTCCGCTATATGCATATTGGCCTTGTTCAGGTTGTTGTTAAACCTTTCATCCGAAAAGGTATTAACGCACCTATCCACATGACTGTACGAGACAAAAGGCTAAAGAAATACAAATCGTCTCAATTAGTCATGATCAATACAAATATACATAACAGGCCAATTTTCTTCAATTGTTATCCCGACTTCTGTATTGATCTAACATGTCCCATGACACCCGAAGCCTTGAAGCTTGATGTCCATATTCTAGATGACGAGTTTCATGATTTTAAAATTTCTGCAATTATGCACAGAGTCTGTTTTAGACTTATGTCTACAAACCTCAATAAAATATTTTTGAATGTCGTACCTTCAAACACAAAAGAAACAGTTTTACTTCAAATTGCAGATGACAAACCTCAAGTTTTTACTCCAAAACTTCTCAAATGGTATGAAATTACAATTGCAGAAGCTATTGAGCTTGAAAATGCTCAACATGCTTCTATTGACAAATCTAGACAAATGAACAATATTGAGCAAATCGTAGAAGAGCCCGATATTGAGCAAATGAACGATATATATATATATATATATATATATATATATCGTTCAT
>JACYFF010031954.1:28341165-28475295 GCA_017589665.1 Selenicereus undatus | reverse complement strand
TATAAACATACATATATACATATATATATATATATATATATATATATGTATATTTGTATATGTATAGTGCCATGAGACAGGTAGAATGAGAATAGTACCTTGAGTGTGAGCAATTCAAGAATGAAGGGCTATATGAATTGAGTGGTTCCCACTTTTGGTCACGCAGGAACGGAAAATTTGATATTAATTTGGAAGTTGGACTAATAGTACAAATAGGCAATTTGACTAGTGATAAAACGTTTCGGGGTAGATCAAATATCATTATTTGCAAAGAATCGTATGTATAAGGCGTTGGTCCAAGGTCAGTGTATGGAATGATCCATTTCTATACGGTTTCTCTCATTTTACGAACCCCTATGGTCACAACGTTCGAACTACGGTTGGATGATAGAATTGAAACAGCGATGATACAAATTTTTACCTCATCTTGAGGTGAACATCAAAAGCAAAGATGGTTGTACATATGCAATGTGAAACTTTTGCATCGCCATCTTTCAGCATTTATGTAAGAATTTGCATGTAGGTTTTTGTGGTGACAAGAATAAAAGTCACAATGGTCCCTAATTTACTGTCTAGCATCAAGAGAGCAAATTAAGAATCAAGGTAATGAGGTTGAATAGATTGTATGAGAATTAGAGAGGGAATTAGCATAGGTGGTGACAAACAAGCCAATCTTGCATTTCAAAGGTCTACCAGAGGAACTCAGGTAGTACTTATAAGAACATATGGGAGGCAACTCCGAAAATGGTTATGAATTAAGTAAGATTATTAAAAAAAGGAAGAACTTCATTCACTGGCTTGTTGAATTTAAAAATCTCCAGGGTAATGAAAAGTATCTTGGGTAGATATAATAGATTTAGGGATGCTGGCAAAATGGAACAACACGAATGAAAGTTTTTATAAACAAGATGGGAACCAATTAATAAGAAAGAGAAGATTATCAAAAGTAACCTAAGCGAGGCTAATTAATAAAGCGAGATGAAAACACTTCAACTTGATGGTCATAACACTGCCTAAAGAGTAATGTTGTGAACCAATTCGATTATTAGAGGAATATTCAGTAAGGTGTTGTTAAGGTAGTTAGGTGATTTTACGAAACATTAAGTTAATATGCCTCATAAAGGAATCGTAGGTTAGATTGTGCTAAAGCATAACATGGCATGGCTAACATTTCATAAAAATTGAGAAAATTCAAGATCCTTGAGAACGCACTACATGATAGGTAATGTGACTTTATAAGGAAAGCTCCAGGTTAGTTTGCTAAATGTTAGTATAGGCTCTTTTATATTAATATAGAGACTTAGTTAGAAACTACATGGGTTCAATATGCTTAACAAAAAGTCACCTAAGTTGCAAACCCTTACATAGCAGCCTCTCCTATCCTTCTTGCTCTATAACCCTTTATTACCACATTTGGGTTTAAGCCCTAATGACACCTTCTTGATTGTGACGACCTAGTCTTAGGAAATCACTGGTTAAAACCCCCCATGCAGTCCATGCGAACCCTGATTCATAAATGTTACTTCCTTAGCAAAAGGAGTTGTACTGCAATAAGCTCAAGGATCTAAGGTTCAACCACTAAAAGTATTATACTTCTATTATATTTCTCCATAGCTCATTTACTACTCCAAATTGTATCCACATATCATGTCCACCCATTGGCTAAAATATAAATCATGACCTCTAGAATTGCCTGGAATATGGTCTATAAAACTAATGATTGCATGTACATATGTAGTACTTCCTGGACCTTCCCCCTTAGGTCCCACATGATTAACTTGGTATTTCTAGTGAAGTGAGTATGCTCAAAGCTATTAGCCATTTCTTTACTTCAATGGTTCTAACATCCTGTGCCTCCTATTTCTCCACATTAATCTTCATGATTCCCATTCCATGTAACATTGTTATGTTCCTAAGACCACAATATCTGATATCTTTTGCTCTTGGTAGGCTAATAGATGAAGCGCATGCTTTCATTTATTAACCAATGTTGCCTCTTTCTCTTCTTTCCTAATCCTTGTTAATTCCCACTACTTTACTTATCTGGCCATTTCATACACCACAAAATCAAGTCTTTCTCACCCTATTTTCTTTTCATTTCCTTTTTTTTGCCATTCTCTAAGAAGCATACCACATCTCAAAAAGAGCATATCACTTAGCCCACAAAACCAATAGGAAATGATGTATTTGTGTACCTTCTTTTCCTTAAAAGCTCCTAGCAAACAACTTGTCCCTAATAACCATCCTTTTTGGAATTCCAATATGCCCTTAGGGTCTATCTCAACCTCATAATAAGCACATAAGATCCTGAAATACAACACACAACCTCAAATCTGTACATAGCTTTTCTTTCTTCCCCCCCCCCCCTATATGCTTTGAAAATATTCAAAGACTTATCACCCTTATTGATACCTCAATTAGGACATGTCTCTTTCTATGCCCTTAGTCAATGGCCTAAAGACATAATGTTTCCTCAGAACTCACAACAGTGATCCTCCACCTTTTTATTACTTTACTATACAGCATGCTTAACACGCAATGATTTGGATATATATATATATATATACACACATATATATATATATACACACACACACACACCTAACTAACATAATCTTACATAATTTTGAAATTGCTTAATCACAACACCTACAGTATCCTTTATCTTTTCACAAATTGCCCATGAGATTTATCTTTTCACAAATTTCCCATGAGATGTAAAGTAACATATCATAACCTATATGACTAGTGTTGCATAATTCATAGATCTAAATAGCCATTGAAAATTAACTATAGGAGTGTCATTGGACCCTGCATATATTCATTCAATGATAACCACTCCTCACATTGATTCAACATGACCACACATTTTAATAGAGCGTATTTTCCTTGTGTAGAAGGCTAGAAATGATCTGATCCCACAAGTACCAATTATGAATATGCAAGAGGCCTCATTGGGAAGTATTGTTCATAGGGTTATCCAGCTAGATTGTTATCCTAACATCAATAAATGATGACAACATAATTATTGACTAATAATCCTCATTATGTGCTCATTTTCTCAAGTTCATAGGTGGAATCACATTTAATATCTCTAACATGATAGTTAACTACCCTATAACTCATAGTAACCCGTAACCTGACGCTGATACCACATCTGTAATGCCTTATGTTCTAATTATGTAGTAGCCTTAATTAATTAATCATTAGTGGTCAATAAAGTGAAAAATATAGGGTTAGGACTTTACCTCTATCCCAGAAAGGATAAGACTTAACTAATTAGAATACTCAACACCAACATTAAAAAAACAAAAAAGATATCTCTTGGCTAAGAATCCATTCAGTCTTTAAGAAAACTATGCACCTAAACTAAGGAACAAAAAGTCCAAAAAGCACAATTACACTATGATGTGCTATGGAATTTTCATAGGCTAGCCTATAGATGTGGCTAGGAGCTACTAGCACATGAAGCTTGAATTAGTAAATTAACGAGCTCTACGTCAAGATGAGAAACTATTTGGCTTGTGGCGAAAATATCCTGATATAATTAAAAAAATTAAGTGAAGCCTAAACTAGACAGTAAAACAAATTAGGGTTTGAATTCACATACATCCTTGTCATATTTCCCTGCTTTTCCCTCTTCCTCTCCCCCTTTATTTTTCGTTCTCTTGTACTCCACTTCTTAGAACATGAGAGGTAGCAAATGTATCATACACTTGTGACTACTTGGGATGTGTTCTTGGTCCACTGCTTGGCTTCTTTGGTGGAGGTTGACTTGCTTGGCCATGTTAAAACATGACCTCGTGTTGTGACCAAGATATTGCAAAATAGAACAAGAGATTCAAGCTTTATTTCCAGCAGCCGACCTGATTTTTTTGGATTTACAAAAACATCTTTCTCTTTCTTCTTTCTTAGCCTTCTAGTGCCAATTTGGACGTAAAGTGGGTGGGAAATCCTTTTGTAGCTAGCACTTCTCTCTTAAATATGAGAAGATTACCCCCTCATGTGTATAGATACACAATCTGCTTTTGAAGTAATTAAGGACTTACAAAGTCTTCGGTAGGCCAGAACGTAACACAGGCAATCGCACGATCACGTGGAATCCCTATTAGAGTATGCTTTCTACATATGCATTTCCCACCATTCATATCAACATGCAAATTGTCAAGTATGTGTACAGCATGGATGATTTTGTTGTCATGGAGGGTAGAAAAATAGTTTTTCGCATCCTCTTTTTCTATCTTCAAGTTCACTATAATTCTAGGGCACATCTGATTTTTGGCCTTGTCCATAAATACCTTTGTCATAACAACTATTTCCATTAAAGCAACTCTAATATCTTTTTCAAATAGCAAATAATATGCTTGGCCTTGCCATGTATAATGTAAGCATTAAAAGCCATAGTCACATTGTTCACAATCACATTACACATGGATTGTATATTATTGAAAGCTACAGCTACCTAAAGCCCTTGGATTTGGGAAAGTAGAGTCCACCGCTACCTTAACAGATGCTAGCTTCAGGTTATCTAAAGAAATCTTGTAATCAATCTCATCATGGCCTTTAATAGCAGTGCAAAGTAGTAGTTTCAACTCCTCCCCTTTATGAGTCTTATGCTAAGTTCCATAGATGTGTCTAAGACAATTGATATGCTTAGTATTAGGCAATATATTCTTAAGTACAAGAAGTATAGCCTGTAGATAACAATTACAATTAGCAATTGATCTGATTAATCAGTTTGGCAACAAATGGGTTGATGTTATTATCGTCACCCTTTGACATCTGCCACGCATCTAATTGTTTTTCATTAATACCCATTGCAAACAATTGGGGATGTCCAATCTCTAATCTAAGCCGGGCTAGACCACTTAATTAGCTTTGTTCCTCAGTCCAAAAAATTACAAATTTCAAATCTCCAATCCCATCTAGTCCGAACATATAAAATTCTGGTCCAGATCGAAACTCGATATTTATAATAATCTAGCTCGTATCATCAAGCAGATATTGTCCAAAGAAGCCCCCCCCCCCCAAAAAATAAATTAAACCACTTAGTATGAGTTCATATGTACACTTTTGAAGTGTACTATGCAATAGGGGTGTTCATTATTCGGTCCAAACCCGGACCGGACTGAAGACCGGCCTAGATCGGACCGAACTAGACCGAACCGAATGAATTCGATCCAGTCCACGGTCGACAAATTTTTTTTATTCGGTCTTCGGTCTGGTCCAGTCCTGTCCACCGGTCCAGGCCGAGGACTGAATAAAAAATTTTGAAAACTGACTTTTTACTTAATTTTAATTTTCTTTTGCAACTTATAATTTTTCACACATTCAAGAATATTGATTTGTTTTTCATGGTGAAAATATGCAGAAATTGTTCATATTGAAATAAATATAAGATGTTCATATCGTAAAAATTTGCTAGCTTTACAATTCGGTCCGATCCGACTTTTTTCAGTTCAGTCCCGGTCCGGTCCTTTACTTATTCGGTCCGATCCACGGTCCGTAACTTCTCTCTTATTCGGTCCTCGGTCCAACCCAGTTCGGTCCGGTCCGGTCTGGATTTGGACCGATGAATACCCCTACTATGGAATATTTAGTTGATTTTAATCAAATATTAAAGTGATAATACCTTTTTTTTACAAAAAGGATATAACAAAAACAATTCAGTTAATTGGTCTAATCCCAATTCAGTCCAAGGTGTTTTCAATTTGATCTTCTAGGAATGTTTTAAGAAAGTAGACATCTAGACATCCCAATTCACCTATTATATACGATCTTCACTCCAAAAAAAATGAAATCTAGGTTGGATCCAAAATCAGTTACGTCTAGTGTGCTCTAAGTTTGGATCGACAAACACTCTTGTAGACAGTAAAGTCCCTTCTAGGAATGTTTTAAGAAAGTAGACATCTATGCATAAAATTAGTCTACAATCATGTGGAAACCCTTTAATCATCCCATAAAGCACACAAACAAACTCTAAAACACTAGGATATCCTTTATTATTTGGGGCCAGTTTGCAAAACAAATGTACTTCTATTATTTGGTCTTTTTAGTTCCTCATTGTGTGTCACCAATTTAAAATGATGATCTTTGATTGATCCATGTAGAAGGCTCAGAGAAGTTTTCCTAACTTTGTCGACAACTCATTTTTTGATATAGGCACCAAAATCCTTATGCCCCTCACTCATTATTTCCTTCGTGGGGTTCACCCTAGAACCTTAACAAATAGCAGTTTGCAACCTACGACAATTTTAACTACCTATTCTTTAATGGAATTCTTGTGCACTTATGATGTGTGTGGATTGTCTTAACCACACTAGCTAGTTGCTTTCCTTCTATCCCAAGATGCATACACCTTAATTTGCATGATCTTTTGCATTGTTTTCTAATCCTCCTCTTATTTGTGTCTTAGATAATAAGGGTCAGGTCATATCCCTGTGTAAGAACAAACCTACTTATTCTCTAGTTTCTTATGCTTTTGCATTGTCCGAAATGTCCTTCTCACTTTTCACTCTAATGATTATGTGCTCATCCACCTTAACTGGATTTTTTTTGGTTTCCTTTTCTTAGTATCCTATCATCCTTCTTATCATTCGAAGTGCCCAAGTTAGCATTAGAATTCAAACTCATTCTTAAAGTCACATGCCAATGGAACTGCAATAATAGGTTCAGTGCCTACTCTATCACCATTTATTTCCTTTCCTTTTTAAAAATGTCTCAATTTAGACTTGGCAAGTTCCCCTTCATCATCATTGGTGTCAATTTTATTAGCCCCTATTACCTCATCATCACCTTAAGTCATTAGGTTTCCTCTTGCCCCACCACTGAGAGCCTGGTGCATCATTTTCAAGCTAAGGTATATATTGATTTATATTAGAATGGTCACTAATAAATTCATCCTTAACTAGTTGATGTCATGGTATTGGTGATTCATGTCATTCATCTTCAAAATGATATGACAATTCCTTAGGGGCTATAGTTGGTAGTTCTACTAAAAGCTTGGACATAGTCTGTGGTCTTCATGCCTTATACTTGTTGCGGCTGATTGGTTGAATTTCTTTTTAGGCCTTGTAGTCATGGGCCTGTTGTCTTGCTTTGCTCTTTTAGGCCCGAGGTTTTTAGGCTTGCTGTCTTGGGTTGGTCTTTTGGTCCTGAGGAACTCTAAATGGTGTTTTGGGCCTAAAGCTTTGTGCATACTGTCTTCATTCGGTCTTCTAGACCTAAGGTTTTTGACCTTGCAAACTTGGACTAGTTTCTTGGGTATAAGATTTTTGGGCCTGTTGTCTTAAACTGGTTTTCTGGACTTGAACTTTTTGGCATTTTAATTTTGGACTCACCTTTTAGACATGTGGTTTTTAAGCTTGCAATCCTCCTCGTTGCTTAATAGTCAAGCATTGGTCTTTGGGCTTGAAATAGAGTTTTGGCTTTAAGACTCATCACGTTTTTGGCATCCATATGTTTCACTCTAGTTTGCTTACCCTTTGGACTAGTTGGGACTTCACTTACATTTAGACCTCGCAAAACTGACCCGAGACTCGAAACTCAAACTGAACGGCTAGGACCCATACCCGACCCAACATCCGAAACAGGCTTACCCGAAAGTGGACCCAAAATTCAAATTGATCCAAACCGAACCACGCCCGACCTGAAATCTTCTACAAAGTTGCTTATTTTCACATGACAAACGTATTGAACCAAAAATCTATTGACCTGAAGTCGAGCCAAACCGAAGTTTACCCAATCCAAATGAACCGATCTACAATGTCACTTAACCCAAAATATGAGCAAACCTAAACTTAACTCGACCCGTACCTAAACCAAATAACCCATTTGCTAGGTTTATTTACATTTTGTGGCTCATCAATTGGAAGCAATTTGTAAACTTGAAGTTCCTCGGCAAAGACAACCATATACAATGAATCAATGTCAGTCTGCGTAGCCATTAAGCCATCTTCTGAAGTCTAACCTAGTATTACATAGTACTATTCTGCATTTTATCACTCGAGATTTTTTACAGTCCCGTTCATCCCAAAGTACGACAATTTACCCACACCAAAAGGATCTTTGCTCAGAGTATCCCCTTTTCACAAACATCCCCCATGTTGAATGAGTAGCATAGTGTTGCCTTCGTATGTTGAAACCAAACTAAGCACGAATAAACTGAAACAAACAAACATAGCAAAAAATTTCAACCATTAACCCCAACAATGACATGAGTCCAACCTAAAAAATCATCACATTACAATTTCAACACAAAAATTCAAATTCTTACTTCAAACAAAAGCTTCTAAAAAAAAGGGTAAACTTAAGCAACTTCGACTTTGTAGCATCAATAATCTTGGATTTGCTTGCCTCCACTTAGATTATGTCATGGCCTTTGAAACAAAGCCAGATTCTTCAATTTTATAGCACCATTGTTGACTTCCAAAGTAACCTAAAAAAAAATTCTTAGGTTTCTACTTGTTCTAGTTAGGAGAAAAAAATCTGATTTTCGGCTTCAATTACCCCCATTCGTCATACAATTTATATCTACGAGTTAGGAATTAGGATTCTATAGTGAATGATTAATCTAGGAAAGGTAAAGAGAGAGAGAGAGACAGAGAGAGGGAGAGAGACGGGGAGATAAAGGGTTAATTTCTCACCTGTCCTTCATTTAAAAAAAAAAAGGTCACAAAGTTGACTTTTCAACCCAGCACCTTCCACATATGATTATTAGCGCACCCCATCATCCATCCACCAAGTCGAACTCGATGGTGGTGCAAATATATTAAATCCATCCAAAATTGACAACGTTGATGGCTATTTCTACTTGAGATTAATAGCGTCCAACTTCAATTCCCCAAAAATTTGGTTTATAGCATCTGAAAGCCTATAAGTAACAAAACAAATGAGTATTGTAAAGCGTTTTTTAAGGTTGATTTTTGTCAAGGATGATTTAAATCAAGTGGTACAAGAGCAGAACGACATCATTGTTAATAGTTGAACAGTAAATGAGACTTGACACGTCACATTTTTAGTACATGTGTCTACATGCAACTATGATAGTTGATTTGTTTGTTAAAATAGTTATATGTAATGATGTCTATTCATTTACGTTTATACTTGTCTACAAAAGAAAATTTTTTTTTTAATGATTGGACAAGAAGAATAGCTTTGTTGGTGGATTAGTAGCTTTATGTTTGTCTCTCTTTTTCTTTTGTGTTTGCATTGGCTCTGTAATGAGGGTTAATGCTTGGACATGGTTGGTTTTTCATGGCCTTAAGACGCAAGAAGGTTCTATAAAGTGTCAAAACTCCCTACTGCTCCTTCCATTCCCTCCTATATAAGCATATTTCATGTACAAGCATAAAAGATGTATTCAAATTCCCCTTGTATATTTGGTCAACGCGAGTACTTTTTGAAGATCTATGTTTGGATTCCTTATAAATATCCTATTAATAGCTTCAGTAGCCCTTACTTCGACTAATTGTGTTTATGACCCATGTCCTACATCTCATTAGGCAAGCATATGTTGTCTATTTCATAGTGGCCTTTAGCGTGTAACACACTGGTGCAAATATTATTATCAACAGTACGCAGGAAAGATTCTAAAGAAGATTTTAGTGTTTGAACAAATTATCCCATCAACTTCCTAATACTGTGCTTAGTTATTGCCATCATGAGTACGTGCTCAATATGAAACTGAGTTTTTTTTTGTTGTTGTCTTCTATTACAATAGTTTTGAGTGCTTGCTAGTTGTCTTGCATCCTAGCAATTTGTCACCTTGTAATTGTGAAAATTGTCTTTATAGATCCATCTAGTTCTGGTCAAATAATTCAATGCACCTACGATTTCTGTTAATATTTTATGGGTTCACTAACAGTTGGGCTAAATAATTTAGTGGCTCATTTCCAACTACAAAGTAAAGTATTTGGGCATTTGTGACTAACGTGACATCCCTATGGACTATTTGGCCCCTAAAAATGTATTTCCTCTTGTATGATTCATCAATGGATCAAGTCATAATAGAATTAAGGGAATTGGAGATGGTTGTAGAAGATATAAATTCAAAACTTTGGTTTGAATTGATGTTGACCCTGCTTTCATTATAATTATAGAAATGAAATAACGAGCTAGAGGATCTTATATAGTTGGAGATTTGCTAAAGATGACAATATTATTAGTTACAATAACAACCAACTTTTTGACGTCTGCAAATAGCTGACAATAAGTTCCATACATTGCAAATATGCATAAATAGTAACAACAGTCTTTATAACTAAAGCTAAGTTAAGTGGCTTAGCAGTCTTCCCATAGAAAGGCACACATAAATAAGCATACATAACACAGTTCCAACAAAATTTTCTAATTAAGATAGTTGAGCAGCAAGAATAGCAAGCCGAAACATCCTCTAATGCAGCAACAAAGGCAACACTAACAACCTTCATCTACAGCTCTTCACATAAAGAAATTATCTCAACTTGGTGGGGTTTGAAATATGGATATCTTGGATTTAGCAGGCTCGAATGTGGATGCCTTAGAGGAAGATGCAATGATATGGACACCTTGGCTTTCTTGAACTTGAGCTAGGCAAATAGGGGCTTGCCAACTATCTTAAATGTGTTAGCCTTTCCACATAGCTAGCAAACTTTGTCCTTGCCTTTTCTAATTTGAAGTTCATAATTTAACTCCTTCCTATGACTCCTAGAATTGTGACCCTATTGCTTGTAACATGTTGCACCTAAGTGTGTTAGACTAGTAAATTGTTTTCTTTCTTAGTGGCTTGAGGCCTTTATCTATGCTTTTCAAGCACTTATGGCCCAAGTTGAGGGCAATCTCTTTCTGGCCAAAACACAGGGTTTCTAATTAGGTGCGTAACTATAAGTCTGCTTGTACTTTTCAATGGTGTATGCTTCATCTACAAAAATCCTCTATCAGCCTTCTCTAGTTATAATGCACCATGCTGCATGTTTCCAAGGGATTCCAGCGATATCCCACCGATGATGTAAATGAATGTTAATTATGAAACTGATATTGCCATTAACCACTTCAAAAATTCTTCTCCCAATAAGAGTAAGTATACACATTCTCCCCCTCCTGTTCAACTTTGACAAGCCAAGTTTTCAACCTAGGATAGGCACTACTATCCCACTCAGATGTAACGTGAAGCCTTATTATTTTCATAAATTTCCTCATAACCTCCTCTATAATATTTGTCACTGGTTTGTATCTAAATATCTCCTTTTTTTCCATTGAAGCTTTCAACAAAACTATTGTCCTCGCATTTTACAACAAGATTATATCCATTGCCGACTACTCAATAGGTGTAATGGTTAGATACTCAAATGCCTTAGGTTTTAGCTTTTTTATTGACTCCATAGTTGATTTTTATAAATTCTGAGTGTATGTTAGCATTTTGATTGACTCTATAGTTGATTTTTTATAAATGCTGAGTATATGCATTGTAGGTTGTCTAGGCTAGCATGTGGAATTTTTCTCCTGCAAATCAACAAACACTTCCACATTAAAAGGCAAATAAAGATTTATAAACTTTTTAGTAAACAACAATAAAAAAAACACAAGGCCAGACGTTTAGCCTAGGTAATCCTTGCTGATTTTCTATAAAAATGTACATTGTGCACCTTTCTCTGGCATGTTAGGAGAATATCCTTAAAAATCATCAAGCAATCCCTATACACAACATTATATTAGTAAATTTGAGTATATGATTATTTGGAAAATGAAACGTTAATCTTACCTTATGTCTATCAAAAATGAAAATGAAGTTGCTAACATCTTCATCATTAACACTCTGGAAAAGTAAGCCCAGATGCTCTTATTTTCTTTCTCCACTATTGTGTAAGCCAAGGCAAAATAGTCATTGTTCCCATCTAGACCCATTGTAACTAACAACACCCCTTTGCAAGGCCCTTTAAGCAAACAACCATCTATCCCAATGAAAGCCTTGTAATCCTTTTGGAAATCTTCCATCATTTAACCAAAAGATGTGAACATTCTCTTGAAAATAGGAGCATCATCATTGTAATGACCATGTCCAATATGCAATGGCCCATGGATTCTTGCTCTTTATGTCTTCAACATACTCAGGAAGCCTTTTATAAGCTTCCTCGTGTTTGACCTCAACGTGTTACATAAGTAATTTTCTTGCTCTTATGTAGTTATGATATGGTAGATTCAACCCACACCTCTCTATCATCAGCTATTGTACATTCAATATGTTCAGGGCAAGGTTTGCTTTGACATCACCTAATAGTTTCGTTGCTACACATGGATGCAAGGCTAATTTGTTCCTGTCCAACATACGAAAGTTATGCTTGCCCCTTATAGATTTTACCTACCAGGTAAGCATATCATCTATTCTGCTGACATTCATCCTCTAGTTACACATTTCATCCTCACAAGTAGCAATGTGCCTAGACTTGTCATTTATCACCTTTTTTTCAAATGACCACCCTTTTGAATTGCATTTCCCTTAAATGCTTTACTCCACTATTCTTTATCAACAAACATGTCCCTAACTGCAATTGAGATTATCCCATCAAGATTCCTTGCTCATATTTTTCCATTTTGATAACATTTATTCCACAAGTTCCTAGTTGGATTCCCATCTTTACAAACAGAGTCATTATCACCCCCTCATAACTAAAATCATCTTCCTATTTTAACTGACATCCTGATAGGAAACATATTCATTTTTAGTGGTTTTATTACACCCATCATCTGACACGTCTTTGGGTAAATCATCATGCATATTTGTGCATGGTTGACTAAGACTTCTCAGGCCATTAGAATAAATCTGCCTAAACCAAGATCTATATCATCTAAAGAAGGTTGATTAATTGCTAAGAAGACTGATGTTGGTTAAGATGATGAATATTGAGATGAATTCACTAATAGTATGGGTTGATTAGTTAGGTGAGATGCCTATTCGAATGAGTTCAAATAACTTGCTATAGATTTTATTGTGAACCCTGACTGTAATTTAAAAAAGTGTTTTGGCATATTTGAGGTTAAGAGGGGGATTTAGGAGGCAAGGATGGGGATTTAGAAGGCTAGTTGGGGATTGCTGAGGCTAGAATGTGCATTTAAGAGATTAGGTTGTGGATTTCTAACGCTAGAATGGGGTTTAGAAGGCTATGATGAGGATTTAGGAGGTTCGAATATGGTTTTGGGTGGTTGAGATGTGATTTTGGGAGGCCAAATAAGGATTTCTCAGGTTAGGATGTGGATTTTTAAGATTGGGATTGGGCTTTGGGGCGTCGAGAAAAGTATTTGCGAGAATAGGATGGGATTTTTTTTTATTGAGTTGGGGATATGTGGAGTTTTTTTAGGTGGAATAGGGATATAGAAGGCTAAGATAAGGATTTAGGAGACCATGAAAGGGATTTAGGAGGTTAGGATGTGTGTGCTTCAAGCTAAGCTCTAATACTCATTGTGAAATGGATCTATAATCCCCTTAGGTTCACTATTAAACTATCAGCCCAAGTGTTTGCTTCACGCATACTCAACTCTTCATATTATCTCTTATCAAGTACCTCAAAAAAATTACTATCTGAACTCTCACTATCAATAGGAGCCTCTCTTTTAAGGGCATTATAGTGGTAGCTATTTGAATTGATTCTGTATATTCTTCAGCAACTTGGCACTTATGGGGCTCATAACCGCTAACATGTTAATTGGAACATTGCGATTAGCATTCTCCTAGTGTTTACACATGTTAACCCAATCATTATCACAAGAAAAGGTGATTTTGAAGCCTTTCCTAGGGGATACATAAACCCCCTGGATTATGGTGGTTCTAAGGTTTTCTTCACCAATGCTTCCTTAGCATGTTTAAATAGGTCTAACAACTGGTACTTAACCAATTCGGTCCCAACCATTTCAAGTCACTTCGTTCATAATTAATAGCCAACACCCCCAAGCCTTCAATCGATAGTATGATGGACAGAGACATACAAGATTTAAAAATAAAATAAAATTGCAAGGCATTCAAAAACCACCACGCAACTAAACAAATCAATTGAGGCTACTAAATCAAACAATTCACAAGAACCATAAACCCTAATGAAACAATTGAAGCAAGTGAATTAAACAATCAAAATGTAAATTAAATAAATCACATATACCACAAACCCTAATTAAATAAATGAAGCATGCTCAATAAACAAATCAAATATTTCACAACCCCACAATATCCAGCTTTCCAAGATAGTAGATGCCCAACATTAACAAATATAAACAATATTTTTGTAGCATATGAGCCTAACATTTATACAACAATGATTTTGCCCACATACTAGATTTGAAACTTTAAACAAGTTTTCCCTGAATAAATTTAAATTTTCAACACCCAAAGTAGTTTTTTCCTTGATTATTGTACATTTTCAAAACCCGAATCGCCTTTTCCCCTATATTGATTTAGGGGAATGCCCTAATCACCATTTCCCTCGATTAACTAACATTTTCGAAACCCTAATACCTTTTCCTCTCAATTAATTTACATTTTACTTAGGACAATGATGGAAGTGACCAACCATATATGTACTTGCAGGTGAACCTTTTCATTCGACACTTTGTCCTTCCCCTTGTCCTGCATGTTTAGTGTCAAGTAGGGTCCAAACTTCAATGATTTCTCCTTCTGAAGTGAATCTTTTACAACCTCTAAGTGATGAAGCTAGTAGGATACTTTCGTTTTCGCAGGTCAAGTGAGCCTAGTTTTGAACTTAGTAGGGTTTTACTCATAGAGAGACAAAAATGGAGATGGTTAATGTAGGGTTTCCTTTTCGCTATGAATGAACATGGATGAGGAGTAAAGATGATGATGAGTTTAGAGAGAGAGAAAGAGAGTGAGGAGTAATTAAAACCCAGTTGGGAGTTGAAGGGAACAAAATAAGGCTTAGTCTGCCCTTTTAGCAACCCATTAGTGGAAATACTTTTTGGGGGGCCCAACATTGTCCGTAAGGGCGCCACGTTTGTGTAAATGGACAAATTCTTTACTTTGGTGCTAAAAATACACCACTAATATTTAGCTCAAACCTTAGTGGACATTATAGGTCCACCAAACTATTTGACAAAACCTAGATGGGTGCATAAGCAAATTTTTCATATAATTGCTCATTATCTCATAGTAGAATTTTTCAATAACCTTCAGCCCAAGGAAAAAATATTGTGACCTTGCTTAACTTGCATAACCTTATCCTTTAGTATGGTAATAATATATTCTGTAATTATATGTGATTGTAAATGATGTAGACACTACTAATTAGCCAAACCTTAAAAGTATTTGGGAACTTGTTTAACATCAAGCAATGGTTGATTTCACTTAGCAGTTGCAAGCAAATTTAATTGGCAATTTTGATTTCTCAATATGAACGAAGAGCAATAAGCTAGTAAACCCACCATTAGATTAAAAATCAACTATTTTTAACTTTTGATGATTTTGTGACACGAAGATTTGGAAATGAAGAGGCTACTGGGAATGAGTTCACTTACAGAGCTAGCTTAATCCAAGCTTTGATAGCATGCTAAGCTATTTAGTACACAAAGAGACCAAAGATGGATTTAGTTCTATATAAATGGAGAGATCGGTGTTTACAATCTCAAATTACACTTTTTTTGTTGTTTTAGTCTCACTTTCCTACAGGAACTGTGAATTACATATTTGAAAGAATGTTGAGGAATATCGGTGGACAAGTGACTTGTAGCTCAGATATCTCTCCTTTCCTATTGTGAATTCGATCTAGCAACATCTATAAAAGTATAACCTGAAAGGTTAAAATTTACTAATTCTTTTAAAGATTACATAAGCAAAATGTGTCATGTGCCTCCATATACATCATTGTGAGTGTCACTATATATACAACTTATTTACATTGAACATGATGCTGATGCACACCAAATATGATATTGATGCACACCAAACCTAATGTTAATGCTCATTAAAATAGTTCAATCACAGAGGATGAAATAAGTAGAAAATTTAACTTAGTATAATTATAAGAAAAAAAAACTTAAACAATTGTAAACGATCATCAAATATGATGCTAATTTTCACCAAGCATAATACCAAAATGCTTACTGAAACATAATTCAATTGCTCACCATATATAATACTAATACTCTCCAAATATGATATGCACGCTTACCAACCATAATACTAATACTCAACTGCTCACCACATATGATACTAGTACTGACTAGATATAACATGAATGCTCACCAATTTTTTTCAAATATTCATTTTAAATCAAACGTAAATGTGTATAAATTAAATGGTGAAAAAGATGGTCATAAGGTAATATATATATATATATATATATATATATATATATATGAGGAAATAAAAAAAAAGAAACTTACACATTGTATGTTTCAGACCAAGTTCATTAAAATGGAAAAAAAATGAAGAAATAATTCCCAAAACCAAGGATGAAAAAGTAAAAGGAACATTAAAAAAGGCTTTTACTTTGAAGGGTTTAGTAATATTAAATTTGAGTTAATGAAATTAAAAATAAAAAAAGTGTTGAAAGTATGCATAATTGGTAAACAGAGAGCCAAGAACAAAATTAGAGTATTTGCTCTTTGCTAAAAGAGAAGCCCCACTCATATACCTAGCATTTAAGTGATTTGGAGTGAGAAAAGAATAAGTTGCATAAGCAAAGTTTGTAAAAGCTATGCACAACACTACATGAGTGCACATGCCAAGAAATAGAGTACATATTGCAAGGTACTCCGACGAGAGGACCACATATTTTGCGAATATTTATATGAATGTAACCAAGGCATCCAATTAACTATTAAGAACTATCGCATCCGTTGGGTTATAATTTTACTCCATTGAAGTAGTGATATAAACAAATAGTCTTCCTAAAATAGTGTCTCATATATTCTTGTACCAAGAGACTCCATATGACAGACCTATTACATATAGAAAAATGTTACATGTGAATGCAAATTGCAAAATAGGAATATCTGAGCCAAGTTAAGATGAACAAAAAGATTACCTACTGTAACGCCCCCAAAATGCTAATGACATGATTACTGATAATTGCAGCGAAAGACTCAGTAAACGAAGGCGTTACCGCCATCCTGATAAGGACAAGGCTCATTGAAACCATTTAATCTCACAACTCGTGCTTACAATCACAAAATCTAGTAAACTGAAACACTTCAAGACCGAAGTTCATAATAGTTTAACCATACCATGTACTAACTCACACCTATACCACGCAAGTACTTGACCCTAAGGTCGGTTCCAATATTCATGTTATGCTGAATCCACTGTGAGCATCTGATGACCTTCAAAAAGGCTTGCTAAAAGGAGGAATATGTGATACTTCATCACCTAAAATGGAAAACATGAAAACAATTCGAGAATATGAGCAAAAACTCAGTACATACATCCCTGTATTTGTAAAATGACCATAGAAACACTGGTGATGGATACCCGTCTTTGCAATTCATTTAGTTGGCAATAAAAATAAAAATGAAAGTAATATGAAATTGAATTGCTCATTATTATCTAGATGTGAACCCCTTGCACTGATATGATCTATACATAGGTGTACACCTGCCAATCCGATCAAGAGTTGGCCTGAACTCGCTCGGGTAGATGATGGGTTGACGCCCTATAGATGATAACTGACGGGGTCACAAGTTAAATGGTAAATTACTATATAAACTGATTCATTGATAAACTCATTAAGAGTTGTAACTTGATAAACATGATCTGCTTTCTGAAGATACAGGCAATGGACGTACCTTGGGTCTTTAAAACAAAATGTTATTTAACTTGATACAAGTCAGCTGTTTCATAAATGTCATCTGACTTGAGACATATGTTCTGACTTAATAACACTTATGCATAACGGGGAACGATAACTAGGCCTCAACTCTGTTTCATAAATGTCATTGAAAGTATGTGTAGTTAGTAAATGATCCTTACTCGCACAATTGAGTAAGTAAAAGTATGCGTAATAGAAATTGAGTAATTAAATGGTATACATAACTCGTGCATTTCAATATAACTTCAAAACTGAATTGATGAAAGTAAAGTAGTCTACAATGAGATAAATGGTATTACGGAGGAAAAGCCCTGGATGGCGATAACTGAGAGAATGGTTACGGCCTTTTCTGAAATAAGTTGCTGATACAAGTTTAAGGCTCGCTGATGTATAGCTTGGTTCAAGATAACAACGAGTACACTAGACTGGCTTGATAAATACATTTGATACAATCTGAATTGAGTAAGAAATAGAGGTCTGGGGCCAAGAGAGGTATATCTTGGTTCAATGGCACAAACTGCAATAACTTGGTCTGATAAGTCACAACATCCCACCCTCTCACATTTCATTCATAAATCCATTTTATCTCATTGAACTCATTAGAAGCTATTAAGCTCACCAAGCATGGTATTTTCTTTGTAAAATTCATAATTGAATCAAAGCTCAAAAACAAGTTAAAAGCTCCATAAAAGTCCATGAATATTTATTTCCCCCTATAAATGACTTGGCCCAAAATACACAAAATGAGTGCATGATCAATCTCACTTGATTCTTTTTATTGCTCTTTATACAGTTACTCAAAATACTTTCAAAAATCACCAAACTCAAAATACTCAGCCAAATTTCATGAGATCTTACAAGAAATTCAGAAATAATATGAACAGTCTACCATAAAAGTTTCAGAATTTTCCTCCAAGTATACACTACACAGAAATTATTAGAACAACTGGATTTACAACCAAGCAAGTCAGTTCACTTCAAAAATTCATAAATTTCATTCTAAACCTCAAATGGATATATAAAACCTCAATATGAAAAGACTAAGAAGTCCCCAAAAACTTTCATTTACAACTAAAAACATGATTCCCAAAATGGGACTAAAACACAAGTGTATCAATTTTGATCTCATTCTGCGCAGTTTTGGTAAAACGACCATAACTATTTACACAGACCTCGGATTAAGGCAATTCAAGAGGCATTTGAAAGATAACACAATGAAACATCTACCCACAAACAATCATATTTTTTGGCTGGACCATTCATTACCAGTTTAATCCCAAAGTCAGCCCTAATTTCCTGAAATTTCATCCATTCACTGATTTAACTTCCTCTTTCTTTTTCACATAAAACTCACTTGAAATCATTGTAAATCACCACAATCAAATAAAAAACAACATTTAAGCCATCATATATATATCCAAACTCTAAACAATTTCATTAATACATAATTACTAAATTCGTATCCAAAACAAGGCAGATTTTTTCAAAATTCCATAACTCACTGATTACAACTCCAAACTTCATGAACGTTTTCCAGAAAATCCCAAATAATATAGAGAACCTACAGTAAAAACTTCAGAATTTTTGGACAATCCTGTGATTTTCAGAATTTTCGACAGCAGCATTTAAACAAATGCAAAATCATGAAAATCATGCTCTTGATCAAATACCCATAACTCCAAACATCTCCAAACTCAATAAAAATTGCACAATAACTATCAATTTGATCATCCAAACATAACCCATAAAGAAAACAACCATAAAACTCAAGATAAAACAAGTTAGGGTTTGGGATATACCTCACTTTAAGCTTGAATTAGAGAAAGGAGGGAGCTATTTTGACTGAAGTAAATGGTTGGGCATGATAGCTAGAAGCAAGGGGAAGTCGGGGTAGCCAAGAAGTGGGCAGAAAAGTGGCCGGAAACCACCCAAAGTGACGGCACAAGGGGCAACAGTTGCTGCCCGTGTTTCTGCTGTGAAGGAGAGAGAGAAAATGGGGGGATGGGTTTGTGTTTTGGGCTGAATATTTGTGCTTATAAAGTGCCACTTAGTAGCTACATGTGGCTAAAAATCATCCCCCCAAAAATTAGTTTTTTACTAATTAAAATTAGGTGCTAAAATGAGTAATTAGTGAAATAACAAAAGTTAGTAAGGTTTTGGGCTTTTGTTTGGGCCCAAAAAGCTAAATTGGGGCTTGAAAAATTATTTGGAGTGTTGAACAAAAATAAAAATTTGTATTGCTCGGAATTAAATTTTAGTGAAGATAAGAAAATAATTAATCACTAATTTATACTTACCGAGACCTAATATCGATTCACCCGATATTTATTCAATCAATGAAACTTCGAATTAACAATCAATGAAACTTGAGTTGCAAAGTGGTACCCAAAATGAAATATCTCCCAACCAGAAAGATTAAATACGATGGATGAAGGTGGAAAATTTAAATAACATGATAGAACTCGTTAAATAAATAAATGGAGCGTAATTGAATTTAATGAATATGATTTGGTTAAACAAATAACCATGAGTGATTAAGTAAATAAACATGGTAAAGTAATTGAATAAACATGATTAATGAAATAAATAAAAATGATTTAAATAACTAAATAAATAAATAAATATAGGTTAGGGTCGGGTTATTACAGTCTTCCCCCCTTAAAGAGTTTCGTCCTCGAAACTTATAACACTTGTCAACTATATGCAATGCTGCTTTAAGACACAGGGGTCAGTGGTTCTCGTTGCTTCCCCCCGAAGGGGTATAATTTGCCAAATGAACACTGACTGAGGATGTACGTATTGTATAAATTCTTAATCCCATATTTCAGTAGTAGATCCGAATACTTTTCACACAATAGCCTCAAAGAACTCAATTACTTTACTTCAAAAGTGATATTCCCTTCGAAAGAAAAGAACCTTGTTACTGCAAATGAGGTATTCTACTCTGCTGACTCATAAAGCCCAAAGTAACGAGGACTCAATTATCACTGATATCCAGTCTCCTAACACCTTTGACTAGATAAGCCCTTCAGAACACTTTATAACGCATCTGAGACATTGGTTATTTCTTTGTTTTGCCAGCACAACTGTTTTGTCGACCTTGTATCACCTCGACATGTACTTGAATTTTCCATTTTTCCCTCTTACTGCTGGGAGTAGCTCTAATCTTATACTCAAAGTGTCTTCTGGCTCATTCCAATATAATTAAACAGTGCTTAAGATTTATGCCCTTCTCAAAATAGCACCAGCTGATTTTTTTAACATATCACATGATCTCCCCTCATCAGACTACTCAAGGATCTGCTCTCAGTTGATAACGGGCAAAAGAAAAATGACCATGGTTAGGGATGAGAGCGATGAATTTCTCAGCTGAGCGAACTATTGCATACAAAAGAAATGAACAATGAGACTAGAAAAAGCAAATAAAGAAGAGATTATCATGGGGTGGCTAGAATAAAGATAACCATAAGTGTATCATGAATTCTGAAATATAATGCCACAAGAATTGTGGTTATAAATATGGACCATAAAGGGTCCAATAAATAATCCACCAAGGAGAAAGATGGGATGGGTATATTCGGGTTTAACTGATGAATTGGAAACAAGATGACAAGCAACTGAGCTTCAACTAGATGACTTTATAGCCACAAGGAACAAGATAAGTGCAATAGATAGATGGGATAAGCAATGTGCAATGGATAGATAAATAGATTGGATAAATAAGCAAGGTCTAATGAATAGATAAATGGATTGAATAGGCTGTAGTGGAAACATGCATTTGCTCATATGGAGCCAAGTTACGTACGACAATAAGATTAAATAAGGATTACTGAAGTTCACTTACGAGGATATAAAATATAGGTATGAGAATTGCAAGTGCCACAAATAGATCAATAGATTGAGCCGGTAAAATACAATGGATAGATCAATAGATTGAACGAGTGACATAAGATTGAATAGATTGAATAGATCAATAGAATGAATGAGTGAATAGATTAAATAGATTGATTAATAAATGGATTGAATAGATTGAACAAGTGACATGAGAAACGTGCCTTTGCTCATATAAAACCAATTCAAGTCCAGGAATAAGATTGAACAAACAAAACTAGAATTTACTGATGAGCATGCAAGGTATATGTGTCAGAGTGGAAGTTCAAAGTAAGGAGAGTAAGGGGGATTATGACAATTGCAATCACCTACACCAATGAGAGTTGAATTACATTATGAATTCAGAACAAGTTATACGAGCGTATTATTATGAATAAATGAGATGTAAGGTAGAGGTGGGAATCAGCTCTCAACGAAATGAACTACAGCTCATGATCACGAAATAAAGATGGTGAAGGTCGAGAGCACTGGAATGTTGACAATCATATAAGGCCGAATAAAATGTATTGCATACTTAACAATGGGTTTGCGAAGACACGGATGATCAAGCTAACAGGAAACATCGGGTTGAAATACAAGGGAGATGAAACAATATTGGGTAGTATCAAGTTTTAAAGATGAGACAAGCAAACAAGAATTACTATAAATGGGTATTCTTGCAAAAGATAAACTCTGGTTGCATGGTTTAGGTGTGATGTTCGAACCTTAAATCATTCTTAGACGAGACATCTACTGCTGACAGTTAATCTCATAAATCATTTGTTCAAGGTATAGGGCATCTTGTGCAACTCTCTGTGCATAGTACATAATCATAAGGTTCTGTCTTTCTTCTTCGTATGAACCTGAGGTTCCCCACGAGGACATACTTGGTCAAACAAATCCCTTATAATTCATCCATTGAATCTTTAATTCTCTGGACTCTGTTGGGGTTCATATGATAGGGGTTTTGAAAATGGATTGAACACCTAGAACTAGGTTGGTCTGAAAATCAAATGTTTCTTGGGGAGAAACAATCCTGATAGTCCTCAGATGAAACATCTCTAACTCCACCAACTGGAAATATGGATATGGATATACCGAGTGTGGTTGACAAATCACTAATATTCAATACATTACTGACATAATAACTCACTTGCTTGCACAATGGAATTAGGGCAGAAATAGGATTTTTCTTCTCTCAGTCCATGGAAATACACGCCTAGTCTTTCCACATTTCTCAAACTAACCTTAAGATCTTTACCAGTCATCTTCTATAAGTACACAATCAGTTCATCTCCATAAGATAACAAGGTATGCCAATCAAACTGGATTCAATGCCCAATGAATATGTTTCCAGCAATACTATACATAACACATTCAACTGCTTACTGATCTCAGTAAATTTAAAAGACAAGGGGCGATCTAAAGTGTAGAGAGATGCAACCACACCATGAACTCTTGCAAAGATATTTCTTTATTGGTTATGAAGAATAGACATGTAAGCTGAATGAATGAAAGGACGGGGATTCGTAATGAAAGAAGTAAGAAATATAAATGTCCTGCATATACAAGACATGCAGTTTATTCAGGATGTTCATGATAGTAAAGTAAATGAACGATGTTATGAAGTTGAGAGAGAGTATTCAATAATGAAGGTGAAGAAATGTGACAGATTCCCAAAGCAGCTTTTGAAAAGTTATATGGTATCCGTATGTGAGTAAAATGACGAAAATAAGGGTCAACACTATCAGAAGGAAAATTTTATTCATCTGATGTTTGAAAAGACAATACGTCAAGATAAAGGAGTCAATCTTATGACTGAACATGATGTCATCCATCAATACAACAATTTTCAATAAATGGAAGTCTTGGGTAGACATAGAAACTTCAAAACTGCTGGCAAATGGAAATAACACAAATCATTGTTTATCATTACCAAACTAGGTTGTACTAGAAAAGAAAGGATTGCCAAAATAACTTGAATAACGACATGTAGTCATGGCCATAGAGTAGTATGCCAGCATGACGTTATGGTGCTATAACAACACGAATAATAGGGATACATTTATTGCTGAAAGGGCACTCAATGACTGGGTCTGAAGCAACCAATGGCTTTGCAAGCAACAAACAGATAGTGCCCAAATAGAAGCAAAGAGTTCGAGTAGGTAACGGTAAAAATATGAACATAGTGATGACTGAGATGTAAGTAGAATGAGTCAAATATGCTTAAGAAGAACTGCAAATCATATAGTAATGCACATCGGAAGTCATCATAGGCTCCATTATGGAAAGAGAGAATTAAACGACTGAGATTATCAGGGTTTGAATCACCTATAAGAAAGGTTGATCAGATGTGTTTGAAAAAGTCCCCACATAGCACATATGAGAATTCCTATAAACACCCCATTACAAATCAAGAGAGTGTTAGTAGCAAAGAAATGATGCATATGAACGATTCAAGGTAACTAGGGCAGGAATAAGTCAATGACGGGAAGTAATGGGAGCATTGCTGATGTGAAGTCTTAGTATCAAGACCAAATGATTCTGATACATGGCAACTTAATCTTACTTGTACCACCCACATAATGCTAAATAGCATACCATGAGCTACTAATTGCTATTACCATACATAAGCACTCATTGTAGTGTTCTTCTCATAGTACTTCAACTCATCAACTCAAAGATATTGCCCCACCAGGCATTTCCTCATCTAGAGGTTCACCTTTGACTTAACATTGTATAAATCCCTTGAGAAGTTGCAAATGGAACCCCCACATCAACTTCAACCATCACTGTACTCAAGGTCAGGTATATTAATTCATCTCAATGAAACTCTCAAATTCTGGAGCGAAACGGACAGAGTTTCGCCTAAAAACTGGTTAAAACCCAGGCTTAAAGCCTTACAATTGATACCTGAAATGGAGAGAAACACTTTAATAGCTCAACGGCCACACGTCGGAGTTCATAACTCAACGGGTCACACACCCGGAGTGCATAATTACAAAAATTTAAACAAATACAAGAAATGAAACATACAATATAATTCCCAAATAAATGAGAGCATGCCTTTCTAACAGGTGGCCCAAATGGTTCCACAGTCCACTTTGCTCATGCTTGAATCTCATGATATTATCAAATGATTAAGCCATCATCCCAATGACAATGGTTCCTCCATATATGCCCATGCAAATGAACTTGTAGCCAACAACTCATTTAACTGGTCCAGCATAACTCATACATACCTTGATAGCTAACTCATAAACACTTGATAGCTCATAGTGGCCCTTAAAACCTTGGCTCTGATACCAAATCTGTAACGCCCCCAAAATGCTAATGACATGATTACTGATAATTGCAGCGAAAGACTCAGTAAACGAAGGCGTTACCGTCGTCCTGATAAGGACAAGGCTCATTGAAACCATTTAATCTCACAACTCGTGCTTACAATCACAAAATCTAGTAAACCGAAACACTTCAAGACCGAAGTTCATAATAGTTTAACCATACCATGTACTAACTCACACCTATACCACGCAAGTACTTGACCCTAAGGTCGGTTCCAATATTCATGCTATGCTGAATCCACTGTGAGCATCTGATGACCTTCAAAAAGGCTTGCTAAAAGGAGGAATATGTGATACTTCATGACCTAAAATGGAAAACATGAAAACAATTCGAGAATATGAGCAAAAACTCAATACATACATCCCTGTATTTGTAAAATGACCATAGAAACACTGGTGATGGGTACCCGTCTTTGCAATTCATTTAGTTGGCAATAAAAATAAAAATGAAAGTAATATGAAATTGAATTGCTCATTATTATCTAGATGTGAACCCCTTGCACTGATATGATCTATACATAGGTGTAGACCTGCCAATCCGATCAAGAGTTGGCCTGAACTCGCGCGGGTAGATGATGGGCTGACGCCCTATAGATGATAACTGACGGGGTCACAAGTTAAATGGTAAATTACTATATAAACTGATTCATTGATAAACTCATTAAGAGTTGTAACTTGATAAACATGATCTGCTTTCTGAAGATACAGGCAATGGACGTACCTTGGGTCTTTAAAACAAAATGTTATTTAACTTGATACAAGTCAGCTGTTTCATAAATGTCATCTGACTTGAGACATATGTTCTGACTTGATAACACTTATGCATAACGGGGAACGATAACTAGGCCTCAACTCTGTTTCATAAATGTCATTGAAAGTATGTGTAGTTAGTAAATGATCCTTACTCGCACAATTGAGTAAGTAAAAGTATGCGTAATAGAAATTGAGTAATTAAATGGTATACATAACTCGTGCATTTCAATATAACTTCAAAACTGAATTGATGAAAGTAAAGTAGTCCACAATGAGATAAATGGTATTACGGAGGAAAAGCCCTGGATGGCGATAACTGAGAGAATGGTTACGGCCTTTTCTGAAATAAGTTGCTGATACAAGTTTAAGGCTCGCTGATGTATAGCTTGGTTCAAGATAACAACGAGTACACTAGACTGGCTTGATAAATACATTTGATACAATCTGAATTGAGTAAGAAATAGAGGTCTGAGGCCAAGAGAGGTATATCTTGGTTCAATGGCACAAACTGCAATAACTTGGCCTGATAAGTCACAACATCCCCCCCTCTCACATTTCATTCATAAATCCATTTTATCTCATTGAACTCATTAGAAGCTATTAAGCTCACCAAGCATGGTATTTTCTTTGTAAAATTCATAATTGAATCAAAGCTCAAAAACAAGTTAAAAGCTCCATAAAAGTCCATGAATATTTATTTCCCCCTATAAATGACTTGGCCCAAAATACACAAAATGAGTGCATGATCAATCTCACTTGATTCTTTTTATTACTCTTTATACAGTTACTCAAAATAATTCCAAAAATCATCAAACTCAAAATACTCAGTCAAATTTAATCAGATCTTACCAGAAATTCATAAATAATATGAACAGTCTACCATAAAAGTTTCAGAATTTTCCTCCAAGTATACACTGCACAGAAATTATTATAAAAACCTTATTTACATCCAAGCAGGTCAGTTCACTTCAAAAATTCATAACTTTCATTCTAGACCTCAAATGGATACATTAAACCTCAATATGAAAAGACTAGGAAGTCCCCAAAAACTTTCATTTACAACTTGAAATATGATTCCCACAATAGGATTCCCAAAATGTGACTAAAACACAAGTGTATCAGTTTTGATCTCATTCTGCGTAGTTTTGGTAAAATGACCATAACTATTTGTACATACCTCGGATTAAGGCAATTCAAGAGGCATTTGAAATATAACACACTGGCACATCTACCCACAAACAATCATAATTTTTGGTTGGACCATTTATTACCAGTTTAATCCCAAAGTCAGCCCTAATTTCCTGAAATTTCAGCCCTTCACTGATTTAACTTCCTCTTTCTTTTTCACATAAAACTCACTTGAAATCATTGTAAATCACCACAATCAGATAACAAACATCATTTAAGGCATTATATATATATATATATATATATATATATATATATATATATATATATATCCAAACTCTAAACAACTTGATTAATACATAATTACTAAATTCGTATCCAAAACAGGGCAGATTTCTTCAAAATTCCATAACTCACTGATTACAACTCCAAACTTCATGAACGTTTTCTAGAAAATCCCAAATAATATAGAGAACCTACAGTAAAAACTTCAGAATTTTTGGACAATCCTGTGATTTTCAGAATTTTCGACAGCAGCATTTAAACAAATGCAAAATCATGAAAATCATGCTCTTGATCAAATACCCATAACTCCAAACATCTCCAAACTCAATAAAAATTGCACAATAACTATCAATTTGATCATCCAAACATAACCCATAAAGAAAACAACCATAAAACTCAAGATAAAACAAGTTAGGGTTTGGGATATACCTCACTTTAAGCTTGAATTAGAGGAAGGAGGGAGCTATTTTGACTGAAGTAAATGGTTGGGCATGATAGCTAGAAGCAAGGGGAAGTCGGGGTAGCCGAGAAGTGGACGGAAACCACCCAAAGTGGCGGCACAAGGGGCAACAGTTGTTGCCCCTGTTTCTGCTGTGAAGGAGAGAGAGAAAATGGGGGGATGGGTTTGTGTTTTGGGCTGAATATTTGTGTTTATAAAGTGCCACTTAGTAGCTACATGTGGATAAAAATCATCCTTCCAAAAATTAGCTTTTTACTAATTAAAATTAGGTGCTAAAATGAATAATTAGTGAAATAACAAAAGTTAGTAAGGTTTTGGGCTTTTGTTTTGGGCCCAAAAAGCTAAATTGGGGCTTGAAAAATTATTTGGAGTGTTGAACAAAAATAAAAATTTGTATTACTCGGAATTAAATTTTAGCGAAGATAAGAAAATAATTAATCACTAATTTATACTTACAGATGCTCATAAGCTGGTTTAACCCCAAAAAGCACCAATTGAATTTAATGAATATGATTTGGTTAAACAAATAACCATGAGTGATTAAGTCAATAAACATGGTAAATTAATTGAATAAACATGATTAATGAAATAAATAAAAATAATTTAAATAACTAAATAAATAAATAAATATAGGTTAGGGTCGGGTTATTACACCTACATTGGTGGAAATATTATTCATGTCTATTGTGAAGAATTACTCTATGAAACTATATAATCAAAATGCATGCATGATGTTTGTCTTCATTATTACCAAAACTCGTGGAAATCATATGTGGTTATAGAATCATTAGGTCCCATCAATGTTACAAAAATCGGACCGGACCAGCTGGTCAGACCGGTTCTTCTAGGAACCATCAAGCACAATGGGCCATAGTTTGCTCATACTCGTTCTAACATGTGAACCGGAAAAAACCGGTCTAACCCGGTCACTCGGTTGTGCGGTTCACCAGGGTCCGAGTGGACCCGATTTTTGGAAGAAAAGCCCAAAAAAGGAGAAAAAAGTCCAAATCTAAACCAGTGGCAATATGCAACATCCCAACCTGCATTTCTCTCTCTTCGATGCTGAAATTCATTCTGAACATATCCTTCCCTGTTGGCCTTCTTTGATATCTTTAATGGCAAATGAGATGAATACTATCCAAACCTAGAGAGAAAAGAACATATAGGGAGAGGAGTATGATGAAGGAAAGAACAAGAACCCATCGCGCACTTTGCAGCGCTACGCAATCAAACCAAAGAGAAAGGAACAGAAAATGAGCGCGTAGGGTTTTAAATGTTAGTGGGTTAGGCTTAAACAAATGGCAACAAGATTGGGTCGTTGATTTGCTAAAAATGCGTTCTTGCACTTTCTTTTTGTTTTTTCCCTAGCTTTTTTTATGAAAAGCATCTACCGACTACCCCACACACACACACGTGTGTGTGTGTGTGTGTGTGTGTGTGTGTGTGTGTGTGTATAAATTGTCAACCGCTTCATATTCATTTGAACCGATTCAACTATCAACCAGGTCAACTGGTTTAATATGGTTCAATCGATTTAAACAGTCGGACCATTAACCCACTTGTTTGACTGGTTCGAATATCGGGTCGGTTCTCTTAACATTGGGTCCTATACGCCCCTTTTCTTATTTAGAAAAAGGAATTGTTAGGTCATTTATTAGAGAAAATGAAAATCTATTAATGCTTTAACTTACATTACAAATAAAGTGGCCTAATAAATCCCAAGTTATAATTATAAAAAAACTAAAAACTTGAAATGTAGATGAACTTAATATAGCAATAGCATATTATATGATATATTTCTTAATATATTATATATTACGTATAAATTTTTTTGGGGATTTTAAATAGCAAACAAGTGAAAAATTCTTTTGAATTAATTTAATTATGAAATTAAGTTCCACACATTATTGTTATAATTAGATATATTATTTAAATTAGACTATTATATAAAGTTCATCAATACAACAATCTATTAAGTAATCTACTCATGGAATTTTTATGCATCAATAGTTGCTAGGAAATCTCAAACTATAAATTTTCATGATTGCTATGAAGACCAAATTAATGGAAATGTACTTTATGCTTAGGTTTATACCTATGCAATTGGTTGTTCTTATTTTACTTAGTTAAAAAAGCTTATAGTCAAGGCATTTCATGTAGCACAAATTGACAAACTCAAAAATCATCTTGATGACTCAAGATATAACTAAGAATGATTGTAAGATAACTTAAGAAGATATAACTAGTCGACAGATAATGGGAGCATTTGAAATAAAATTTTCTAATTTGATGGTGTCTTGAAACAATATTCCAGAGGTTTTTCCCCTTTGGTTTGTGTTTGAAATAAAATTTTCTAATTTGATGGTAGGAATGGAGCAAAGTGAAAGAAAAAGATTTTGTCACTTATTTTAACTATCATTTGTATGTATTATAGAGAACTAAATAATACACCGATTCATAACTGTGGTAGACCCACTAAGGTATCAAAGCATCGAATTTTTTTGTGCATCAGTAGTAGCTAGAAAACTTTGAAGTATATATTTTTGTGATTTTTGTGAGGGCTGCCAAATCCGATGGGTTATATCTTTGCACTCATCTATACATATATAGCAAGTTGTACTAACTGACTTCGGGCAAAGGAGCTTATACTCCAGGTGTTTGATGTAGCATAAAGTCATAACATTGATATCATCTCAATGGCACAAAAAAAACTGGGAATAAATATAAGACAACTCAAAAGGATAAGATTGGTTAACAAGCATTAAAAGCTTTTAGGGTTACCATACTCATATGTCTACCAACTAGAAACAATGGTCCATTGTCTCAAACTTTGAGCTATGACATGGCTTGTACTATAAATGTTGGTGTTTATGTGAGAGGTCAAACGCTAGTTACTATAGTTGAAATTACAGTGAAAGTGGAAACACTAGGTAATGAGACGCCGATAAATTCTGAAATGGTTTAAAATCAACAAATTCATATTGCTAGTAAGATTCAAGTAATTCTATTTTTTACCAATTAGTTATTTCTAATTGAATTTTATTAATTAGAAAGTTGGATGCTTTTTTTAACCTCCATTTGCATTCTACAGGGTGTTTCATACAATCTTGTTGAGGATGATTTCAATGTGTCAATTTATTTTTATAAAGCTATTATATATAGGAGGTCATAGATTTTATGAATTTTTTATTTGTAATTGTAGATTTTCTGCCAAATCTGAAAATCAGGATAATATTTTATTTTTTTCATTCGAACAAGGATTTCTATCATTTGGTCCATCTTTAGTGCAAACACAAAAGGTTTGTAGTTGACTTTCAATCTAACAATAGTCCACTAGCTCACTTTAGTAAGGTCAACTTCCAAGACTTATGGTCATTAAGAAGAAGATTTAGGTATTTTGTTTTAGTTTCTCTTTTTTTGGCTTTTTCGCCTTCCTAATACTAGATATGTCTGAACTTTAGAATGTTATATGCTCGTTTTCCAATCCAAACATAAAGCATTTCCTTGTAAGTAATTAAGGACTAACCTTATGCAGAGACGTGGGATCAGTATGCCATTGTGAAATGCATGAATAGAATCACAAATACTTGAATAATGCCCAAGTCGCCAATATTGTAAGCCCCGAAACCTCTAGGTTAGTCCTAATTAACCAACTAACCAGGGTTGTGCGCAACAAAAATAATGCAAAGCTATGAATGTTACTGTCGTCCCTCAGGGACTAGGCAATACAGAAAAATAACCAATCATCCATAAAACGAGATCATCTAGTCACCAACCATGCTATGATGTCAGGTCTCCTCACATAACCAAGTTTACCACAAAGTCATACTTAAGTTCAAAATAAATTAAGGTGAAGTAGCACATACTTAGAGTATTGCACATCCTTATTATTACGTAGACACTAATAGGCCTTACTTATAGACTAGACTGCCACTATAAGCGTCTACATACCTTGACTCGGGTTTGCATAGACCACACATCACTTTTTGTTGCCTTCCACTTTGACGGATGTAGATACCTTACCAAAAAAAAGCAAAACAAAGTAAACAACAGAAAACAAAGGGATCAAAGCCCACCACATCTACCCCCCCCCCCCAGTAAAATAATTTCGAAAGTCTAGAGAGTATGTGCATTTCAATTCATTTTATATTGAAATAACCAAGAATGCTAAATAGTGAAAATTGATGCAAATCATAATTATTATCTATGGATAGTTACGATTATAGGAATTATCTCCCTTCATATGCGCATATCCAGACTAAGCGGAAAGTCTGGTCGACCGAAACCAGTTGACACTGGCCAGGTTTAAATTGTAATTGCTTTGATATTTGCTTATCTGCAATTTTGGGTGGGCTCTTTGGTGCGGAGAGGCAAAACTGAATAAAAATATTGTCATAAGGAAGATGTAATATTTAATCACTTGAATAAAATAAATGTGAACTTGTAAAGGCACAGACAATAAACTTACTTCATGTGATGCTCTACCTTATCTAATAGATTACCTTGACTCGTTCGGTGGTTGGGGTGGGCCTATAAGTTATGTCCAAAATATGCTATTTAATGAAAAGTACTTACAATTGAGTAAGTTAAGTTTAATAATATTTTGAGGCTTGTCTAATAAGGTGTTAGTGAACTTAATGGTTAAAACACCTTTCTTTCTTACAGTTCTAGCTTATTTAATCGAGATTGGCCCTTTTGGGGGTGACTACTTAATATTAGCATATTAAATCGCCACTATTAAAAGAGAAGAGAACTGAATTGAAGAAAAGATATATTTGTGCAAATGAAGGATTGTTAATTTCACTACATTCTTTGTATTTATCACCCAAAGAAACATTTATGAAACCACATTATTAATTCCTCCTCAATCTTTCTTGATTAACTAACTTCTTCATTAGGTACTTTGAAAGCTCATTCTGCCCATAAAAGACTCTTTCCTATTCAAACAATATTAGGAAATTTTTTAGCACACGTACCCTAGCATGGCTCTTTGATTACTCAAATAAACACTTTTGGTTCTAACACCCTCCTTTATGTCAACTTCCATCTAAAATTTTAATCATTATGCTCATGATCACAACATTCACACTATTCTTGGAGAAGTTCTTTCCTTACCTCAAGTACCTCCTTTCAATCTTATAAGCACATCAATACCTTCTCAAATTAACCACATCATAATTAATTAGCAAGTTATACCATAATTAGCATGTCTTGGAAATTTTAACAAATTCTAAACTTTTTAGCGTAGAAGGGGAGCCTTGGAGCAACGGTAAGGTTGTCTCCGTGTGACCAAAAGGTCACGGGTTCGAGCCATGGAATCAGCCACTGACAAAGTCAGGTTAGGCTGCCTACAATTCACCCCTTGGGGTGCGGCCCTTCCCCGGACCCTGCGTGAACGCGGGATGCTTGTGCACCGGGCTGCCCTGCCCTAAACTTTTTAGCGTAAACCTTAAACTTGCACATTCCATCCACATCCTTTAATGGTCATCCTATAATTGATAAAGAGTTCAAAAGAACCCATAAGTTCTCTAATTTCAGCATATTCACACACAATTACCTCATTAAAACCCAAAATTTCACCAATTCTCAACTTTTCAACCTAAACTCATACATTTCACAGACACCTTCTAATGGTGAATAAATTGCTTTTTGGTCCCTCGAGGTTTGGTGAAATGGTTTTCTAACACCATGATTTCATAAAAACATTTACGGGACTACTTAGTTTAGCGCAAATGATTTCTGGAGTACAAAACTTTGGGTTAACTGATTTCTGGGTCACAAATATTTATTTTTAGGTACCTGAAGTGCTCCAAATGCAAATACTTCAAAGTTTTGGAATGTTTTGCAAAACTAGGCTTATATTTATGTTTAGACTTCTTATAATAACTTTAATGGTACTAGTTATCACAATCTACTACTTACATCTCAAATATTATATTTTATGTGATTAACGGCCCACCAAGCTTAGCAAAATAATTAAAACTTAATTAGAGAGTTTTGACCATTACCTGAACTTAGTCGACACTAGACTCTAGCGTTCCTTCATCTTCTGGTTTATAGAGATCACTAATCTCAACCCCACCTTCCTTAGATCAGACACATCACAGATCTGCTTTGTTTCCTACCTCGGACCGTAGTCACTAATCAAGCTTTTAATTTTTTTCAATGATAGTGGAACTTTAATCAAGAAATTATAATATTTAAGACATAAGATTCAATTGAATAACGTTCCTACTGGAAAACTTCTTCTATTGAAACCTTGAAAGTGAAAATATTACAATGGAAAGCTTGAAGAGGGGCGTAAGCTAAGATCATTAGAGATGCTTGCCCATAGAGAAATAGAGAATCCCGACTTCTCTTTTGCGCAAGAATGCTCAAATGACCGTCTTCCTTCTCAGCACTCAACCTCTCCTTTTATAGAGGGGTTGGGTGTATGGCTACAGTACACACTAATTTTTCACATGGCTGCAGTAGACTCCCTTATTTTATAGACTGGACTTTTATAAAAATAATACAATAATGGGACAACCACTTTTCAGAGCTTTTAACGATGACAAGACTAGTCATCATTATTGAAATTCTACATACCTATATCTCCAATTATATCTTCCAGACCATCATTATCTGGACAATCATCAAAACCTTCATCTAATTGAAGATGCTCCGGGTCCCATTTCTCAAATAATTCAAGAAGATATTTCTTTTCTTTTTTTAATAAGAATTTTCCAACTCCAACGCCAAAGAGGAAATCAAAGATATCTTCTAAGACTGCTCCTTCCACCTCCATATATTCTTTAAACTCATTGCCATAGGCCAAAGTAGTATTTCCACAATGCATTAACGTTTTTACTTGTTCAATTAATGTCCAACTTTGATTATAAATATTGTAAAAACCGATGGCTCTTGCTAAAGCAGGATTAATAACAAATCCTCATTATTCTGGAAACCAGTCTTGTCGTTAATCATAGGGATCGTCGTGGTCAATGATTTGAACAAGATAATGGGCTGGTTTGGCTCTTCTATTTTCATATTTGATTAGCGTACAATGCACCTCCAAATATAGGGGTCTGCTATATGTAATTTTTGTTGGACCATCAAGAGATGTAAGAATCCAATGGATCTTCTTGAACATGCATTGTTGGAACTTGGTTAGTGTTGAGAAAAATGAGAACTTTGGATCTGGAATTTTCATAACGTAAACTATCATCTCGTATTCCCATGCTTAATGAGAGGGTCATTTAGAGAGATTGAGTTGGTTGGGAAACTAACATCACCAACTTGAGACTTATCAGGAAAATAGATCATTGTACTCCAAGACTACCAAATATCATAAGAATAGTTATGATAATAATCGATGGAGGCTGCATACCACTCATTGAACCATTTTTCTTGAATATGAGAGTTTATTTTTTATTGGATATTATAAGGACATCTGAGATAATTAACTTGTAACTCTAGTAGGGAAAATCTTTGGGCTATTAGGTAGGCAGAAGAAAGTAGACCAAAGCGTGATCTACTTTTTACATGGAATTCTAAGTTATCAATAAGGATTTTACTAGAAGGTGAAACCCATTCTAGTAACGATGGCATTTCGTTATGGATTTCCTCCTTTTCTGGAAGGAGGTCTACTTTGATGATCACCATTAGCAAGTTCTCAAGTTAAACTATCTGTTAGAGAGTTCTTCGATCCCTATATATGTTCAATAGAGAAGGAAAACTGGTTAAGCCATAATTGCCAACGCAGCAGTCGCCCATGCGCTTGCATATTTGATAAATTCTTTTTCACAAAATCAAGTATTCCTTTGCAATCAGATCGAATAAGAAAAGGTTTTTGGGCTAAAAAAAATTAAGAACTTTTTAGTTCTCCTTATGACTGCAAGCATTTCTTTTTTCATCGTGGGATAGTTGCATTCTACCTTATTAAAACTTCCACTGCAATATTTGCAGAGTTTTTCGCCTTCTTAGATTTTGAGTATGGCACTCCAGTGCTCATTGCTGGCATCTGTCTCAAGAACTAAATCATCTCCTTCAACAGGCAAATTGAGAACAGGAAATACACATCTTTTTGAAGTTTTGAACAATTTTTGTATCATTAATAGTCCACGTCCAATTTACTTCTTTCTTGAGTTTCTGTTGCAATGGTTTTCTTAGTTTAGCTAAGACTTTAATAAAGTCTGAAGTATAGGTAAGGCATCCAAGAAACCTTTCTAATTGCTTTCTATCTTCAATCTTTTTAGGAAAATTTTCTATTTTTTTCAAAATATGCTTTTGTAGGATGATATGTCCAACCTTTATCTCTAAACCTAAAAACTCAATTTCTTGTTCAACATAAATGCACTTGTTCTTGCCAAGTATAATACCATGGACAATGCATCTTTGGGTGACAGTTAAGACATCATCTTTATGCTGTTCTATGGTTTTGGAAAAGATAAGGATATCATTAATGTAAACTAAACAACAATGATTAAGATTTTTGAAGATGTTATCCATTCTTATGTGGAATACTTGAGGTGTATTTTTAAGACCAAATGGCATTACTATCCATTCATAATGTCCTTGTGAGGCACCAAATGCAGCCAAAGGAATACTTTCCTCATCCATTTTTATCTGCCAATAACCTCTTTTGCATTCCATTTTCGAGAACCAAGAGGCTCCTTGAATTCTGTTGAAAAGGATTTTTTTGCTAGGAATATAATAACCATCAAAGACAGTATTATCATTAAGCTTTTTGTAATTGATTATCATTCTTGCTTTTCCTCTTTTTTCTTCTATCTTACCATGAAAGCGGGACTGACGTGAGGACTCTTGTTGTTTCTAATTAATCCTTTATCCAAAAGTTGTTTGATCTGTTTATCAAATTCCTGGATATCTTGATGTGTATATACCATTTATTTGACTCGAATAATAGTGTTGGGATTTAATAGAGTGATTTTAGCAAATGTTTTATCTTTATCACAAAATTTTAGTGGATTATCATGGTAGAATTCTTTACATAATTTTTCTTGTTATTCGACAATCTGCTCTTTAATAGACGATTCGAGTGATGAGATTGTTAGTGTTATTTCACGTTGTGCTGACATTACCTTCTCACCACGCTAGTGACGTGTAAACTCAACTTTCTGATGAGTGTAAGCCTTAATTTTTCAATAGGAACTGAGTGACCATTAATTGTGAATATTATTTGGTTTATAGTCTATGTGCTTGTAGAATATAGTCTCTGAAAATTATTTCCAATAATCATATCATGAGAGGGTTGATCAGTAGTCTATAGAACTGGTATAATGCATTGAACTCCTTCAAATTCTATGGATAACCCTTCTATGGCTTTATTATGACTCATAATGCTATTATCAGCTATCCTTACTTGTAAAGGCTTTTTAGCCTTTTTCACATAAACTCAAGAAATAACGATATTTTCCTAAAGCATATTGAACAACCACTATCTATATAGGCACAGAACTCAAATTTATTATATCCCTCTAAATATACGTTTATTGGGATATAGATACTATTAGGATTTGTGTTGATGACTTCATAACATATCTTCATAGTCATGTTTTTAACTAATTTATCCTCATAAATTGGCTCTCTAACAGTTCTTGCTTTATACCTAATAACCTTTCTTTCTAGACTCATACCTCGATCTACACTAGATCCTATAGAGTCAAAACTCATTCTATTCATTTCACTGGTCATACTGATTGTATCATCTTCTTTAAGTTCTTCTTTAGCAGATGAAGATCCATGACCTGTCAATTTTTATCTCCTGTGGATTGAATTTAATCCTCTGAATCTTTTGCATAGGGTAGGACTTTAAAATTTCTCTACTTCTATCATTGTGACCTTAGTCTTTGATCTATAGTATTATCTAATTTGTAGATAATTTTTCAAAATATCATTAATGGATATCCACCTCTTTTCATATCTATCCCAGATGTTTTTATTTTAAGGGATAAGAAATTTTTAGCAAATTCATCTTTTAGACCCACATAATATCTAGGTTGATAATTGAATCCTACCGATCCATTGCATAAGTTGGTTTTAATCCCTGTGGTAATTTGATTATTAAATTTGGTATGTCTGATATCACAGAGTAAAGCATAAAGATTAATATCTTTGCCATAATATTGTAATGAAGTAATTTGAACTTGGATACTTTCGACATTGATATACCGATATTTTCTATTTTTGTTATGCTTAAGGATGTTTTTCCAATTAATGAGATTAACTTCTCCCACATCCTTTGATTTCTAGATCTACTTCCATCATCTCATATACATATTTGCTTTTTAATTGAAAGATGGACTTTTTATAGATTATGTCTTTCTGAATTATGGGAAGAACACAATCTCCTTTGACTTCTTTGCTATCATTGTCTACAACAAACTCTTCTCCTTCAAGATCACCAAGACTAATCGAGTTACTTTCCATCATATGACTTGTTTCTTCATAATCACTTTCTTCATATTCATTGTCCAAGATAATTTAAACAACTCCTTCGTTGTTATTTAGGGCTAGGTCTAGTGCCTCATATTCACTAAGCTCCGCATAATCTAGGCTACCCAAGGTCTCGATAAGCTTGTTATTCTTCCTATTTTCACATTCATTGGCATAATATCCTACTTCTCCGCATGCCCAGCATTTGCAATTGTTTTTTCCTACAGGACAATAAGTTGCTTTCCTAAAACATCTTCATTTTTTAGGACTTGGTTTGTTATAATATTTTCTTCTATATTTCTCTCCCCTTTGCTTATCAAAGCTTGTTTTCTTACAGAATTTCTTTTTCTTCTCCTTTCAGGTTCTTTTCCCCATTAGTGAGATGAATCTCAGCAAGTTAGGAACTGTTTCTTAATTTTCTTTTGTTTTTGGAGATCAAAACATTGATCATTGATCCATTTTCTTAAATAAGAGATTCTTGAACCAAGGGTATCAATGACATTTGTTCTTTCGAGCCATGCAATGTATTTTTCATTAATTATGAAATTTATCGGATACAACAATTTATCATAGAACATACCAAGATTAGTTTCGTTATGCCCAATTTTGTAATAATATTGACTAAATTCAGTGATATAATTTTTCAGATATCTCATATCCCATCATTCTATGTTTTTAATCTTTCTTTGCCATTCTCTTGTTTTTTCTTCAAAATCAAGTTTAGCTCCGATAAACCCAGTTTCAATTTCCTTACATAAATTCTTGAACATTGCAGCTGGTGTTTCCATCATTCTTAAAATTTTTTACCATCTTCATTTAATGAATCATACCAGTCAGCTACAGTGCTAGAGAAACTATGTTCAATGTAGTTTAGGAAATTTGTAGCAGCCTAAGTAGTATTTAGGGTTATGACACTATTCATGCCTCTTTTTCAATGTTCAAATATTTCTTCTCTATGGCGAGCTCTATCTATGTTTAAGATGTATCCTGTTTGACTAATTGGGGTAAGGCCAACTTCTTCAAAGGTTTTAGTTTTCCTTGGGATGAACTCGAAGAAAAAATTAGTTGTTCTTCCTGCTAAAACATACCTAGGTCTTATAAAATGAGTATTTCTTCTAGAAGGTTCACCAAATTCTTCAAGCTTAGGAACAACATTGTTAACCAGATTGGTCTCTATTTCACCTAAGTCAAGTTCTTCTCCAATTTCATTAATCTCATCTTCCACAACCATTTTACCATATTTTTTATCCAGTTTTCTTCTGACTTCTTCTGAAGGTAATACATTCAGATCTTCTAGCATAATAAGGTTCATCCACTGATATATTTCTTTTTCTGATTGGACACCGTTAGTCTCTTCATTGTCATCAGATAACACGTCATGTTTATCATAAATTGTACCCATAATCTTATTTAATTCTTTTAGATTTTGTTCTGTCTCAAACATATTATGTAGTTCTTTAAGAGTATATTGCTTATACTCCATCATCTCCTTCCTTCTCTACCTTTTCAGCTGATTTTTCACCTGATTTTTTTTCTACTTCTTTTTAGATTTTTATATCATGCAAAAGAAATGGATTCTTGTTTTTTGGGTTTTGGAAAGGATATTTATACTAAAATGGAATACCAATACTAGAAACAGATTTTTCACTATGTCTAACTTCGTTAACTAGAGAAAGGTGGATTACAGGTATTTGATTCTTAAACTCCTTGACTTCAATCTTGATTTTAGCCACTTCTAGTTTTAATTCTAAACCTATATCAGTTATATAGTTTAATTGAGGTGATGTTGGAGAAATGGCTTCTAGTGAGTGGACAATGTGTGAATAATTTGGTCCATGGCAAGCAGGAGAAGATTCAAGCATTAATCACAGTTAATTAGCTTAATTAATCCTTAATTAGCTTAATAACCTTAATTATTTTTGGTCACGTGGCTCTTATACCAAAAGAAAGAGGACCGAGAATACTACTAATGAAAAAAATTACACATACACAAATTTTAAATTTTCAAAAGTAAGTTTTTAAGGATTGGGGTTAAAATGAAAATTTAAAAACCTTAAGGGTCTTTTTCCAATTTAGAAAACTACTTTTGGCAAGTTTGGTTCTGGAAATTGTTTGCTACAAAGTTGGACGGACTAGGAAATCATTTCTGCAGTTATAGGTCCCGGAAATTATTTACGCCAAACTTTGGGGGCCGGAATAGAATTTATCCTCTAATGGTCATATAATTATAAAGAGTTCAAAACAGTCCATGAATTCTATAATGTCAGCATATTCACACAGTTACAACATGAAGACCAAAGAAATTAAGTTAATTCATGGGTTCTTTCACAAATTGCCCATCGCAACAACCAAAGAAAGAAAACACGCCACTAAGACAATCAATTACTAAAACTCCTGCATTCACCATCCCAAAATCATTACATCAATTGCATGTTGAATCTAAATACCCACATTACAAAAACAAGACTTCAAATAGGTTAGAATTATCTTGAACAATGGAGAAGAGACAAAGGGAGAGGCGGCCAGGGGGTCGGTGGCAAGCGAGTGGTCAGCAGCAGCTCAGGGGTCATGTGAGAGGAGGAATGCGGAGGGGGAGGAGTATGTCGTGATTTCTGGGATGACATAAGAGGTTAGAAATTATTATTATTATTATTATTATTATTATTATTATTATTATTATTATTATTATTATTATTGTTGTTGTTGTTGTTGTTGTTGTTGTTATTACTATTCATTAAGAGGTTAGAAATTCAAGAATTATGGGGGGTCTCCTACCTTAATTGAACCAAGGATTATAAAGGTTAGAAATTATCGAATCGAAGTCTAAGTGCTCAATCTATTTATTTTAATACATTCTTTTAGGTTTTATAGCAACTACCATTAGTCAATCGTTTATATGCGTTAATCACATTGCTTAGGGTGGAGCTATTACAGGTAGACAATGTGAAAGAGAAACAAAATTATGAGTTAGGGATTTGAGTGAATGAATCAATGTGTGTTTGATTACTTTGAGTAGCTCCCTTATGTAGGCATTCATTGACCTCGTCCACTCGCTTTAGTAAATGTTTGCACCAAACGTATGATGTTTTTACAATATTTCTAGACTAATTTGGCTCCTAAGAATTGTGACTTTTAGATTTCTATTTGAGTTTTTATTGTTTTATAGGTCTTGCAAAACAAAAAATCTACAAAATGAAGAAATTGTTGAAAAAATGGATAAATTGGGTCAAGAGCTAAAATTAAAACAAGGCCTAACCCTCAGACCACTCTTCATGGCACAGTACAAAATGAAGGAAAAAAAAGGGGGAAATAAAAACCCCAAAACCCATCCCCATCTCACATGAGCTACCCCTTCTGCCCTATCTCATTTCCCTCAGTCCTCCCTAAACACGCAAATACCCCCCCCCCAATCTCAGGGTTTCTTTAAACAACACTACCACGCACAAACACCATTATTTGGGTCATCTCCACAATCCCACGCAACAGCATCAGAGTCATCCCTTATCATCATATGCCAGCAAACCACCATCGACCACCATCATCTCAGTCATCCCCACCATCTCGGTCATCCCCACCATCTCTGTACACTTACATCACCGACCCCCGGACTTCATCGTCATCTCATCACCATCCAAATCACCCAGATTGGACTGCTAATAGAGGAGCTCAAGCAACTATAAAACAGGGGTAGCGACAAATTGAGGGCTAAGCACATTTTTAAGTACTTTTTAGATAGAATTCAGGGTTCATATTTGATTTTCATTGTGCTATGAATTTTACAAATTTGATTTTTATGTAATCGATTTTTGATTAGTCAATTTTGTTAGAGTTTCATGTTTTGGCTTTAAATTACACGCATTTCAAACAGTTTAGAGCTTCTTTGTGCTTGGATTTCTTAATCCCTATTCCCTATTTGGTCTGTCTAGGTTATGCAATTTGGGAATGATTGTATCCTCCATTGATGGACCTAGGTCAAGCTTCGATAGCTAGGACACCTACCTCAATCATGACCTTCCTTCCCTAGTTCTTGTTGTTCTTTCCACTTCTTTACTCTGACTTTAACGGTGTCTTTAGTTTTAGGTATTGAGTTTTGAAGTAGTTGTTTCACCTTGGTTGAAATTTATTTTTATGAGTTTTCTTTAGTTGATTTTGCTTGGTCTGAATCTAAGTTGTGGTCCCCTATTTCAGTTGTCATCGAGGGTATACAACAGGTGTTTAGGGTCTTAATTGATTGAGATATGGCTACTGGTTAAGCTCATAACTGAGCAAGATACTTATAACTCAGCACCTCCCTCATTCACTCTCTTTATTTTTCATTTCTGGGATGGGTTTGAGTGTATTTCAAGACTTTGTTTTGATGTAGACTTCATGACCCTTGCTTCTTTTTCTTATTCTATTTTTTCGTTTATGCTCTTCTTTGCTAGGATTCTGCTTCATAGGTTTGGTATCAAAACCCTAGTTTCTCTCGCTATTATCAATCATGATCTAGGTTACACTTCTGCAATTGGTTTTTTCTTTGCGGTGACTGTGTTGATTTATTAATTCTACATTAGTACCTTTGCTCCTTGATTTCATTTACTTAATGTTTTTAGTGTTTTCATTAGGGTTATTAGTAGACCTGGCAAAACTGACCCGAGACCCGAAACCCGAACCGAATGACCCGGACCCATACCCGACCCGACACCCGAAATATGCTCACCCGAAAGTGGACCCGAAACCCGAATTGACCCGACCCGAACCATACCCGACTTGAAATTTTCAACAAAGTTGCTTGTTTTGGCATGACAAGCGTGTTTCACCAAAAATTGCTTGACCCGAAATCGACCTGACCCGAACCATACCCAACCCAAAACGAAACGACCCGAAATGTCACTTAACCCGAAAATGACCCGACCCGAACTTGACCCGACCCGTACCCGAACCGAATGACCCATTTGTCAGGTCTAGTTATTAGTGTCATTAGTTGATGCATGCCAAGCCCCAAACCTACCCTTGGATACACCCTCGTCTATACAAAAGTTCAAGCCAACCCTCCTTGGTCAAGACGGTAAGCGCTCTAGTGCTTCACCAAGGTTCAACTTGGCTTCTGATCACCCAAACAATGCCTAATTAGGGTGTTCCTTACTTTTTTGGAAAGCTCAGGGAGTTAACTTTAGGACAATGCAATAAAATTCCAAGTTAAGTTACAATTTAATTCGCTAAAGTGATAAAACCCCAACTCCTACAATGTAGGTTTTTATCCGTAAAATTGCTTAATTTGGGCTAAGTTTAAATCCCACCCAACAAAGTCCAATCGATGCAAACCTAAGTTTTACTGATCCCTAAGATGTCTATTTTAGCCCCATGTGCTAAAATTTGGCATTGGATTTAAAATTTGGGAGAAATGGTCCAAATATGTGGGGTGTCCACAAAATTTTAGTTTTGGAGCAATCTGGGATTTAGCCTTAGTTGAGGAGGATATAGCTTTAATCTTTGAGATTACTTAGCGTAGGGTGATCCTATGCATACCAAGGAAGATGCGCCAATTGGCAAGACCCCTGTCGGTGAGTAGAACCTTCTAGAACCTTATTAGAATGGGGGTAATAAATCCTAGAAAAATAGAGTTCATCTTGATTGTAATTATCTTAGCATTTGAAATTATTTTTCCAGTATATTTTTGTGAGCTACCTATTGGCCCAATTGCCTCACTAATGTAACATCTAATTCCCTCCATTTTAGGTATTTATATACCCAACCCCTCCATGTATACTCAGCTTGAGTTGAAATACAAAATGAAAGGCCAAAAGGTCGTCTTCTCTCTAAAGATCTACACCTTTATCTCTTAAATTAATAATTGTGATTAGATTCTTTATTTAGAATTATTCTGTGGTGGCTAAAAGTCTTTAGAAGAGGAATTTGATGGGAAGCAAATCTTTTATTAGGATCTTATCTTGGGTACAAATTTCACAATCTTATTGATCGTTTAAGATTGAACTCCAAGAGGAGTATCCTTTAGGCGTGATTATTTCCTTATTACATTGATCTTGGGAGTTTAAGGATCCAATCTCATGAAGTTGGCATTAGAGCTAGAGCTCTTCTTGGGTCATTATTGAAGCAAAACGTTCATCTCCATTGATTCAATCAAAAACCTTCACCATCTTCTCATTTTCACCCTAAAAAATCCACACTTTGACTCTTCAAAAAATTTCCTTCATTTACCCACATTAATTAACTCCCATTAGCCCACAAAGAACCCTAAAATAGCTCGAGCACAATTTGTAGTCCAAACACAACCCCAAAACTCCACAAAAAGCCTTCATAAAAATCACAAAAGAACCCCCGGGATAGCTGTCACCATAGTCAGCCTGTGGCAATTACGGCAATTTGTGGCATAGCATTTTTCTCCCCATCGTGATTCTTCTTTTCTCCTTGAGGCTACCACGACCTCTCTGTGGTATCCTCCATGATCCATCGTGTCCTTGTTTCATGCTATACCTTTTTTTTTCGCTCTACCATGACTAATAAAGGAGACTCTTCTCAATCTAGGGGTACTTCACTTAAATAAACCCATGAAATAAGAAAAGATAGGGTGATCCTTTAGCTTTGAAACCTTTACCATCAGGGTTATGATATTAATCCTATTGACATCGTATACTCATCCTCTACTCCATCTCTCATGAAGACTTTGATGATGAGGAAAGATGAGTTAGAAGAAGAAGGCATCCAATGGACACCTTAGAGACTTTAAGACTGAAGCTCCAGAGTTTGAAGGAAACCTCAATCCAGAAGACTACCTAGATTGGGTTCAATCTATGGAAACGATCTATAAGATTAAAGAGTATAATGATGAGAAGGCTTTCATACTAATCATTATCAAGATGAAAGGATATGCATCCTTGTCTTATGGGAACTTAAAGAGGAATAGAGCAAGAGATGTCAAGTATAAAATCAAGACTTGGTCCAAGCTCAAAAAGCACATGGAAAAAAGGTTCCTACTATACCACCCTGCTATAAGCAAGAGTTCTACCCCAAGATCACTTCTCTTAGCCAAGATAACCTCAAGATTGAAGAGTATATTAGAGAGTTTGAATAACTCCAAATGTTGGTCGGATTGAATGAAGAGCCTGACCTTCAAACTTCTCCCAACATAGCTAACAAGGTAGACTTGCAACCTTATCTCTCATTTAATGATGTTTGCAATCTAGCCACTAAGGTTGAGAAACAACTCAAGGGTAGAAAACGTTATCTTATCCTTTCCACACCTCGGTCTCCCATCTTCACAATGGGGTTTCCTTCTAATCCCAAGACCAAGACTACTCCAACCCACACTAAGACTATAGAAAATGATAAGGGCATCACTAGTGAGCCCCCAAAGAAGTTGGAAGGAATGAAAAGCTTCAAGTGTCATGGCTATGGTCACTTCTAAGCCAATTGCTCGAATAAGAAGACTCTCACCATTAGAATCGTAGAAGAGATCCAAGCTTTCGAAAAAGAGTCTAGCGATTAAGATTTTGAAGAAGCGGATGATACTTTGGTCACTCCAAATGTGCGTGAACTCTTGGTAATTCAAAAGGCACTCCATGTCAGAGAGGCTCCTTATAAACCAAGCCAAAGGGAGCAAATTTTACATTCCCAATTTACCATTTGAGGTAATGTGTATGAGATTATCATTGAAGGTGAAGTTACACCAACATGGCTTCCTTAACTCTAACAGGCAAGCTCCAACTATCAACCAAGGTAAATCCAACCCTCGACAGTCCTCGATGGCTCAAGCAAAGAAGCGAGATAATCGTTTCTAGACAAGCTCTTATTTCATCTTGGTTGGACCATATAATGGTGAAGTGCTTGTGATGTACTTCCAATGCATGCTTGTCATTTGTTGCTTAGTAGGCCTTGATTATTTGATAATCATGTGATTCATGATGACCATGCCAATGCTTATGCATTTAAACACAAGGTCCTTACTTTGACCCAATTACCTTGATATAAACCCCTCAAATCTAAACCGAGGTAGGGAAGTGAGAAAAATCTATATATAAGTGCAACACAGGTGGAGAGAGCCATTAGTAAGAGCAAGCCCTTATTTGTCTCACTTATGGTAGAACCAAATACAAGTGAGGTAGTGAAACCTATGCACCCTCTAGCTCAATCACTCTAAAGAGAGTTTAAGGATGTATTCCCCAATTATTTATCCCCAAGGCTCTCTCTCTTGAGAGGAATTAAGCACCAAATTGATCTCCTTCAGGGTGCTCCTTCGCCTAACAAGTCAGCATATCGATGCAATCCTAGCAAGCAAAGGAACTACAAAAGCAAGTCCAAGGGTTGCTCAACCCTAGGTACATTAGGGAGAGCTTGAGTCCTCACTCAACTCCCACCCTTTTGGTACCTAAAAAAGATGGGACTTAGTGTAGGTGTGTTGACTCTAGGGCCACAAACAATACCACCATCAGGTTCCCCATTCCTCTATTGGATGGTATACTTAATGAATTGTATGGGTATGAGGTCTTCTCCTAAATTGACCTTAGGAGTAGATATCACCAAAAGTGGAAAATCATTTTCAAGACCAAGTATGGGTTTTATAAGTGGCTTGTTATGCCTTTTGGCTTGTCTAATGCTCCTAGCACCTTTATGAGACTTATAAATGACATTTTGAGGCCTTTCCTTGGAAAGTTTGTTATGATATATTTTGATGACATTCTGGTGTATAGCCTTGATGAAACTTCTTATGTTGAGCATCTCTCCCAAGTCTTTCAAATCTTTAAATAACAAAAATTGTATGCTAAACTTGAGAAATGTGACATGTTCTCACCTTAGGTTGTTTTTCATGGCTATGATATCTCAGAAGAGGGCATACAGGTGGATGAGTCTAAAGTTGAAGCCACCAAGAGTTGGCTCATGCCTAACTCTATCATGGAAGTGTGGAGCTTCCATGGCTTGGCATCTTTCTATCGATGGTTTATCAAAAACTTTAGCTCTATCATGGCTCCCTTGACTGAGTGCATGAAGAAGGGAAATTTTTAAATGGACACAAGCTGCCCAAAGAGCCTTTAAAATAATCAAAAGCAAGTTGTGCTCGACTCCTATTTGGGGTCTCCCTAACTCTGAGCTCCTTTATGATGTTAGTGGTGTTGGCATTAGGGGAGTCCTTACCTAAGCCAAATGAAGCTTGGCCTATTTTTTAGTGAGAAGTTTAGTGGCACTAAACTCAACTACTCGAATTATGACAAAGGAGTTTTATGGTATCATCCAGAATCTTGCCCTTTGGAGTCACTACCTTAGGCTAAAGTCCTTTGTGATACGTTCAGATCACAAGGCCTTGTCTTTCATCAATGGACAAGCCAAGCTCAATTCATGGAATGCCAAGTAGGAGGAATTTATTCAATCATTTTCTTTCACTTGCAACATGGCGACTCATGCACTCTCAAGAAGATACACTCTAATCTCAACTCTATAGGCCAAAATCTTATGATTTTACACCATCCAAGAACTCCACAAAGGAGATGAAGATTTTTTAGGACTTCTTACAAACCCCAATGACCATGACTCCTATATCTTACAAGATGAGTTTCTCTTCAAGCACAACACATTATGTGTTCCTAGGGGCTCTCTAAGGGAGTTACTTGTAAGAGAAGCCTATGGTGGCATGTTAGGAGGTCATTTCAGCACCAACAAAACAATTTAGACCTTAAAGGAGCACCTTTATTGACCTTGGATGGCGCGTGATGTCCATAAAGTTGTCTCCAACTCTTCCATATGTCACAGGGTCAAGAACGCCTTCCATCAAGAGTTGTACACTCCACTTCCAACACTAAGTAACCCTTGAGAACATGTGAGTATGGATTTCATTTTAGGTTTGCCAAGAACCTAAACGAAGCATGACTTAATCATGGTTGTGGTTGACCAGTTCTCCAAGATGGTCCACTTCATTCCATGTCACAAGAGTGATGATACTTTTCACAGTGCTTATCTATACTTCAAGGAGGTCATCAAGCTATATGGTATGCTAAGAAGTATTATCTTCAATAGGGACACCAAATTCCTTCCCATTTTTGGAGATGTTTATAGAGATTGTCAGAAATCAAACTCTTATTTACCATTACTAGTCACCCTTAAACCAATGGACAAATGGAGGCTACTTCCCATATTCTATGTGAGTAAGAACCTCAAGGAATAGGATTTGAAGCTTCGTCATGCCAAGCTTGCTTATAGTTGGGCTCTTACTTATGCTATATCCCACTCTCCCTTTGAAGCTTGTTATGGAGTCAATCCTCTTACTCCAATAGACCTTTTTTCTCTTCCCATTTAGCATAGGTCAAGTTTGAGGCCTAGGAGAGAGCTAAGAAAATGAAGAAGTTCCATAACCAAATTCAAGCTCAAATAGAGAAAGTCAATGCCTACTATAAGGCTAGAGCAAACAAGCATTGAAAGCCCATGGTTTTCAACCCAGGAGATTTGGTATGGTTGCACCTAAGGAATAGAGATTCTCTTCTAAGAGGAAAAACAAACTCATGGCTCAAGGAGAAGGCCCTCTCAAGGTGCTTGACAACATTGTAGACAATGCCTATAAGTTAGAGCTATTGGAACACATGAATGTGAGCACCACCTTCAACTTGGGTGATCTAGCTCCTTTTACGGAGGACAACTTTCAGGATTTGAGGGTAAATCCTCCTCAAGAGTAGGAGCCCGATGCATATCAAGTCCCAAACCAACTCTTGGTTACACCCTCACCTATACCAAAGTCCAAGCTAGCCTTCCTTGGTAAAGACGGTCACCGCTTAAGCGCCTCACCTGGCTTTGACTTGGCTTCTCACCACCAAAACAATGTCCAATTAGGGCGATCCTTACTTCTTTGCGAAGCTTATGGAGTTAACCTTAGGAAGATGGAATAAAATCCTGAGTTAGGTTAAATTTTAAGTCCCTAAAGTGACAAAAACCCAACTCCTACAGTGCATGTTTTTTATCCATAAAATTGCTGAATTTAGGCTGAGTTTAAATCCTATGTAATGAAGTCCAATTGATGCAAACATGCGCTTTACTAATCCCTAAGATGTCTATTTTATCCCAATGTGCTAAAATTTGGCATTGGATTTCAAATTTGGGAGAAATGGCCCAAATATGCAGAGTGCCCACAAAATTCCAGTTTTGGAGGAATATGTAATTTGGCCTTAATTGAGGAGGATAGAGCTTCAATATTTGAGATTATTTAGCATGGGGTGATTCTACACACTAAGGAAGACGTGCCAGGTGGCATGACCCCCAGTGGTGGAGCATAACCTTCTAAAAGCTTCCTAGAAGGTGGGGAATAAATCCTGAAAAAGTATATCTTATCTTGATTATGTAATTATTTTAGCAATTGAAATTATTTTTCTAGTATATTTTTGTAAGCCACCTATTGGCCCACTTGCCCAACTAATGTAATAGCTAATCCCTCAATTTTGGATATTTATAGACCTAATTACATGTATACTTAGCTTGAGTTGAATTATGAAATCAAAGGCAAAAATGTTATTTTCTCTCTAAATCTCTACATCTTTATCTCTTAAATTAAGATTGGTGATTAGAGTCTTTTCTTTAGAAGTCTTTTGGTGGCTAAAAGCCTTTGTGAGAGAAATTTGATAGGAAGTAATTAATCTATCATTAGGACCTTATCTTGAGCACAAATTTCACAATCTTATTAATTGTTTGAGATTGACCTCCAAAAGGAGCATCCTTTGGGTGTACTTATTTCCTTCTTACATTGATTTTGGTAGTTTGAGGGTCCTTCATCATCATTATGCTATTAAAATAGTCATAAGTACATAAATATTATCAATTGTTAGTATTAGTATAAAATGGTTAGTCTAGTTAGTTCTACCCATGTACATATCTTTTAGTTTATATTTCGTTGATAGGATTAATTAGCTTTGATAATTTTGTAGTTTAAGTAGTGCCATAATTTCATCCCCATCCTTGTGGAGGTGACCCAGAAGTACCACAACGAAAGTCATATACTTGATGCATTAGTTTACACTGAAACATTATGAACAGGTTTTTAGCATCATTGCTGGGGATGACAGCATGAGGTACGTCACAGTTTTCTTTTATTTTATCATTTCTTATTAGTTGTATATATTCCAATTTTGCTTTGTTTATCTCTTTATCAGTGGTGACTTATTCTAGTTTATTTCTTTAAAAAAATTCAAAAAAAAGAAGAAAAATTAAATATTAAAAAATTTGAATACCCCTAAAAAATTGAAAATTTTGAAAGCTTTAGAAATATCATAATTTCCTATTTCCCACAATATTAGCATGAAGTATTTTGGCAAAAAATTTCAATCTTTACTGAATGACTTTTGTGCTTAATGTGTTGATCGATATCTTAAGAAATAGAAAATTTATCAAGTGATTTTAAGGGCCTTAATGATGAATATTAGGTCACGTTGAGACCATGTACCCTGGAGGTTTGAGATGTTTGTTTACAAAGGCTCCAAATGAAATTAGGAACTGCTTTGAGTATTTGGCTCATAATACTTGGGAGTATGAAAATGCTAGAGGGATCTTTAGTCACCCCATTCCTATGCCATGTATGGTACATCTATGGATGAAAGTAGTTTGGTGGTATATCATATGAGTACCCTTATACTCTATGTAATCCTGTTTCATGTAATTGTTGTTATTCCTTTGATCATGATGTTGATTCTCGTCCACTACTTGTGGACCACATAGATTACAGGCATTGGTTGCTTTTAATTGGGAGCGTTACGTGCATAATTTACTCAAGACCAACCTTAATTTAGGCTCGCCTACACCTGAGGTCAAGTCTCATGGGGATCTTGATGTTAGGAGTGACGCATGTACTTCTCTAGGGCATGATTTTCATGTTGATACACATTTTGATGACGTTGAGGAAGTGAGTGATCCCTCATCTTCATTAGTAGTTATACCCTCCCTAGAGTTTAGCATAGTTAGTGACAGCTGTGATGGCAGTCTAATAATTCATGATTTGCCTCTTCCTTTGACTCCCTTAGGAGATCCTGAGGAAGGAGATAGACTTGAGAGTGGTGCTACAATTAATGATTAGTGTGCCATATTTATTGAGTTAAAGGATACATTTACTAAGGAGCAGTCATTTAAGTAGCCTTATGTTATAAAGATAAGTGAGGTTACACCTCCTGTGGAGCTTATTCATCCCATTCATGTTGAGTCTTCCACTGACTTAGCTCCTATTCCCCATATTTCACCCTTTCTTCCCCCTTAGTTTTTCATCCTTCTTTAGACCCTTCCGAGCTTACTTTTGTAGAGTCTGAGACTTTTGTGCTTGACTGTCATTGTTTATACTAGACTCCTCATGATATTGACATAGAGAGACTTGAGGATCACATAGAGGTAGAGAACTTGAATTTAGGCCATCCTATGGGCATTGATTCATTCATTACATTTGATTGGTTTTGCATAGGCTCTCTTCCTTTTCCTCTTAGAGATGTCGAACTTCACTTAGGACATACAGACCACTCTAGATAGTTTATGCATTCATATATTCACATCATTGTTAGATCATTGATTTATACATTTGATTTTGCATATATGCATCTCTCATATGATTCGGCTAAGAGATTTGATAAGCTCAAGAGAGCCTTGAGGATTGAGTCCATAGGGATGGGGTAGAACTTAGGTCAATTAGGCAACTAACTAATAGATACTAATTCGATTGAACGCAATAAATAAGTAAAACAGAATGTCTATCCAATAGAAATCAAACCTAATGTGAACATGATTAAAGTTAACAACTCCTAGCATGCAAATTTTAAAGAACAATAAACATTAATTAAGAAGAATAAGGGGCCACGAGAGATAGGAAAGAAATTACCAGCTAATTGAAAGTAGAAATTGAAAGCTGAATCAAACAAATGAATAAAAACTCAAACTTGAATTAAATATAAGTACTAAAATCTAAACTAGTTTATTCCTAAAATCTAAACTAACACCTAAGCTAAGATGATGAAAAATTAATTGATGAGTACCAAAGACTCCTTTCATAGTGGTGATAGCCTTTCTAACTTTCCAAATTCTAGTTGGAATAGGTTTCTTATTCTCCACTATTGATCAACATTAGGAAAGTCATCAAATAAGGAAAATTGCTTCCAATCCACTTGATTTCCAATTTTCACTTGGCTATAACTTTCCAAAGTTAGCTAGAATTAGTTTTCATGCTAAGCAAATGATTTCATATTTCACCATATCATTATTTCTTGGATAAACACACAAAAGCCAAATAAAACCCAAAAATAATCTCGGTTATGAGTACAAACTTAGCTAAAGTACTTAAATAGACACTCTTGGTGCCCAAACAAACACCTCCACACATATATTTTGCTCATCATTGGGTAAACTAAAAGAAGGAAATATACTCATGACACCTTTTTTACTTTCATAGGAATCACAATTGCACTTAGCATGTGCAACAAGTCCTTTAAATCCCTTGGTTTTCCCAAGTGGGCAAGTGTAGTCTCATGAGAGTTTGGAGAAGACATACCTACAACATCTTTGAACAAGAAAATGAGAAAGAGAAAGAAAAAAAGAAAATCTTTTTGAATTTTACAAAATACACACTTGTACACATAAGGAAAATATTATGCACACTTAATCAACAATGTTGCCCCTACAAGTCAAGTATTAAGTTATACACAAACACAATGTACATATCAAGACTCTTGGTCCCCACGGATGAAACCCATACAGCAATTTTTCACCACATATGTCATCAAAATAGTGAGTCCATCTTGGTGTATGGTATGCAAGTGTACCATCACCTTAGGAGTTAAACTTCCCAAGGTTTGACTCAATCCCAGTTGACTACATTATTGACTTGTTTACTTGGGAAGCAAATTTTTCCAGTAGCAGTAATACCTCAAAGGGTAGCATCTAATAGTGCATGCCTCAGAAGGCTACTTGTTTTTCCCAACTCAAAGACTTTCTTTTATTTTTATTTTTATTTTTCTCTTTTGTTGGGAAACAAAAGAAACAATGCAAAAAGACAAGTAGGAAAATCAACCATGAAAGTTTATAATCCTAAGACAATGGTGATATATAAATAAGGGTTGGCCTCAAAATTATAATGAACTGACTGATTACAACTAGAATATGAAATGTCACACCGTAGACTAAGCGGTATCATGCACATTATACTTGTATACAAGCTAACACTAAGTCACAAGGGGTTAAAGTCAATCAAGATAGCACAACTCCTCACAATCACACAAGAATAGAAAATCTTTTTTTAAAAAAAACATTTCTCTTTTTTTCTTTTTCAAAATTTTTCCTTCAAACATTTTGAAGCATGGCATCCCCTCCCCTACACCAAGGTCTCACAATGTCCACATTATGGGGAAAGGAGCAATTAAGAACCAAAATATAAAAGAAAAGAAGAAAAATAAAAGACACCATATACAACATACATAAGAGATTGAACAATTATATCATGTCGGATACTAAACGTACCCGAGCTACCTCATCACCCATCAAAAATCACAGGGTGGCTTGTGGAGCATAAGAAACTCCACCTCAACCTCAAGCTACCACTTTCTATCAAACCAAGCTACCACTTTCTATCAAATCACATCAAAGCTCTCAACAGTCAGTCAAATACTTAGGAACACATCTCTCAAAAGTGGATGTAAGAAAAATAGAAAAATAAGCATGCATCCACACAAGTCAGGGTTCATTTCAATTTATCAAACTTACAAACCCAATCATTAGCAACATCCATGACTACACATGTTAGGGAGATAAAGGACAATGGCCTAGAAATATCACAATTGTCATAAACGCTTATTCTAGGAGACTATACATGTCTAGCATAATCACCTAGGTCCTCCATTCTTGTATTCTCAATATGCTCAAAAGTTTGGTCAAAGGTCTGAGTGATAATATTATGATTAATAAAACCTAAAATATAGGACCTAGGAGCATTGGAGAAGTGATCACAATTGATGGAGGTGGAATGGGTTAAAGGTGATGGGGTAGGGGCCAACTTAATGAACCTAAGAGAAGTGGGATCCACTAAATCTAAACTAGAAGAGCTTAGATCATTGTCGTGCTTTGTACATGACTCCTCATAGATAACATCTTCTAACTTTATAAAATCATTATGCTCATAAATCTCCTCATACCACTTATGTCTTTTATGAAAATCAGTACTAACATCACCCTTAAATTCTTCCCTCCCCAAACTCATATAGATCAGCAAAAGGAATGGGGGTTGATGTTTTATCAAGACATTGTTAATAACGTCTCCAGAGCTACTAGTCTTAGATGGAACATTTGACAATGAAGATATGGGGAGGTTAATCTTTTCCCTGAGGTTGGTAAAATGTGTATCAGTTGGAGACTCAAACTTAGGGGAAATAGTACGCTCAAAATCATCATCAAGACTAGGGCTGTCAAATAGGTTAGGTCGGGTTGGGTTCGTGTTCGGGTCGAAGTTAAACGGGTTGAAAACTCCCCGACCTGAACCTGACCTGTTTAATAAACGGGTTGAAAAATCCAACCTGACACCGTTTAACATTTAAACGGGTCGACCTGATTTTGACATGTTTAACCCGTTTAAGTTAAACGGGTCATAATCAGGTACCACTTACCTATTTAACCTGTTTAACCCACTTAAGTTTCAAACTTTAAATGAACATGTGTGTGAGCCTAAGACTACAGTTGGACACTTTGTAAATAATACATGATTACATGAATTCTTGGTATACCAACTACTGAACGAACCGGCTTCTAAGGAGATCAGTAAGTCCTAGAGATCAGTAACGAGGAGATGGGGCGAGGGGAGTGGAGAGGACATGGGGAGATCGAATCAGTAGAGAGGATAAGAGAGGGGCGACTGAAGGCTGAAGCAACTCAAATAAGCTCTAACTCTGTGAGGAGGAGGAGTATTGTGAATGAAGAACTGAAAAAGGCAAGAAGCCTTTTATATCTAGGGTTTTCACTTGATAGGATGGGTTTTATGGACTTAGGAACAAAAAATGTGAAAAATATAAAATTTGAACTCCCCACCCCCTAGCCAAAAATATGAAAATTAAAATTTTAATGGCCCCCAAAAATGTTCAAAAAAACTACACATAATTATATACCGATAGACAAGTTAAACGAGTTACTGTAAATGGGTGAGCGGGTTGACCTGTTTAACCTGTTTATTTAAACGGGTTAAATAGGTATTTTTTCGTGTCGAAAATTTCAACCTGAACCTAACCCGTTTAATTAAACGGGTTAATCGTGTCAACCCATTTAATTAAACGGGTTGAAAATCTTTACCCAAATCCGCCTAATTTCGTGTTCGGTTCGGGTTGGTAATCGTGTCGGGTCAACTTTTGACAGCCCTAATCAAGACTAACCTCATGCGTATGATATCCTACACTAAAGTTAAACTCATGCATATTATGACCCCCCTAGTTGATTAAAACATTGAGGCATGTTCTCCTTTATAGTCTAAATCATTTTTTCTTGTCATATCATTGATCATCTTTTCAAGATTTACACAATGAGCATCAAGCATGTGATATAGACAGTTATTACTGCCATGGTTAGAAGATTGGCAAGAATTACACCACATAAGAACATAATCAGGAACAAAATAATATGGTTGAGCATATGAGTCCCTGCACTAGTTATATGAATGAGAATTAGCATGAAAGACATAGTGGTCGTTAGCATAGCACCCTAAATTCTCCCTAACTTTTTCATATTTATAACTATCCTAACCCAAACGTTCTAGCAAATCCCAAACTTCATCAAGAGTTTTCAAAAGAAAACACATTGAGTCCACAATAGCTCGGGTTACCTCTTTCACTCCTGTATAGACAACGCCAAAATTTTCCCATTTTTCAAACTTTTGGTTCACAACTTGAGCACGAAAGTCATGAAGCCTAGAGAAATAACTTCAAAAGGGTTTGTGCTCATATTAACGCTAATGCAAAATTAGCATTTTTGTGGTTTCTTTTCTAAAACTTTTATTTTTTTGGAATTTTGATTTTTTTTAAAGCAAGCGAAATAGGTTAAAAAGAATTTATAAAATACTAGTCAAATTAACTAAGCAACTAATCTAAACACAAAAATTATGAAACTAATCTACTAACAAAAATTATGAAACTAATAAGATAAACAAGCATAACAAAAAATAGTGACATAAATTCAAATCACCAGCAATGGCGCCAAAAACCTATACAATCCAAAATGGAGCAAATTTCAACCGCAAGCGTGCAGTTGCCAACAATAGTACTTGATAATCAATTCCACAGGGATTGGGTCAAAAATTTAGTTCATTCAGACAACTAACTAACCGGTACTAAATAAATAGAAAGCAACAAATAAACAAGAGTCATCCATTCAATAGAAATTAAACATAACTTAGACACGATTAGATTTAACAACCACTAGCATGCAAATAAGTAAAGCAGTAAACTTTAATCAAGAACAATGAGGGGAAGAGAGAGAGAGAGAGAGAGAGAGATCAGAAAGAACTTACCAACTAATGGAAAGTAGGAATTGAAAGTTGAATCAAATAAATGAATAAGAACTCAAAATTGAACTAAATCTAAGTACTTGAATATAAACTAATTCACTCCTAAATCTAAACTAAAACCTAAAATAAGATGATGAAGAATTGACTGATCAATTATGGTACTTAAGACCTCCTTTTAAAGTGGTGATAGCCTTCTTACATGTTCTAAATTCTAGTTGGCGTAGGCTTCTTATTCTTCGCTATTGATCAACATTGGGAAAGTCATCATAATGAAGACAATTGCTTGGAATCCACTTGATTTCCAACTTTCACTTCTCTACAACATTCCAAAATTAGCTCCAATTAGTGTTGCATGCCAAGCAAATGACTTCATATGATCATCAAATCATTATTCCCTCCACAACCACACAAAATCCAAATAAAACCCAAAAATAATCTCGATTACTAGCAAAAATTAAGTGAATTGAAGTACTTAAATATACACTCTTGGTGCCCAAGTAGTTGCATTCCACTTATGTGCTACATTTGGAGTACACATCATGATTTCTATTACTTCCAATTTTGTGAGGATTGTTCCTGATTATTTTACAAGTTGTTACGAGCCTTGGTGGATTCTGATAGGAGTAGTAGCTTGTGAGTTGAGAAGGAGTAATTGATGCTCGATGGACCTCCTTGACACCATAGGAGTGAGGCATTAGTTCGGTACATTCAGCACCCAACCTAGTGTGATCGTTCCATTCCTTCCCTATTCTTCTTTTTGTTTTCTTTTCTTTCTTTCTTTTTGTACTTAGTTGTGGACATTTATGGTTGTAATTGTGTGAGTGATCAATTTTGAGGAGAAATTTAGGATTTGTTAAGCCGAGTTGGCTATGATCATCCTCATTTGTTTTATATGTTTTGTTATTGCTGATGTATTTTGTTTTGTGAATATTTGTTAGTCTTTCTAGTTTTGTGTTTTTCTGGGTGGTGTTGTAAGTTTGTATATATTTGGTGGATTCGTGTTGGGAGTTGGATTGCTTATAAGATTGTTCATGGCACCTCAGTTCCCACAGTGAGAGCATTGAGGAGTTTTGAAGTGAGGTGAGGAGCCCACTTGCATATATTTTTCAAAAATTTTAAAAAAATCAAAAAGATTTTTATTTTTATTTAGGGATTCTTATTGTTTCTTAGGTGATTGTGATCATATGTTGTTAGGCTATTGAGTTATATGTATATAGAGTTTATATGATTAGATGTCTGGTTGAGGATGTAGATCTGATTTTTCATAATAACTTTGCCCCATATGTACGATTTTGTACCTTGCTTACTTTCAATAAAATTTTTAGTCTCATTGTTAAGTTGTTTGTTGAGTTGCCTTCTATGCTCTTGAACAAATCCCAGAAAAAAGGAAAAAGGAAAAAGACTAAAGATATGAACAAAAACTAAGATGCCAATGTTCAAAGTCACTATCTTTGTTTCATATATTTAATTGGCTTGCATACGAGCTATTTTATGTGATTACGTATCTTTGGGCAATGAAATAAGTGATTTGCACAATCTAATAAAACCCCATTTATAGGGAAGGCCCAAATATTTATAAGTCAAGTGGATATTAATCTTGAAAAAAAGAAAGAAAAAAAAAGGAAGAAAAAAGAGCAAAGAAGTCAATTAGGCAAGGAAACTGGGATCATGTCAATGTTAGCAACTTGACTTATAAGGATTGATACACATTCGCATATGTACCAAGGTGTACATATCATTATAAGTTGCGTTCGAGGTGAAAAGTAGAAGTTGGGATGCATTTTTTACTTAAATATCTTTTGATATACATTCTATTTCTATATAGTTTGGTGACTAGGTTACTAGGGTGATACATTTGCCTAGGTTGTGTGCCTAATCTCTCAATCACTTATTAATATGATTATGTTTTGGGGAAAAATCCAAAAAGATTTTCCCTTTATTTTTGAAAATATTTTTTGGGTATATCTCTTAAAAATTCTCAGGAGACCTAACTCATGCACTTAGGGAACCAACTTGTTTAAAGAGTTTGCTGCATATGCCAAATGAAACTGTGATTCCTACGAAAGTGAATTAGATTTTCTTTTTCTTGTTTTCCATTTCTTTTTAGTTAGCTAAGTTTTTTTTACTCGAAGACAAGCAAAATTTAGGTGTGGGGTATTTGTTTTTCTAAAAATATGATATTCTTACAATATTTCTACACCTAATTTAGCTCTTAATAACTATAATTTTTAGATTTTTATCTAAGTTTTTATTGTTTTCTAGACCTTATAAAAAACACAGAAAAATGAAAAAAATCGTGAAATTATGTTAATAGTTGAAATTGAAACAATGTTCAACCCTTGGACCACTCTCCATGGCCTAGCACAAAATGAAGGGAAAAAAAGAATACTCCAAAACCCATCCTAGCTTGTCTCACTTGAGCTGGTCACCCCTCCTAACTCATTTCACATTTTCACTCTCTATTCCTTAAAACACTTAGATATTTCCCCCTCTATCTCTAGGATTCTTTGAACAACACCACCATGCACGACCAACATCATTTGGGTCATCTCCACCATCCCACAAACTAGCATCAACGTCACCCTTCATCAGCATCTGCAAGCTCACCATCTTTGACCACCATCATCTCAATCATCCCCACCATCTTCGTAGACCCACATCATCAAACCCCCTCATCATTACCTCATCGCCATCCTCACCCAGATTGGATGGCTAAGAGAGAAACTTGAGCAGCTACAAGAGGAAGGGCAGTGACGAAGTGAGGGCTAACTAGGTTTTTAGGTAGTTTTTAGATAGAATTAGTGTTCATCTTTTATTTTCATTATCCTCTGCTTTTGCAATTATAGATCAGATTTTGTAATTTTGATTTTCATGTAATCAATTTTTTTAGTCAATTTTGTTGGAATTTCCTATTTTGGCTTTAAATTGCAATTATTTTGATAAGTCCTTATAAGTGCACTCTATTTTGAGGTCATTTTGTGTCGTTTTTAGGGATAATTATGTGTTTTATGACATATTATGCACTCCTTTTTCAGTTTTACACTAAGGTATGGTTCTTTTCTGTATTTTGTAGGTTTTTGGACCATTTGACCCCAAATTTGAACATAAATGAGTGTAGCTTGACTGCCCAAGGATATTCCCATGTCACTATGCCCATGGAAGGAAGAAAAAAAAGAAGAGTATTAAGACAAAGCTCACCACGGGCAGTCTGTGGTGACATAAGATCATAATTGCAAGCCTGTTCGTTTTCCTTCATTGTGTGGCTGAGGTTGATCGAGTTCTTCTTTAAATAGGGTCATTTCGCAGCAGATTGAAGGAGACACAGCAAAAACAAACTTTACTCTATAGTTTTTCCATTCTTTTCCATTTTTTCTAAGTTTAGTTTAGATTTCTAATTAGTTTTGAGTGTTGAAGAAGTGCTTATTGTTTTGGAGTCCTTGCAAAGTTAGGAAACCCTTGGAGGATCACCAATTGCGCTAAGCTTTCTTCTCTCAAACTCTATTTAGTTGTTATTTTAAGCATGTATGTGTAGTTTTCTCAATCTAGGGATTGCTAGCCGAGTTTTTATGTTGGAATCTCTATTTTTATTTAGTTGTGCTTGTTCTTGATTGGACTTAGTTGAACTCTATCTTGTGAGTGAAATTGTTGTGGGTGAATTTTGGTCAAATTCATTTGCTAATTCTAAATAGTTAAGTGAAAGACTGAAAGGTGAAACTTGCTATTTGATCGACAAGACAGGACTTGACTGAGCAATACTTGAGAAAGATTCACTTGTTAAGAGGACCTTTAGCCCTCAAAAAATCCATAACTTAGACTAAACAAGGACAGTTGAAAGAATGATAATTGGTTAATTTAGACGATTCAGTTTATTTCAAAAGAAAAGATTGAATTCTAAATGCGATTACACCCCTTTCAATCTCCCATTATAGATCAAGTACATGATATATTCTATTGGTCTACATCTTTACAAGGTGAAACAAATCTCTAGATCTTTTAAATTGATTGAATTTTCCAATTAAGTTAAAGTGTTGTTCAAGCTCTCAATTAAAATTTGCTTGCTTAGCACTTTTATAGGACAAAACTCAATATATTACGATTGGTCTTTGTGGGAATCATATGTTTTCTAAACTATAACCCCCATGCGCTTGCGAGCATAGTTCAAGTTTTTAGCACCGTTGCCAAGGACCAAATTTGTGGATATTGAGTTAGCCCTCAGAAATTGACTAAGCATTTTGTCATTCTTTCTTTTTCTTTATATTTTTAATTTACATTGGTAGTTTTGTTACTAATTTTGCAAATTTCTCCTTTATAAGCGAGGTCCCTTTCCGTTTGAATTCGATCCAGAAATCGAAAGGACGTTTCGCTTTAAGAGGAAGAAATTACGGCTAGAAGAGCAAAGACTAAAGGCTCAAGTGGTTTCTTTGTTGATGATGGGAATAGGAGGTGACCAAAGGAGGACACTCCAAGATTTTGTTACCTCGGGAGTCCAAGGCATTTCCTCGAGCATCGCTCGGCCAACCATAGAAGTGAACAATTTTGAGCTTAAACTAGCCCTTATATCAATCGCACCCCATTAGAAGATCCTAACTTACACCTCTCGGTCTTTATAGAGGTGTGTGACGCAATAAAACTCAACGAAGTTTCTACCAATGTCATCCACTTGCGCCTATTTTCCTTTTCACTAAGGGATAAGGCGAGGGTGTGGCTTCACTCATTGCCTCCAGGATGCATCACAGCGTGGGACAAGTTCACAAAAGTCTTTCTTGCCAAGTTCTTTCCTCTAAGTAAGACGGCAAGCCTGCGGAGTCAAATCACTACTTTCTCTCAAAAGGAAGATGAGATCCTCCATGATTTCTGGGCGCGATTCAAGGACCTTTTATGATTATGCCCTCACCATAGTCTTCAAAGGTGGATGATCGTGCAAACATTCTATAATGGAGTCCCGCAGCCATTGAGGTCTGCTATTGATGCAGCAGCAGGAGGTACTTTTATTAACAAAACTGAAGATGAAGCATACAATCTTATAGAAGATATGTCCCTTAACAATTTCCAATGGTCGTCTAAGAGAGCCCAACCTAAGCGGGTTGGACGTAAGTTGGAATTAGATGCTATTTCTATATTTTCTTTTAAAGTTGATGCTATGTCTTAAAAATTGGATGCTTGAATGTTAATTCTGTCAGTTCAAGTACCCCTTCTCTATCATGTGAAATATTTGGGTCAATTCATCATTTAACTGTGCATTGTCAAGTGGGTAGTCCTTTTGCCCAAGATGTAAGTGATCAGGTCAACTATGTGATCAGTTATAACCCTAAACTAGCAAATGACCCTTTCCCTAACACATATAATCCTGAATAGAGAAATCACCTCAATTTCTCTCATAGGTATAATGCCCCACTCGTGCGCCACACGAATTTAGACCACCCCCTGGATTTCAAAGGCCAACCTATCCTAGATAAGAACCTCAAAAATCCAACTTAAAGACTATAATAGAGAGTATACTTTTGGCACAACAAAAGCAAGATGAGTACATTAAGTAATTGGCCTCTAAGGTTGATGTGCTTACTACTCACAATAAGATGATAGAAGATTAAATATCTCAACAAGCTATATCTTCATCTACACTCCCGGGCAGATTGCCTAGTAAACCTGAGTCTAACCCCCGCGAGCAGTGTAACTGTGTTATCTTAAAAGAAGGGGTAGAGGATTTTAAGGACATGACATGTGAGGAGGGTAGAGAGGGGATCATGGCTTAGAGTAAGGAGAAAAATGATAAAGCTGAGCCCATAACTTTTAGAGAAAGCGACAGCTTCGAGTTTCCCAAAGTCTTTCCCCCTAAGCTCCCTGACCCAAGTAGCTTTTCTATCCCCTGTGTCGTATGAAAAGTGAAGATTGAAATAGCCTTATGTGACCTTGGAGCAAGTGTCAGCTTGATGCCCTACTCTATGTTCAATAAACTTCATTTGAGACCATTACAACTAGTACCCTTTTCACTCCAATTAGCAAAAGGTTCTGAGACATGACTTTTGGGTACATTGGAGGATGTGCCGTAAAAATAGGAGACTTTTGGGTGCTAGGAGATTTTAACATTGCTGATATGACTGAGACTGACGATGCCCAAATTATTCTTGGGAGACCCTTTTAGCTCTTTAGGTTACACTATTGATGTAAAAGGGGGGCGGATAACATTTGAAGTAGGACGTGTTATGCTATGATTTGTTTTGTGGACGAGAAAATTATTTCCCCCAATTCTTTCATATCTGATGTACTTCCCCTTTCTCTTGAAATTGAGATGGAGGATGATTGGAGTTGTCCTGGCCTTTTGATTTTGATTGGATTTATGAATGGGGGAAGAATGTTCAAGTTTTGGGTTTTTGTTTGATTTTATTACTTTTGAATTTTTATTTAACCTTTTTCTTTTTTCTTTATTTTACACCCATTTTATTTTTGACACCCAATCTGTCTAGATTTTTCTCATATTAATTGTAACACCCCTAACCCTAGGGCTCGAAGTGTTAGTGATTTCTTATATCCTGGAGCAAAACGGATAGAGTTTCGCCTAAAAATTGCCATTTCCCAAGCTTAAAGTCTTACGTTAGGTCCCTATAATGAATTAAATATAAAAGAATGCCAAAATAAGCTCAACGGCTACACTCTGGAGTCCACAACTCTGCGGCCCACACGCTTGGAGTATAGCAATAATAAAGTTCAATAATAAGAAAGAAATAAAAGATACAACTCAATAGATCACACATCCGGAGCATTGAGGCTTACATCCCAAAAATAAATAACTCAAACCTAAACAAACGACCTATTATTCAGATGGATGAACCACAAGACCATTCAGAGCTACTGCTATTCAATACACAATGCATGAAGCAAAGTACTTTATTGGAATCTAGAACTACACCATATTACATCATTAACCTCACAAAGCTACGTATCTATGTACACACCCTTTTTCAAAGCAGGGGGCGAGATACAACTTGGCATACGAAAATCAACTTCTACCTGTCACATCAAAAACCTAGGAAAAGGGGAAATAGAAAGGGGATGAGCTACCATATGCTCAGTGAGTGATCCTCAACCCTGAGAAAAACAAAACATTTGCATGTAATACTTTTGAGTAGCAATCACACACGTTTGATATTTAATATCGCACAATAATCACATTGGGTCTCCCATATTCGTTATTACCTCAATGACCTTCAAGATTCAAAGATATTCTTAATATCTTTCTATTTCATACACAAGAGTTCTCAACTGGCCTAAACTATGTCTCTTGTAGTTTAGTAGTGACAAGCACTTACTTAACATCACATAGCAGGCGTACCAAACTCAAGAGTAAACTGACCCACACACAAATTCAGGTATGGAGAATAGTAGAGCACTTAGTTCGCACATAAAAACCTATCATCAAGCAATTAAAATCACAAAGTGAGATTTGTTTTGGTAAGAGATTGGATTTAACGCATAAAGGCATGGACTATTACTTAGACTGAAATAAGCATTTATGAAACATTCACTAGTCACTGAAAAGTCATTTGGACTCAATAAAAAGCTCTTCCCAAGAGCACGTGCACTTTTTCAAATCTTTGCACTAACATAGTCCTTGAACAAGGAGTTTTCATCACATAACAGGTATGAAATCATTTTGAGGGGCATTGGATTCTCATATTTGTGCTCATAGGAGAGATCTACACTCGCCCTAGGGAAGATCTACAATCACCCTTCATATTATCCCCAGGGACTCTCATAAAGGGTCTTCTAGGGTTCTCACTTCTAGGTCTATCTCCCTAAACATTAGGGTTCCCGCAAACTGGGTCTGTTTCCTAATCATTTGTCCAAGAACTTAGCACCATTCTCCTAACCCAAAACATTTTAGATGCATCTCAAGTTAAACACATTTTGCCTCAAGATTCTCATTTTATCACAAACAATTGCATTTTCATTCTCAAGAGTGCTAAAAAGCCTAAATGAATTGAAGTCGACTTTTGAAAGCACAAAATCACTCATTTTGGTAAACTATGATTATAAACGCGTTGCCACCAATATTACCATTCACTTACCAAGGAATGCGACATTGAACTTGTTGTAGAAGCTAGTAGATGCAATCATATATAAACACCTCAATTTCTCAATGTTTCATATGCAAAACAGTTCATACATAATGCAAGACTATGCAATCGCGTGGAGCATTAAATAAGTTATCAAAGAGCTTGTAACATCTAATTATGAGTCACTTTCATCAAACGAATCGCCTAACAGTTACAGTTAACCACATATCTAGAGCGCTTGCCATGTCAAGTAATTCATTTACACACTTATCAATGCATGCCTTCAAGTACAAAGCAAACATGTTCATTTGTAATTCACGTTTTTTTCAACTCGATAGCCCATTTAAACAACTTCTGAAAACAATTAAGGAATTATTGAGCATTCAAGTTACTTGTTTAATTAATTGAGATGTTCCTTTGGTCATTGTAACAAACAAACGACTCTTTGGCATATAACTCAGTGGTGACATACACACATAGCACACACATGAGTCATAGGTTGGCAAAATCACAATCTTGATTCAGCAGCACGCAGTCGTAGGCTTGAAACATTTGACATCTACATATAATCATGACGATACTCGAAACAAGTTCAAGATTTATGCATGCAAGTTTGATCACAGCAATAAGCACACAATTAGCACATCTCAACACTTTCATAATTTACCAATTTAAAACACTCAAACTTGAACTCCCTCGCCACAACACTGACCGTAATAATCCTCAAATTCCATTCATTGATTCAACCCCCAAATTCATCAAATAATAAAACTCAGTTTCGATTCGACATCATTATCGCCCAATTCGCATGGTCAAGCGATTCAACATTCACTAACTGATATGTAACTCAATCAATTGAACGAAATGATAAAACTTTACAAACTAATAATAGTTTAGGAATTGAGAGTCGCTCACCTCGACTCCACGCTAATGGACCGATCTCCTGGCTGATTGAAGTTGAATTTCGGGTCCCCTAACCTCCTCCTCGTTGCTATCCTGGCCTCGCGGTTGCTACTATTTGCACTCCCTTTTCTCCCACTCTCCGAACCTTCAAGTTAGGCCACCTATGGTGGTTGTGGTGATGGATGAGGGTTTTTAGAACCCTAACCCTTGGGCCCTCGACCTCTGTCTCTCTTCGCCAGTGACGAACGGACGACCCAGCACTGTCACCGTCAACGTCGCCGCCCATCTCTGGCCCTGCTGTCTCTTCTCTCGCTCAGTCTCTCTCTCCCCCCCCTCTGTGTTGCTGGATCATGGATGGCCAGCAGGGTGTGACAGTGGTCGACCATGCGCCGGCATGGTGGCAACCTCTTTGCTCTCTCTCTTCCTCTCACTCTCTAGTCTGGTCGAGCACAGGGGTCGTGGGGCTGGGTTTCGAGCCCCCCTGTCGTGTTTTCTGCAAAAGAAAGGGGGTTGTAGCCCCCTTTTGTTGTTGTTTTTTTGTTTTGGTTGCTTAATCTCACTTATTAAACCAAGTTCGGTCCTAATCATCTGACTTGTTTAATCTCAACCCCAAATGTCCTCACACAACCTGCTAATTTTGCGTAATTACGCCACGACTTAATTTCAACGAACTCACTAACTTTTACGTAATTGCGTAATAAATCAAGAAAATCACTAAAATTACTCCATATAAATATCACACCTAATTAGTACGTAAAGAAATAGTCTAACATGGCCAATAATTAGAGCACAGTTAATGAAAATATTAACCCAAACAGCTAGCCCCAAGTTAAGAATCCCAGCTATTACATTAATCCTAATCTTCTTGTTTTATTTTCATTCATCACATATACATACATAAATATTTGGGAACATGCGGTAGGAAAATATATGTTAATGGCTAAGGCTAAAAGGGCTTTCTTACTACAGAAATCAAAAGAGACATGGTTAAAACAAGGGGACAGGTGCACTTCTTTCTTCTTTGCCAGTGTTACTAGCACACATATTGTTGCTGGTATAACATGTTTGGAGATAGTAGATGGTGAGCTAACTTATGAACTGAAGGAAATTGGTGGCATTGCTTGAATCATTTTAGAGATTTTCTAAGTGTTGTAGCTGCAGGGAACATGCCTTCCCTAGAGGTGATTATGCAAGAAAATTACTTAAATGATGAGCAAAGAACTACCCTATTATAGCTTATTCGTGAAAGGCTAAAATTGGTCCTCAATCACTTGGTGGATAAGTCACAAATGGCCTTCATATAAGGGAGATCTATTCTTCATAACATTCTGATCAATGTTGATTTGGTGAAAATGTATAACAGAAAGGATACCCCCTAGATGCATGATGGAAGTGGACTTAAAGAAGGCATATAACAGTGTGAGATGGGAGATTATGGAGAGCTTGTTGATATGTTTTGGGTTCCTAATAAAATTTGTCAAAAGAATAATAATTATATTAGTACTGCAAGCTTTTCCATTAATCTAAATGGTGAATTGCATAGTTATTTCCAAAGTATAAGGGGGCTTAGGCAAGGGGATCCAATGTCTCCTTTTCTTTTTGGTTTTGTCATGGAATATCTCACAAGTTGCCCCAAGGTACATATGAATAACCTGATTTTCGACCACATCTAGGATGCCGCCAATTTAAGTTGTGCTCCCTTAACTTTGCTGATGATCTCCTTATGTTTTGTAGAGCTAATATAGTTAGTATTAAAGGAATGATGGCAACTGTTGCACATTTCTCTAAATGCTCAGGCTTAGAGGCTAATCCACAAAAGTCTCAGAATGTTATTATAAGGGTAACTATTACAGATCACATGGTTCTTGAAAGGAGGTTTTCCTTTTAAGTATTCAGTGTTGCTTATCAAAGCTCAGAGACTAACAAAAATTGATTGCCAAGTATTAGTGGAAAGGATTACATCAAAGATTAGAGGATGACCTATGCAAGAACTTGACTATGTTGGAAAAGTGCATTTAATATAACGTATGCTTGTTTACTTACTGGGGCCAAATTTTTATTTCGCTTATGAATGTGATTCATAAAGTCACCCAGTTATGTAGACAATTCCTTTGGGGTTCCATGGACCAAGGAAAGCATATGTGATTGCTTGGGAGACACTATGTTTACCCAACAAGGAATGAGCTAGGTGCGGGTTTAAGAGATTGCAAAAATTGGAATGTTGCATTAATTACAAAGTTAGCTTGGAATGTGGCATCTAAAACTGACAATCTGTGGGTAGCATGGGTGCACCATTATTACTTAAGGAAGAAATTCATATGGACATGCTTTTCATCTACGAAAGACAACTGGTATTGGAGGAAGTTGCTGGTAGTAAGGGATAAGATGAATAATTGTTTTGTAGCTGATTCAGGTGAATGCATGCTAAACTACACTAGCATCATCCAAGGGATGGCTATAACAAATTAAGGCATACAGGTTGTCTTGTAGATTGGTATCCTATTATTTGGCACAAAATTAGGGCCCCTAGATGTTCTTTTCTTAGCTAGCTTGTCTTGCATCAATGACTTTTGACTATGGATACATTGAAAAGCTTTGGATGGACGTAAGAGGAAACTTGTGTCATGTGTCAATTGGAAATTGAATCTCATATCATTTATTCTTTCATTGTGAATTTACTCGAGCTGTAAGAGATCAGGGGGTTAAGGACATACTGCAGATTCAGCAGTGCCCTGAAACAGAAAAACCATGGCAATATGTGGTATTGTAGTTTACAGAATAAGAAAGCCGGAAATGAACTTGTATTTGGCTTCGACTGTGATCATTTACTCAAGTCGCATGGAAAGGAATAAGAGGATCTTCAAGCATAGTAAGCGAGATTGGTCTTAGATAATCATTGATAGTGGAAGACCCTTCTTAAATAGATTGCAAGACATTGTATTATGAATAGAAACTACCAAGATATACCCTGATGTTTGTAATATCTTTGTTGAGTTTGGAACGAATGATACTAACATTTATCCACACAAAAAAAAAAAATCTATTACAACATAATTATTGTTTTTTTTTCCTTTTTTTTCATGTAAATCACTTTAGATTCCTTTTGTTTTCATATCATAATAATGATAATTTATTACTTAATATTTTATTTTAATTTTCTAACATGTGAAACTTCCAATTTCTTTGGATGGATTTATCGTAATAGTTAAATGGACTATATTTTAATTTAACTTAATTTCATAGAAAGTTTATTACAACCTTCCAAATTGTAAGCCTGTTGATAAGTGCTTAATGTATACATCATTTTAAGGCTATTTTGAGTCAATTTTTGGGAGAATTATGTGCTTAATGTTATTATTTATACTCCTATTCTCGATTTATGCTTGGCTATAGTTGTTTGATGTGTTTTGCAGGATTTTAAGCCTTTCTACCCAACATTTGACCATAAATAGATGTATTTTGACCTCCTCCACGGACACCCATAAGTTACTACCCCCGTAGAGCAAGAATAGAGCAGAAACTCGGTTCCAGCCCAGACCACGGTCGGACCGTGGTATCTACTGCGGACCGTGGTGAGCATGAAACCGTTGCCTTTTCGCCTTCCTTCGACTATGTGGCTGAGATCAATCGAGCCCCTCTATAAAAGGACCCGTTCTGCAGCAGCAGTAGAGCACACAAGCATAGAGTTAGCATAGATTAGAGCTTTAGCATGGTTTTCTTCTCAAATTTTGTTGTTTCTTTTAAGATTTCTAGTTTGATTTTAGTTTTGGTGAGAAATCTTGAGTGTATGTGTTTGGTTTTCAAGGCGGTTTGAAGCCCTTGGTTGAAGGCCATCTCAGTCAAACCTTTCTCTTAGATTTCGCCGGATAGTTGGTTAGTTTGTTTAATTCTTAATCATGTGTGAGTAGTTTACTTTTTGTCTAGGGATTTAGTAGTTTATGAAAGTGTAGTTGGATCATGTTTTAATTTATAAAATTGTGCTTATCTTCATGATTGATTTGATTTCGTTTATCAAGTAATTGTATTGTTGTGAGTGAATTTTTAGCCAAAATTTGCTTGCTTACTTGAAACAAATGAATAGAAAACTAAAAGGTGACATTTGATTGTTGGATTCCTTGATTAAACCTAACATGGAGTCATCTCGAAAGAGAGATTGGCACATTAGGAGGATTAGAGAGTAATCGAAGATATTTGACTTGAATTAAGGCAAATTAGCTTGAAAGAACGACTTTTGCTTAGTTTAGGCAAATTTGATTGATTTCGAAATAATAGATCAAATTTTTGGATAGATTGCAATTCCTCGAGATTAACCAATTAGAGAAAAGCACATGATTGTCATTTTGATCCAATACCCTTTTATAACTATAAGAATTCCTAGACATATTTTCTCTTTGATTGATTCAGAATAGTGAATTAAAAGTTGTTAAATCGAACCCATTTGAATTAGAATTTTACTTAGCACATTCATAGAAAAGACTCCGCAAGTTACATTAGTCCCTGAGGAACGATATCTTTATCTATACTACGGCTACTTGTGCGCTTGCGGTAGTCCATCATTGGTCCATTGCATGAATTCTTTCATAAACATAGTTATTATTTTGCAAATTAATTATATCATAGTGTATTCTCTTTGTCATAAAATTCCCCTAATATTGCACATTCGTATATTTTCATTTGTCCTTCAAAAAATTCATATTTGTATATCGTAATTATAAATTTTTATAAAAAATTTAACAAATTTAGATGTCGCTGTATTATAATTTTCTTTTTAAAGAAAGTTAATCTATTTAAGATTAAGCTTAATATTGAGAACTAACTTTTAATTAGTTAATATTTGATATTGAACACGAAATAACAATTACATAGATGATTTAATTAGATAAATGTTATAAACATATGATTAACATTTTAAAGTAGAAGTCAATTATGAATTAGTGATGTGATTGTTATTCCCCTTTTCTCTAGTCGTGAACCAAAAGTATGAAGAAAGATATGAAGAAGCCAAACTGCCAAAGGAAACTAAGAAAATTAAGGGGAAAAAAAAAGAGAAAATAAAAGAAACAGCCAAAGAGAATCAATCAATGGTAATTTTGCTTATGACATACACAAACTAATAAACATATTTGCAAGCACAAAAATTTTAAACCAAAAGTATTATTAAAAGAAGATTTTTTAGCGTATGAATTACAATACATTCAAGCACCTCTTTTTCATAGAGGATGGGTCGAACAGGAGCTATTGCTTCCCTCCACTCCAAAAAGTTCTCTTCACTCAGTTCAATCACACATATATTTATGTTACAAAGTAGCATAGTTTCTTAGCTAGCTAATTAAAATACTTCCATCAGCTGACTCATATATATATATATATATATATATATATATCTACTACAATTCATGGATCCATATAATTAAACTCATTAATAACAAAATAATAATGACCATATATAAGAAGTTGTAACTTAAAGTTTACCTTGTAATTTTTTTGGGGGAGGGGGGAGATAGGAAGTTAACATTTGTAACGTAAAGTTTGCACTTATAATGTAAATTAAATGAATAAAATTTAATTATAATTTTAAATAAATTATGGTATTTAAAAAGGCTAGGCACAACTAAAATAAATTTTGACACTACTGAACTTAGCTAGGTAATATTATTATTTGTTTTAGATATTAATACGTCCAAAACATTATTTTGAGAGAAAATTGAGGATTGTGTATGAAAATAAATTATATAAATAATTATAAATTTCTTAGGGGGGAGTTGTGATAAATTATTAATATTATAGAAAATGAATAAGGTGATTATTTCAGTGTATTTAAATCCTTTAAATCCAATAGTTTCCAATTTCAATAATAAAATTTTTCAATAATTTTTTAATATTAAGAATGATTACATTGTAAGGGTGTAATTTAAATAATTTTTCAATGTTAAAGAATAAATAGCCCTTTAAAAGATAAAAAAATAAATTAATGTATTATATTATTTAGTTGCTTAACAAATAAAGTGAGTCTTCTTTAATTTTTTCCCCTACCCTAATAATATACTTTTTATTCTTGATATTCAACTCACTTATTTTTGTATTTAAGATCATTTCTTTGTTCAATATATATTTTTCAAATTTAATTTTATTGCTAAAGAGTTACAAACATGTGACTAGTTGCTTTATTAAATAGCTTTTTTTTTGGTATTAAATTTACTTGTATCTTACATAACCTTTTATCTCAAATAACATCCTATGTTACATTAAATTATGTTGAATATAGGGCTATTATCTTCTATGTGATATCCTACATAGTAAATTTACGTATTGTTCATATATAAATTCTATCCAATTATATATATATATATATATATATATATATATATATATATATATATATACACACACACACACATATGTATATATATACACACACACACATATGTATGTACGTATGTATGTATGTATGTGTGTGTGTGCTTGCCACACCTCTCTCTCTCTCTCTCTCTCTCTCTCTCTCTCTCTCTATATATATATATATATATATAGAGCAAGCTTGATATATGATATAAACAACCTCGAGAACCCCTTTTCGTGACCAACTCTGGTCCTTTTTTTTTTGGGTAAATTACAAGTGTGAAATAGAAAGGAAAGAAACGAAGTGAGATGGAGTGGAATAGAGTGGGTAGAAGTGGTTTGTTGTATGCAGAAATGAGAAGTAATGAAATGGAGTGAGAAAGTGTGGGAATGAATGAAATAGAACGGTAAGGAGTAGAATAGATTAGGAAGGAGTAAAATTGAGAAAGAGTATTGATATTAGTTATGTTAATGATTTTTGTAACATAAAATTAACTATATTTAAGCTTTACTGTTTATTACAAATATTATGTGTCCTTAAGTTCATGCATATTTTTTCATAGTTTGTATTTTAATGATAAACTAACATGCACATAGTTTATTAATCTAATGTACATAGTATATTAATCTAATGTTATATTATTATATGTATACATATTAATCTAATGTTATATTGATATGTTTATTATAAATTTGGGCATGTTATATTTATGTGAAATAGTTAATTGCAATATTAGTATGCATAATTACATATATTATATAAAGTTTCAAAGTGTGAGAAATAATGAAATGAAGTAAAAGGGCAAGGAAGAGAGCAGGAATGAAAAAAAAAAGGGAAGAAATAATATTTACCTCTAAGAAGTAGTGCAAAGTGAAAATGAGTTGCCTAACGTCAAAAAGAGGGCCTCTGGAGGCATTGCTCTCCGGAGTCTCGAAAACTTTTGTGACAACCTCGACAGCCCCCCTCTGTATTTTTCTCGACCCAGCGTCGAAGTCTTAAAACCAACCCCCAAAAAAAAAAAACCGAAAAACCTCAAGCCGAAAGTGAGCCACAACCCTAGCTCTCTGCTCTCCCACCCGTCTCTCGATTGCCTCTCACCGCCGCACCGCCACCGCGCCTTGGCCTTGACCTTCGACGTCAACCACCAACGTGTCGCCGCCGACGGGCGACCCGTCCCCAGTTCAGATCCGTGACTGTAAGTTTAGTACTCTAGTTTGCTGTTTAATACTTTAATTTGTAGATTAATCTCCTTTTAGTAATTAATTTGTGAGTTTAATTGGCCAATATCAATTCTAGGGTAGCTTAATTTGTGATTTTAAGTTTAATTGATGAAATATTGACCATGTATATGGAAATTGAGTTTGAGTTCGAGTTTAATCCAATGGTTGGTTAAATGCTGATTGAATATTTTAGTTTGGGTTTGGTTTAATTTGTGAGTTTAATCCAATTTCAATTCTAGCTGATAATTGTGTATGCGAAGTTGAAATTGAAATTGAAACTTTCACAAGACACTAATCATAATTCTTATTGTAGATCAAATGCATAGATATTTCAAAAAGAAAGCTACGGAATCACCATTCCCTTCAAGTTCTAGATTTGAAAATGCATAGAAATGAGGTCTCGTCGAGGACAATTAGATTATATGTAATATAACAGGTATGCAATTTAGTTTTATGATTATTGTTGAATTTAGTATTGTGTGCTATTATTGCGAACAGCCCCTTAAAATCCTGGGTCAGCACTATTTACCCCTTCCCTTTCTTTGGAGCTGTAATACCATATTGTGTCTCACGATTCATTTCTTGTCAAGAGCTTAGATTTTGAATCAGGAAATACCGTATGTTTTGGGTTACTGAGCTGTTAGGTGTCTTAATTTGGTGGAAACTTGTGCTATTGAATTCAGGTTTTGAGTGTTCTTGAATTTATGGGCTCTTTTAATCCATTTTTATGGCCCACATTTGTTTTCTTTTTCTTGTGTGAATTTTGGAATTCTAAAATGCATGTTTTGAGGAATTTGTGTAGCATGTTAGCAATTCTATTAGAGGTTAGTTGTTAAGCATGGAGTTTCGGTTGAAGGCTTTGCTAGTTTTGTGCTTGCAAGGAAACTTAGGTTCGTTAAAGAGGAGTTGAAGAAATGGAACAAAGAAGTCTTTGGGAATGTTAAGAAAATACACATTGTTGGATTCTGTGCTTTTGATGTGAAAGACGAATCTAGTGGTATTAACAATGACGAAACTGACCAAAGGAGGGAGGCCAGAGAGGAGTTGGCAAGGGTTTTGCAGATGGAAGAAATTTCTTGAAAGCAAAAGTCAAAGGCTTTGTGGCTTAGAGAAGGTGATCGCAACATAAAGTTTTTTCATAGAACAGGCAATCTGCATAGGAAGTTCAGCTTTATGTCAGGGGTGGTGATCGAGAGGAATCGTTATGAAACGATTGAAAATATGAAAAGCTCTATACATGGCTTCTACAAGGACTTGTTTGCTGAGACTAAACTCTAGAGGCCGAAAGTGTATGGCTTGTCACTATCCTCTCTACCTACCTCTGTCAGGGAGGCTCTTGAGATGCAATTAGATGAAGAAGAAGTCACTAGAGCTCTACATGACTGTTGTGGGGATAATGCGCCTCGCACAGATGGCATGGATATGGCTTTCCTTCAAGCAAGCTGGGATACGGTGTGAGGGGATGTGGTGACGATGTTCTTGGAGTTTTACATTAGTGGCTAGCCTTAATGCTACTTTTATTGGGCTTATTCTAAAGAGAGATGATGCGCCCAATTGGTTTGATTGGTTGTATTTATAACTTGCTATCAAAGGTGTTAGCTCGTAGGCTGAAACGTGTCATTGGAGGTCTTGTTTTTGAGAGTTAGAATGCGTTTGTTGAGACAGGCAGATTTTGGATGCATCGCTCGTTGCAAATGAGCTTATTGACTCCAGGACCAAGTTAGGTAAGCCATTTGTAAGCTAGACATTGAGAAGGCTTATGTCCATATCAATTGGGATCTTCTCATTTATGTTATGAGAAGAATGGGGTTTTGGAGAGAGATGGATTGCTTGGATTCACCAATTTGGCTCTACTTCTCCTTTTGCGGTGCTAGGTAATGGTTCTCTTTCTCAATTCTTTTCTGCATCTAGAGGGTTGCGCCAGGGTGACCCTATCTCTCCTTTTCTGCTCTTATTAATAACGAAAGTTTTCACAAGGTTGGTAAATTCGGCTGCTACAGCGGGGCTTATATCTAGGTTCTCTGTAGGCCGATTGAATGCATTTTCTACTCTTTACTGATGATACGATTATCTTCCGTGATAATGATTGTGAGCAAATAGTGAACTTGTGTGGCATTCTTATTTTGTTTGAGGTGGTGTCTTATTTTGTTTGAGGTGGTGTCTTATTTTGTTTGAGGTGGTGTCTGGCTAAGAGTCAATATGTTGAAGAGTTCTATCTTACCAGTTGGGCAAGTGGACGTTAGGCAAGTGGACGATGTCCAATTGCTTGTTGGTATTCTAGGCTACCCTATTGATTCTTTTCCAATATCCTATCCTAGTCTCCCTTTTGGTGCAAAATTTAAGGATGAATCTATTTGGGAACTTGGAGTTGAGCATTTTGAGAGAAGACTGTCCAGGTGGAAATCAAAATATCTTTCCAAAGGGGGAGACTGGCACTTATTAAAAGTGTTCTATCGAGCATTCTAGCTTACTTTCTCTTGCTTTTTCCTTTGCCGGTCTTGGTGGCAAATAAGTTAGAAGCTATTCGGAGAAAATTTCTTTGGGGGTCTTTTGGTAGTGTGACTTCAAATTTCATCTTGTTAGATGGAATATTATCAAGGATTGAGGGGGGCTTAGGTGTTAGGGATCTTAGACTCTTCAATGAGGCATTGCTAAGCAAGTGGCTATGGAGATACATGAATGAGAATGATAGTCTTTGGAGAAGGGTGGTTAGGAGCAAATATGGTGGTAATGGTCTTGGATGGTATCCCTCTAAACCAAGTGGTGCTTATGAGCAAAGTTTGTGGAGATTCACAAATGATGGGGAAGATTTTATCATCATTTTTCCTTCTAGGCTGGTGTTGGTTCTCCTTCTTTTTTTTTTTGGGCACGATCATTGGTGTAAGGAGGGTCCTTTATGAGATCTCTTCCCCTCTCTTTATGTGCTTACTGTGAATAAAAATGCCACTATTGCATATTATTGTATGCCACTATTACAGATTATTGTCAACGTGGGCCTGGCACTATTGTGTGGTCTCTTGTTTTCATCCATGATGCTTTGGTTGATGACACTATTCTTGCCACCTAGTGAGATTACATCTCAGGACTCACCTGATGTGGTTACTTGGGATCTCAACTTTAAAGGAGTTTTAACTGTCAAATCTTATTATTCAAAGCTCATCTCTTATTCTGTTTTCACTATGGAGTCTGGCTCTTTGGGGCGGTTCCCTTGAAAAATTATTTGGAAGACTTCAGCTCCCTTAAAGGTGTCAGTTTTTGTGTGGGAAGCTTCGCATGGGAGTATTTTGACATCTGATAATTTACAAAAGAAGGGAATTATCTTGGTGAATAGATGCTCTATGTGCAAAGAGGATTTGGAGTCTCCTAATCATCTATTGCTGCATTGTCAATTTGTGAGGGCTCTTTGGGAGCTATCCAATAGTTGCTTGGGGGTTTCTTGGGTTGTTTCAGATTCTGTGAGGAATCATCTTTTTGGCTTAGGCGGGTGCTTTTGGGATGAAAATTAAAGAAAAGCGCCTTATTGATCCCACATGCGATTTTTTGGACTATTTGGCGAGAGAAACAAATGAGTCTTTAAAGGAGCGGAGAAGCCTCTTCAACGAATCAAAGATATTATATTATTATCAAGACTCTTTTTGTTTGGGATAGTGGGAACTTTTGCTAATCTTCTTTTGATGTAATTGATTTTGTGGATAGGTTCCATCTTGCGTGTACATAACCCTTTCGTAGGATGCGTGCTTGCATCCATCCTTTTGTACATATTTCATTTATATATATTTTATTCTTTTTCCTTATCAAAAAAAAGCATGGAGCTTCGGTTGAATCAAGCATGCTTGACACTTCTAACCACCAAATTTTCCTGCAAATGGTGGTTGAATGTGATATGGATTTCGTGCTTTGTGGGTGGTGGGTGGGCCAGATTGATTGGATGGAATGAGGTGTGCAGTGGCCCTTAATCATCTCTGTTGCTAGTCTGTTTTACTTATAGCTTGATGGTTTTAGTAGGTCGTTGTTTGCAGTAAATAATGACATGTGGTCTATTCATTCACGTGATGGACAACCTTACTCAAACTTTCTGGATTCCACTGCTGATGTTATTGTTTAATACCCTGATGATGCTAAGTCTAACAAAATTCTGATATATGGTCTGTCATCATTTCAATTGTCTTTGGTTAATTTATTCTTTGTGCTTATTATGTCATGTTATTTTAATGTTGATTCTTTTATTAAACATATAGGGAGTATGTAGACTCTGACCTGCTAACATTCCTTTTATTGGACCAGTTTTGCTCCCTAAAATATAATACTAAATATATATAGGGTCAAATGCTCGCTCTTTTGAGTTCCCAAATCTCTGTAGTCAATGGTTATTGCGGCTAATTTCATTGATAATTACCTATTATTTTGTATGTATGGTGCACTTGATAACTATTGTCCTTCGTAAGTTTGTGCAGTGGCCTAGAATGGATAGCATCAGTCGCTGTGTCTAGGTCTTGTTTTTTACTTAACTTTTGGCATTTATGGATTGGATGGCTCTTTCATCTATATATACATTTCAGGTGATTCTGGGTGTTTTTGGCAAGTATGGCCTCCAGAGGTCCGAGGTCTAAACTTGATCATGAGACACGAACCAGGCGTCAAAAGGTCAGTGTGTTCCCTAGTACTGGAAGCATAAAGCTCGATTAGATCTTGTGCTTGATGTCTCTTGCAACTCGTGTTTCTTCTTATGTCATATGTCACGTTGTATGTGTATTTATTTTGGGTATGTTTCTTGTCATGTGTCTTGCGACTCATATGTCATGTTATATTTTGCTAAAGATAAAGGTTGAAGGATGGAATAATGAAGTCCACAGTTCATATCAAATGCATGTGGACTTTTAAAGTTGATAATGCAATTGCCAAAGAATTAAGATAGGGATACTTTTTTTTTGGGAAGGGGGGGGGTGTTAAGGAGGATGGGGATGGTTTTCTTTGTACTTATGTAGAAATTTATCCCTACAAAGAAACTAGTTCTTGAAGGCCAGATAATCGGTTTAGAAGGAAATTCTTCAATAAGTAACAACATCCTCTTCCATTGAAATGCACCAAAAATTTCCCAAAATACAATTTCTGCTCCTTATCCCTATCAGAGCTAACATGGCTGAGCTGCAAATGATCAATAATGTTGATTAGGCACATCCAAGTCTCAACAATCCCGCAAGCTCCATATTGATCTAATTGAGTGGGAGTTGAAAAGGTTGAGCTCCTAATTACCACTCCTGAGTGGTATGCAAGGAGAGACTTCTCATTTCTAACTATGCCCTTATAAAAAAAAAACTATGCCCTTAGGTCTTGTAAAAAGCTATAGATAGGAGGGTCATGAGGAGTAGAGAGTAACTCTGTGTTTAAAAAAGCGCGCCCGGGGCGCGCCTAGGCTCACAAAAGCCCGAAGCCCACCCTCTTGCGCCTTGGAATGGGTCAAGCTAAGCTCATTCTTAAAGCCCGCGCTTTTTTAGGCTTCAGACTGAGGCCCAAAGCCCACAAATCCTGCGCTTGCTTTATAGATCATAACAGACCATTTCGGAAAAAAAAGAAATTTTTTTTTAAGGGGCCTCGACCCCTCTTTTTGTTTGTGGAAGCTTTTCAATCAAAATGTTACTAAAAGTAAACAAAGCATATTGCTACTACTGAACATGAGTTTGGAGGTGGAAATCCTAACCATGGTGACAACAATCTAGTAAATGCTTTGTTCTTCTATCTTCTTTTAGACTTCCTTCTCTATCCTTCTCCTCAGTTATTGGACAACCATGGAAGGTTTTTCTTTGTTTCCTTTTGTTTTTTTGCAGCTTCAAGGAGGTTGGAAATGCTGCCTCCTCCAATGCTACAATTGTACCGAGCCCTTACTTTTTTTTGTGTGCTTCTTAATCTTTGTACCTTTCTCTCTCTCTTTGACTCTCTCTCTCTCTCTCTTCCTTCCTGGCATGCTGGCAGCATGTGTTATGTTTTTGAGGTTCAATTTATAGTAATCTAATTGAGCTGTGTTTAATGCTTTATTTGTGTTTTGTCGTGTTTAATTGATTCTCTTTTTTTTTCTGGTGAAAATCATTTATTTGATGCCATTATCTAGTTGATTTTAGAAGAAATATGGTTTTGGAATGATTTTCAGGCATTTTTTTTAGTAAAAGTTAGCCTCGCGTCTAAAAAGCCTACGCCTTCGCCTCGAAGCCCGTGCCCGGGGCCCTAGGACGCTATGCGCTTTTTTGTGCCTCAGGCTTTTTTAATCTAAGAGAGCGTTAGAAGAAATAGGAGAATGCGATGGTTAAAAGGAGCATTTCCCTTCCAAATGTTGTCTGAATGTGACCTGGACTGCTGGACACGTTTTCCTGTTTTGAATTTGACCTAAGAAAAAGAAGGCAGATGAGAGATAATTCATTTGACATCAATTTCGAAAGGTTCAGGTTGAGTGACAGGATTGCTAGTTTGTGTATCCAAACCATTTTGGTCATTTACTAAATGATACTTCGTGCCATCTGTCTATGTGGTTTTAGCCGTTTAGGCTTCGAGGTCATGCAAACCTATGACTTTGGCATACATAGTGAAGCTCAACTGCTCTTTAGCCCAAGGACACAAGATGGGTCCCTCACCAACCTCTCAAGTATGTTGATCATGTAACAGTGCGCTTAAATATGAAGAGTGAGGTGAAGGGAATACTAGCTAAGTAAAGATGAAGCATCATGATTCTGCTGTCTTGGGAGAATTTATTTATTTACTTTTTGATAAGGAAAAACCAAAGGACCAACTATATGTATAGAAATAGGATTTAAACCATCCTTACAGTGCAACCTGATGAATTGCAAGCCCAATGTACATGGCTGGTTATTTGCATGTAATGGCTGAAATTAATCCCACAAAGAAACAAGAAAATGGTGCCCTTTAATGCATTCATGGTAACCACAACCATGAATATGTGGCCGAATTGCGACGAAACGGCCACATTGGAAATGTTTCAGAGTTGGGCGAACCGCATTTTCATGCTATGATGGCTGCAAAATGGAACGCAATTGACGTGTTAGAGCGATTTTGCCACATTGCGATTGAAACCAAAATCGCAACCAAATCTGCATTTTGAATCCTTGGCTACAACAGAATTCATGCCCAGCTACCAAATTTGGGTAGCTTTCTAAACCAACCAACAGAACTTGGTGTTGGAAAATTTGTTATGGGTGGTGCCAAAGCAATGGTTTCCATGTGTCGTCGAACCATTGTAGGGCTCAGTTGTCTTTCACCTTCTAACTTCCACCTCCCCTTTCTTTCTCTCTCCTTTGCTTCTCACTTCCTCTCTCCGTCTCAGCATGGTCATTGTTTTTCCAAGGATCCTTGGAGCTCAACTAAGGGCATCGTGGTGCCTTTTGCCTCCAAGGATGAGATTGGTATTTCTAGGATTCATATAGCTCTTTGATTTTGTGTTAAATTCACTTCTCAAGCTAGTTTCTTTTTTGTTGCCTGACTGCAGTGGTGGATCTGGAGAGGTTGTCGATGAAGTGGTGCCGTGATGGCCCTCGCAATGTCTTTGGATGTGCGTTTACAGGGGAGTGAAAGGAAGGGTGTTAACATTTGAGTTTTCGTTGGATTTGGGGAAGTAACCGTGTCAACAAGAGTGGCAGTGGTTGGGTACTTTTTTAAAATTCTTTTTATTTTTTGTTTTATTGGAGAATAAATGCATTTTTAAGAAAAATTGATTATCCTTCAAAGAAATTAAATATGTAGGATTTCTAAAAAATGAACTTTTCATGAGTTACCGGTTACCAACTCGTAGAAAGAGTTTTGATGATGCTTCTCCTTCCAATTTTTAATGTTAACCAACCTGGAATTGCATTTCTCCATTATTAGAGCTACCTTTAGAATCATTTCTCATTTGAAATAATCTTCGCTAATTTGTTGAACTCCGCTTTCGTCCTAAAAAGGATTTATGGTGACTTGCATGAGGCTGTTTCACCGCATTGGAAAGGTCTAAAAGCTTAGCAGACTGGATTTTCACTCTAGCAGCCACGATTTGCTACTCGATTGCTACATTAGCTTGACTTCGCAATACTGCATTTGGGACTACAATCGCAATCAAAAGTGCATTTTGAATCATTTCCTGATCTCTAGTCGGCACTTGTCATTTGATCTAGAATCACTCTGTTTGTTGCCTTTATATTCCAGAATCCATCTCTGTTTCAACTTCTATCTCACAAAATTCAACTTCATAAATCTAGAATGATCCAGCCCTTGCACACTTACACTTACCCTAGATTCCTACATTATTCTATGTTAATCTCAAAACCTGGTGGGAAGTCTACAAATTCTAGAATCTTATAGGTCTAGAACCTCACTTATTGGGAGATTTCAGATTGGGAAAGTGATAGGGCAACAAGAGATGATCTCGTTGATCAGGTTTGGTACAGCTGTTCAAGGTACTGATATGTGTTACGAAGCTTTCCACTCTCTGGTTTTTGGTTTCCAAATGATGCTTTGTGGGGGGGGGGCATGGACATTGGAAGAGCAAAAAAGAACATATGATCCAACTAACTATTACGCTGAAATCATCCTTTGCATAAAAGAAAATTGCATTGGCTGTGCCAATATTTACTTTCGTACTTTCATGTCTAATTTGGGTGACAAATTGCAAAACACTCACAACTCATACAAAGGCACTTTCTTTGAAATCTAGCTTCTCAGTTTTAAATGGGAGTCCAAACCTCAAATCTGTTCAGACAATGTGATAGCAGAATTGCGTTGTGCAAATTTGAAATGGGGCAATACTATAAAAGAGTTCTTAAATACTTGGGCTCCCCCACCTCTTTTTTTTTGTCTGTTGAATGAGTTTCGGCAATTGGGTAAGCCTCGCAACGCCATGCTGTTAATGTTATCATGCTAGAAGCATGGACATAAAGCATCATTGTCTAATAGTTGCCGGACAACGAAACTGCTTTCACACTATTAAACGCATGCCAAATGCGGATGAAACTTTGTCTTATATTATATATTTGTAGGAAGCATACACTATGAGCAATTTGTGGTTCATGTGTAAACACAAACTTATCAACAAAAATAGCAACAACGTCTTCCAGTGTGGGTCTTGCTTTCACAGGTCTGTAGAGATCTAGATAGATATAGGCAACCTTATCCAGTAGTCATCCAAGACTGATTCCAAGAGACTTACAAAAAATTTTAGAAAACGTTTTGTTGAGTTGAAATCTTTTGTAGCAAAACCAAAACTTAGAAGCATTAGAGAAGAGAAAGACGAAAGATAAATAAATCATATAAAATAAATCTAGCAAGCAACGTTACATCAAATGCCAAAACATAAATAGACAACAAATATAGATAGGACACAAGACAAACAACAACATTGTGTGCTAAGTGGCTAAAAATAGGGGTAAAGCCTAATAACTATTTGAGATCCACCTCCCTGATTATAGAGCTCCAAAACTTCTTATCTTGCTCCATGTCCTCCGTATGTCTCTTAAGTGTCGCATATCTTGTCTGATCATCTCATTCCTATTCTTCTTAAGTCTTCCTCTATCCTTCTTATAGTTTGAAATGTCAATTCTCTCACTCGTGTGCATAGGCGCATTTATATTCCTCCTCTTAATATGACCAAACAATCTAAGTCCCTAATCTTATCATCTATGGACGCCACCCCTACCTTCTTCCTGATAATTTCATTTCTAATCTTATTCATTGTTTTATGCCCACACATTCACCTGATTATCTTAATCTCTGCTGCCAACAATCTTTGAACCTGGGTCTTCTTAATTGGCCAACCGGCCTGTATAATAATACTGGTCGAACCACCATATGGTAAATATTTCGCTGTAGTTTTATTGGGATTTTCTTATTGTACGACACCATAGATGCATACCTTCATTTTTGCCATCGTACCATTATGCGGTGACCAATGTCGTCAATCTCTCAATGTTGTCGTCAATCTCTGTATTGCCTTGTATGATTGAACCCAAGTATTTAAACCTCTCAACAACAAACAAAATCAAAAATTTTCATTATTGTTTTATCTTTTATTTTATTTTTTTTCTTCCCTGGGAATTGGGAAACCATGTGTCGACACTCCATATCTCAAACTAGTATCTGTGCTTCTTAGTTATTGTGTTCTGGGGTACCTGGAAAATCAGAGTGTTTAGACTTGGAAAACCAACTGGGTGATGCGAAATTATTGCTGTTTGGTAACTTTTTTTTTTCAGTATTTTGTTCAGCCACATGGAAATTTGGATTAGGTTTTTAGGTCAGTTTTTTGGTCCTGGTTTATGAATGGCCTTCATGGCAAAGTACTTAATGCGCTACCTCAATAGTAAGGGGAAGTGATCCTAGTGGGAAGCGGATAACTGACCACAAGTAAATTGGGCATTACAGATAAAGTACCTTGGAGAGTAGCAAAGACATCTAAAGGCTCAGTACCATTCCTCAGAATAATATTTAATCCAGTGCGTTTCATGAGATCTCTGTGTAAAAAAGTATGGTTAAAGACTTAAAAGTAATCTTAGGATACTTAGGGATTTGCTTTACAGGACTTCAGTTGCTGGACATGTTTGCAGATTGCTGTTAATTAGCCAAGGATACAGTCTTTGAAGAATGCAACTTTCTGGTTTTAAAAAAAGTTTCTGGAATTGATATTAAATAATAATTGTAGTGGCTAAGTGATTGCTGAGTATCTATTGTGGAAGAATAAGTTGAAAGGTGCTTTATCAGATTCATGGCCCTAGTCCTAGATTGCCACAAAACTCCATTAAGTTGCAGATAAGCTAAATCTGGCTTTGTCTGATGTGCTTACTTGGAGTCTTCCACTTGATATCTACCTACAAACTCTTATTATCCATCGTTGCTAGCCTTTGCAGATTCAAATGCCTTGTTTATCCTTCATTTGCCTCTAGGGTTTCGTACAATATCTCATATGATGCAGTCTTGGCTGCATAGCTTCTTTCTTCACCATCTTCTAATGCTTTGGTTGTTCTTTTTTCCTCTTCAGTGTCACAATAGGCTAAGTCTAAATATGCATTTGCTTAACTTGAATTGAATCTTGGACTTTGTCATTTCACCACTATGCGCCCTTTCTTATTCTATTATTCTCTTTTAAGACCCCCCAAAGTCCTCTTGCTACCTCCCACATGCTTCTTTATAAGATAGAAGTAGTAAGGTATGATTTTTGTAGTTGTCAATTTAGTAATTATCCTTGTCAACAGTTCTAACTTCTGGACAGTCTCTATATGTTTCCAAAGTTGCCATACTAAGTACTAACTGCACCTGCAAAAGTGGGGAGGGTATTGGTCTATTGTTAAGGCAGTTTCAAGGCATTATCCTGGTCTTGAAATGGTCGTCGTTAGTCCATGGTACTGGTGAGATGAGCTGAATGTACTAATCTTCTCCTACTCTTTTGCATGCCATCATAGAGCACTGGTTCTGGGACTCATGGTTGTCTGGTGTGTAAAATATTCTCTGTTAGTATATCTTGATTTTCTATTCTGATTGTGCTGTCCCCATTTGTTGCAGGCACTTGAAGCTCCTAAAGAACCTAGGCGCCCTAAAACTCACTGGGATCATGTATTGGAAGAGATGATTTGGTTGTCCAAGGTGATCATCTGGTGTATTGCGTCTTATTGGTTGCTACAGAGCATAGTTGCCTGGAACGTGGGACGCTCCGGTACGGGGGACGGATTCGGGTACGTGATTCGCCACATAGTGGAGAATCCGATACGCGACGGTCGTTATTAGTACATCTAGTCCTCTAATTCAAAACTCCATAAATGATTTAATAATAAGGGTTCTCCCTCTTCCCCCCCCCCCCCCCCCCAACATAGGGCAACATTTTCACGGTAATCCTTATTTCTTTCTCCCACTCTCTCTCTTCTTCTCGTTTTTCTCTGTAAAAAGCTTGCTCATTCATCGCAACCTCAAAAATTCTTCCATTTTCTTCAAAATTTGGCCTATGGATCATAAAAATATGCAATACTATTGTGGTAGGAGATGAGTTCGCTGAATTCCCCATATTTGGGGAATTGGTACGCTAGAGAATCGCGTTCTGGTTCGCGCGAATCAGTTCGCGGTACGCTAGGGGGTTGAGAGAATCCGGTAACTATGCTACAGAGTTGTATGCTTTACTTGTGTTACTTCAACACTGCCCTGGAATTTTCACCTTTTTTCCCCTCGTTGAGAGGGTGATCTGCTTGAACGGACATGTGCATAACAAACTTTGTAATGACAGGATTTTGAGGCAGAGAGGAAGTGGAAGTTAGTGCAGGCGAAGAAGGTTGCTTTACGAGCTAGCAGGGGCATGCTGGATCCGGCAACAAGAGGAGAAAAGAGAATGAAGGTCTTAATTGATATTTTTTTTTTCTGTTTATTATTTAACATGTAGCTGATGCCCACACAGATTTGAAAATTGTTTGAATGCTATTTTGCCATTTAAATTTGGTTTCTTATCCTAAGAATTCATATGTAGTAAGTAGATCATACCTTTTTCTTTCTGAGCAGCACCAAGCCACCAACAAAATTTTTCTTAGATGACTGATTATGAAAAACCTACAATTACTGTTCCAGAACCCTTGAAGTCTCACCCTTATTTGTAAAAATTACTTAAGATTGTACAAGGGAATCTTACTGTTTATCTTTTACTGACAACTGATTTGCTATTCTTGTGATTGTTTCTGATATATTGGTAGTCCAGGTCACTGCTTTATGTGAATCATTTTCATTAGCAATATTGGTTTCAGGCCATCTGTGCTTGTGCTGCAGCAAGTGCAACTGTGGACCATATCTACAAGCCATAATCTTAGCCCTTCAGAATCCATCCAACTTACATACAAGGAGGAAAACACAATGAAATACCAGAGCTGTCTGTGTTATACCATCTACAACCTTCCCTAGTTTTGCAACTTCACACCTCCAATGTTGAGCTTCAGCCACCATTTTGGAGGAGTCCAATTGATATCTGTTCTAGGAGGTTACATCTTCAAAATAGTTAGTTATATGAAAATAGGATGAAAGAATATGCCATGTGCTGGTTGGTGGTAGTGGTGTTGCTATTCGTATCCATTACAAACTCCAATGTCACAAGTATCTTATCCTGTTCTCTTCCTCACTGTCTCATGAAACAGGAAGAGGAGCAGAGGATGAGAAAAATTGCATCGAATATCTCAAAAGACGTGAAAAAATTCTGGACTAAGATAGAGAAGCTGGTAAGTTGATTTTTTTGCTGTTATTTTCTTCTGAGGACATCTTCCTTAGTTATCTGAGGTTTCGTACTCTATATCTACTGTATGTAAAATTGTACGTTCAGGTACATTACAAGCACCAGTTGGAGCTTGATGATAAGAAGAAGAAAGCACTGGACAAACAGTTGGAGTATCTCCTAGGTCAAACTGAAAGGTTGATGCAATTTGACTTTTTGTTTGAAGTCCTATTTTTCTTGAATATATGATGTTACAGTTGAGCAGTTTCTGTGATGGTGAACAAACTTATTGGTGGAATGAGCAGGTATTCTACCATGCTAGCAGAAAATCTATTGAGGACATCAAACTCCTCTGCTTCAGTGCAGCCTTGTATACAAGAGAAAACATTTGATACTCAGCAGAGGGAGATTAATGCAGATGCAGCTGGCGGATACATGGAATTAATTGCTGGTAAATGGCATCTCTTCTCTGTTAAACCTTTTAAGAAGCTTCCCTCTAAACGTATAGCTTATATATTTCACAAACAAAGTGATGCATTTTCTGCAGAAACAAAGTCAAACACAGAGATTAAAACTCATGCTGTGGAGGCTGATGATGATTATAGTATACAGTCTGAGGATGAGCAGGTAAGACCCCCCCCCCCCCTCAAAAAACAAAAAAGAGTGCTTTTCAGCTGTTACACAATTTTGAGGTTTCCGTTTGTTTTAATTTTGCCATGCTAACATGATACAGTGACACTCTGAAGCTAGTAAAGTCTGTGATCTTGTTAATCACAATTGGTTGGCTTATGTCTTTGAAGGGGGTGCCACTTAGGAGCAAGTAAAAAAGTTCTGTTGCTGCTGCCAATCAAAATTAGTTCAGAGTGGTCCAATAAGATAGAAAGCATGAAAGAGAATCCTATTGATTTTGGATGTTAGATTTCCTAAGCTGAGATAGTAAATGTAATTCTAGAACAGTGGGACAATTAGAAGTTGAACATGAATATGATTAAGATGGACAGGAAATGATGTCTCCTGCAGTTTCTACTTATTCAGAAAGTAATGCGTTTTGTTTAAGCTTTCTTCTATGCTGATTTTGTTTCCTTACTTCTTATAGTTCACTTTCCTAGGGAATAAAAATGACGTTACTGGACAAATTTTACCTTTGAATTATAAGTGCAGCAAGCAATCAACATTGTTCAGCTCCTCGTCCAATGAAAGCAGCCTCTGTAATGTAACTGTTGGTGTAAGGCTGTGCACATGTGCCTCCCCTCTTTGTCCCAAACAAACCCTAGGTCAGAATTGAGGGCATTGGTTAGGCTTACTTTCTATATTCTGTAATTCGTCATTTCCTTCCTGTTGCCTTCGTTTTGCCGAAGTGTCTGCTCAAGCAGCTATGTTGTTCTAGTTTAATATGTGATGCAATATGTTGGTCGTCAGATACCTTTTTATCGTCTTCCATGCCAAGTCCCAGGCTGTTGATTTGGTCTACTAGCAAAGCAGAAAGTCGTACCCGTATCTTCCTTGTGCATTTAACTTCAAACTTTCAGTCAGCACCCGGAGAGGACCCAGCTTTAGTGACAATAGAACTATTGATCATATGCATCTTTTCTTTTCATTTGATAACAATAGTCCGTCTTCCATTCTTTGGTTTTAGGAAGATGATGAGCAGACCATTGAAGAGGATGAAGCTCTGATAACTGAAGAAGAAAGACAAGAAGAATTAGCTGCGCTGCAGAATGAAGTAGACTTGCCACTCGAGGAGCTACTCAAGCGCTACTCTATAAGTGAAGGTAATTACATGCAGAAGCTATGAATGTTTATGGCTTCGCGCCCCCTTCGGGGATAAAAGACTGTTGATTGCTTTTGATGCTAACCTCTAAGTCATCTTGCTTCGTAGGATATATCCATATATATTATTCCGAATGACATTTCTAAATGAACCATTGTTCACGTTCTACATTATGGTGGTTGATATTGTTGTTTGATTGATGGCTTATCATAATTTTTTTTTCAGATGATGCAGAAAATACTCCTGATGTATGTGGCATTCAAATGGAGTCTCGTGAGGTTGATTCTAACGAAGGTTAGTCTAGAGCTACTTATCTTGTCTCTCTCTCTCTGTGTTTTTTTTTTTTTTGGTTTTGATTTGGTGGTTGGGGTTGGGGGTGGGGGCAGGGAGGATATCATGGTTTCTCATTGATAAGGTCAATTATTCTTTAATTCTCTTTATGTGCTTGCTTTCAGTTAATGGAGAAGATTCTCCAGAGGCTCATGGTGCTCCATCAAAGAGCCCTGAAGAAGTTGATGCTGGTAAGGAGCAATTAACTAGCCTTTTTTTTGGTGTGCCACCCCCTTGTGCGGCTAGGTCAACTTTTCTCCTAAACAGAACACTTTGCGTGAGTAGGTTAATAGGGCCAATGGTGCATTCTTTGATTACTGTTAATGATGTTAGGATGACTTTCTGCAGATGATGGGATTGGTTTTCTGGCAACTGCTAATGGCTGCGGGTCACCGAAGATATCTACTTACGGTTGTGTAAGTTGTATATGCTGTCTATGGTTGTCCTATTGTTTGAGAGGCTTAGAGCTCAATGTGATGTGAACTGGTTAATCGCAGGGCAAAAACAATGACCCATTGAAGAAGGAAAATGATGTACCAAGAGCTGAAAGCTATGATTCCAAAAATATTTCAGATGGCATTGCCACTGATGTAGAAACGGATTATGATTTTAATGACGAGCAGGTAGTATGATTCTTTGATCCAATTGACTTCTGGTCTTCTTGTCTTCATTTTACATAGAGGGGGTACTTGACTCTTTGTTTTCTGATACATAATTCTCACCTAAGCATTCCTACTTTGTATGTATGTGGAATGCTCACATGATGACCATACAGAACCTGAGTGTGCTTGGATGAATCATCAATTGAAGTCAATTAGTCTTAATAAGTCAAGTTTGATCTTCTGCCTTATGTACAAAAGTTTAAACGGCCAATGGTCTAATTAATAGCAGGAACTGAAAAGATATTATATAACCTATCAGAAGGGTAAAAGATATCTAAGAACATGAATAATGTCCCTAGCTTTCAAAACTTAAAAAGTTTCCGGGATGTTGTCATAATTTTTTTTTTGGGGGTAAATAATCAAGGATATTGTTATAATATTTCTCTCGGCATATCACGACCAGTTCTTTGTCCCTCTTGACATTTGCAGTGTTTATATACTTGTAGCCTAGGTCTTAATTGTATAATGTGTTAAATTTTTTACCTCCCCCCTTTTGCAGTAGGGAACACTAAAGAAAAAAGTGTTGTATTCTTGACTGACATCATGAAATGAGGGCTGTAAGAATATAATGACAAACATTATAAGCCTGTTGAATGAGTTGCAATGTGCTGGCTTACATTGTCTTGACAATCCAGTTGGATGGGCTGATTGGTAGTGAAACATTTGTTGGTTGATGTATGTTTTTCTTGCTTTTCTTGTCTTGACTGTCGATTCTTTTGAGCTTTAGTAAAGCTTTGCTGATACATTTTGTCATTTAGGGAGATGATGAGTTTGTCATTACTCCAGGAGAAGAGAAGGTATGTTTTCTCAACAACTAGGTTGTATTTAGAGGCTGATATATCTTTCTTTAAAACTTAATGAATGCATACATTGCTGTTCCTTTTGGGCTAGATCGGAGACCTAGGTTGAGGATTCAACTGCTTTTTTTTCTGCCTGTAGGCTATAAAAAGTGCTGGAAAAATTTGGGTTCATGTCGAACTGAGTTCAGACAATCTGGACTACTGCTTCTGGAAAAATTGTTTCAACCTAGAAGATGCTAATGTCTTGACATGCCATCCATTATAAAACACCATACATGTTTGTCTTGTTCATTTTCAATCAAAGTAAATCATAATCCCGAAGATTTCAGGGGGTAAGGGGAAGGAAATAGTACTTAAGAGTCAATGGTAAATAGAGAGGAAGATTATGGGGGTGGATAAGGGAGGAGGCAAGCAGGCAGCAATGTGAATTTGAGGGAGTAGGGACAGGGAGGTATAGAAAGAAGATGTCAACATGCGACAGAAATGACTATGGGTCTCCCAGAACTATATCCTGGAAAAGTTTTCTACAGTTATAGGCTTGAGCGACATGGTTTTGTGCTAGCTATCGTTTAAAAAGTCAAGACAAACTTCTGGTCGTGGTCACCAACCCTGTGCCAAACAAGGTTTCAATGTGCAACATTTTTGAAATTTTAAAGTTGGGGGAAACCTGTGATCATATCTGGTTTTGCCAGATCCATCAAATCTAGTTATGTTTGCTTCTGATCCTGAATAAGGGGGAAAAACCAAATGTTTTTAAGTGTTTTATTGAATTATGTTATTTGAAGTTTTTGTGTAGCTCTTAGATTTTAATAGATTGTATCTCTGACGAGCAAGTGAGGCATGGATGTTTGGTGTTCTTTTTGCTGGTCTTGAATAATTTATCTTCCTGCTCACAATCCGTGTTTGTGCTTTTGTTATCACCGCAACTGTAAAATATTGTTTATGACTGCGATAGCTGCAACTGGAAGATGTTTGAAGTAGCTTCCTAGGGGCTATAGCCTTGAGGATGGCATGAAAGTTAAACAATGCAACGAATTGCAAAGTTTATAGGACTTGAGAAGTAGGATTTCGCCTGTTACAGCCACCTTTTGTAAACTTTACCTGGAAAATCCACTTTCAGGGGCATTCATTTAAGTCATAAGAGGTGCAATGAGATATCCTCTTTGTGAAGCTAATTTTTGAAGTTAAAATCGAAATATGGGTATTCAAATCTTATCCAATTACTGTAACAACTTCAGAATTGGGCTACATTGATTTACATATCTGTAAAGCCTAAGTGCCTGTTATTTAAAGTTGAGTAATGAAACCTATTTCTTGTCCTTGAAAAGGTGGCTGCGTGATGTGTTTGAATTTCAGTGTTCACTCAGATAAGCATGTGGTTAGTGGTGTATTAGGCACCTACCACTTCAACCCCCCCCCCCCCCAAACAAAAAAGAATTCCCGCCACCTCATTTTATTCTTAAAATAATATTGACTATTCTGTTGATGAATATCCTTTTTGCTTATTACCATATCAGGATATCTGGTATTTGCTTGATATGAGGTCGCATGAATCATATATTCATATAGTTTAGTGCCATGCTAGTTGCTAACTTGCTACCCACATGTGAGCAATTTAAGATTTTGTGATGCACCAAGAGTAGTACTGAATTCAATCACGATGTTGATGATGGCCATCAGTAAGCAACCTGATATGACTGTATATTTATTATTTAAGCATTTATATTTTTGTTGTTGCATGTGATATAAAGTCTGTAGGTTATTACTAGTTTGTGTAATTTTTTATGGGAATGGTTCTCTATTAGGAGTTCTATTGAAATGTGGAAATAAAGAATGGTTGTAATTATATGACTCAACTATTTCAGACGGTGCATTATGTGAAAATGTGTAATTTTACTTGATCAGTATGGATGTAGGTATGTTACTCAGACTCCGATTAAATTGTCAGATAGAAGTACTTGTCCAGGCATTCTAGTTGGCTATTCTGTGTGTTTTCAGCGTTACCTGAAGTGTCCAAGGGTTATTCCATTGTCCAAGAAACGATCGCTACATTAATTTGTTATTTGGGCTTTTACCTTACCCTTTTTGTCGTTGGCTGGATAAAGATCCTAGATATATGTAGTTGCAAATCCCTTTCATGGGAAAAATGATACTTATCTTTATTGGCAGGATGATGAGACCACCTTGGACGAGGAGGAGGAATTGGCAAAAAGAGACTCAGGGTCAGGAGACCCTGAAGATGAGGTAGGAGCATATATTGGCTTGTGTGCTGAATTTCTGTACTCCTTGTGTATTTTAATTAGAAAAATTTTAACCGGAACTCCCCCCCCCCCCAAAAAAAAAAACATTGGTAGATCGCATTGCTGCAGAAGGAAAGTGAAATTCCCTTGGAAGAATTGCTTGCAAGATATAGTGAGGTTGGTTATAGTATTCTTTTATGTGTTGCTTGTGCTGTCTTCCATTTGTGAAATTGATTTTTTTAAAAAAATTATGCCTGTTTCTATCAGGATTTTGCTTTTGGAGGTTCTTCAGATGAGGAATCAGACTATGAATCTGCTCATTCTGACATGAAGAGTGCCCCAGCTGATCAGATGCTTGAACAGGAAGAGCAAAATGTTCCTGTGGCTGAAGATAATGCTTCTGGGGAGGTGAAACTGAATTTGTCATCCTCTGGGGAAGCTATGGGTGGACAGGAGACTGGTTCTGAGGAGGGTAGTCAGACAGATGCTAGAATTGCTGATGCAGCAGCTGCTGCAAGGTCTGCACAGCCAACAGGGAACACTTTCTCCACTACTAAAGTGCGGACAAAGCTACCCTTTCTTATTAAGCACCCTCTTCGTGAGTATCAGCATATAGGGCTTGACTGGCTTGTGACGATGTATGAGAAAAAACTCAATGGAATTCTTGCTGATGAAATGGGTCTGGGGAAGACTATCATGACAATTGCACTACTTGCTCATCTGGCATGCGAGAAGGGAATATGGGGGCCTCATCTGATTGTGGTACCAACTAGTGTCATGCTTAACTGGGAAACTGAATTTCTCAAGTGGTGCCCTGCATTCAAGATATTAACTTACTTTGGAAGTGCAAAGGAGCGTAAATATAAAAGACAGGGTTGGATGAAATCCAATTCCTTCCATGTTTGTATCACTACTTACAGACTCGTTATCCAGGATTCAAAAATTTTCAAGCGGAAGAAATGGAAATATTTGATTTTGGATGAAGCTCATCTGATAAAGAACTGGAAATCTCAGAGATGGCAAACTCTTTTAAACTTCAATTCAAAACGACGCATCTTGTTGACTGGAACACCATTGCAAAATGATCTAATGGAACTGTGGTCTTTAATGCATTTCTTAATGCCCCATGTCTTTCAATCCCACCAGGAATTCAAGGATTGGTTTTGCAATCCAATAGCAGGCATGGTAGAAGGACAGGAAAAGGTGAACAAAGAAGTAGTTGATCGCTTGCATAATGTATTGCGGCCCTTTATTCTCCGTCGTTTGAAAAGAGATGTTGAGACGCAACTCCCTATGAAACATGAGCATGTTATATACTGCAGACTTTCTAAGAGGCAAAGGAATTTATATGAAGATTTTATCGCAAGTGCAGAAACTCAAGCTACTTTAGCTAGTGCCAACTTCATTGGAATGTTAAATGTTATAATGCAACTTCGCAAAGTTTGCAATCACCCAGACTTATTCGAGGGCCGCCCTATTATAAGTTCTTTTGACATGGAAGGGATTGAGATGCAGTTGAGCTCCAACATTTGCTCAATTCTCTCGCCTGGTCCATTTTCTTTGGTAGATCTTTCTGGTTTGGGGTTTCTGTTTACACACCTAGATTGCAGCATGACTTCATGGGAGAGCGATGAAATCCAGTCTATTGCTACTCCAGCAAGATTGATTGAGCATGGCACCTCCCAGAATAATCTGGAGTGGATCAGGCCTAGATTTAAAAATGGAAAGCAGTGTCTTGGGACGAATATCTTTGAAGAGATTCAAAAGGCAATTTTTGAGGAGAGATTGAATGAAGCAAAAGAAAGAGCAGCTGCTATTGCATGGTGGAATTCACTGAGGTGTCAGAAGAGGCCCACCTATTCTACAACTTTACCCAAGCTTGTGATTGTAACACATCCTGTTTATGACATACAATGCCATAAGGAAAATCCTGTGTCTTATGATTACTCCTCAAAGCTGTCTGACATTGTTTTATCACCAGTGGAAAGATTTCAGAAGATGATAGATCAAGTTGAGTCATTTATGTTTGCCATCCCAGCAGCTCGCGCACCCTCGCCTGTATGTTGGTGCAGCAAATCGGGGACTTCTGTTTTTGTTGACCCAATCTACAAGGAGATATGCGCTGAAACTTTGCTGCCTTTTTTGACTCCCTTTCGTCCCGCTATTGTTCGAAGGCAGTTATATTTCCCGGACAGGCGTTTGTTACAATTTGATTGTGGTAAGCTCCAGCAACTGGCTATTTTGCTAAGGAGATTGAAGTCGGAGGGCCATAGAGCATTAATATTCACTCAAATGACTAAGATGCTTGATATCTTGGAAGCTTTTATAAATTTGTATGGTTATACATACATGCGATTGGATGGATCAACTCAACCAGAGGAGAGGCAAACTCTAATGCAGCGGTTTAATACAAATCCTAAGATATTTTTGTTTATCTTGTCCACACGTAGTGGAGGTGTTGGCATCAATCTTGTTGGAGCAGATACAGTGATATTTTATGACAGTGACTGGAATCCTGCCATGGATCAACAAGCTCAAGACCGCTGTCATCGCATTGGACAGACGCGTGAGGTGCATATATATCGTCTAATAAGCGAGAGCACTATTGAAGAGAACATTTTGAAAAAAGCAAATCAGAAACGAGCTCTTGATGACCTGGTAATACAAAGTGGTGGGTACAATACCGAATTTTTCAAGAAGCTTGATCCAATGGAGTTGTTTTCAGGTCATAGGTTGGCTCCAATCAAAGACATCCAGAAAGAGAGAGATTTGGATGCTGGGGTTGAAGTTCCTGTGTCTAATGCTGATATAGAGGCTGCTCTGAAAAATGCTGAAGATGAAGCAGATTACATGGCTTTAAAGAAGGTTGAAGAGGAGGAGGCTGTGGATAACCAGGAGTTCACAGAGGAAGCCATTGGGAGGTTGGACGATGAGGAATTGGCAAATGAGGATGTTCCAAAAGCTGATGAACCTGTAGAGAAAAATTCCCATATTCCAGCATCAAATAATGAGAGTGTGGCAGCTGATGATGGGAATGATCAAGATAGAGAAAAGTCTCTTGCATTGGCATGTGATGAAGATGACATTGACATGTTAGCTGATGTGAAACAAATGGCAGCTGCAGCTGCAGCATCTGGGCAAGCTGTTTTATCCTTTGAGAATCAATTACGTCCAATAGATAGGTATGCAATGAGTTTCTTGGAGCTCTGGGATCCTATTATTGACAAAAATGCAATGGAGTATCAACTTCAGATTGAGGAGCGAGAGTGGGAGCTGGAGCGTATAGAGAAACTAAAAGAGGATATGGAGGCTGAGATTGATGATGATGATGAGCCTCTCGTGTATGAAAGTAAGTTTCTCCTATTTATGATACTAGTCTTTGGGCATAGTTTTGGTGGTTGTTTTTTGTCTCTCCGTGGAATAGAGATTCCTGCATTTTTACAAAGAGGACTTAGCTGGTGAAGTATACAGACACATTACTCTCTGATCAAACAAATTAATCATTTCACTTAGGTGAATATTTTCCCTTGTTTAATATTTTCCTCTGCTTATGGTAATGCTGAATTTGTTTGTAATGCTTTTTGTGTCGCCATAGAAATCAGTAGATTTCTATTATGTGGAGCCTGGCCATTGCAACAAATCAAGATTTGATCAATTTGTCATGCGAAGATTTCTCTTCTTTTCCCTTCTGTTAAGCGTATCTTTTTCAACTGTTCTTGGTGCAAGAGCCATCCCTGTCTTCTGTATATAAAGGTGTTTGATAGTTATTTTTACCATCTCTTGATAAAATGATTGAGATTTATTCTCTTTATTTTTATTTTTTTGGTGCATCTATTTTGCTCCTTACATTATTAGTGATGCCTGTCTGTTGATGTGGTAGTTAATTTTGCTAGCAACTTGCACAAGGTAGTTACTGGTGTGTATCTTACTTTCACAAGAACGTTGAGGAATAAATGTGACATTCACCTCATATTGGTTTATTCTTGAACCTCTGCTAGATGTCATAGTGCCAACTTATTAATGAATTTATGTATGTGATAATCCCGACCCAATCCTATGTATATAATATGTTTACCTGGCATCGTTTCCCTTACAATTTTTTGTTCTATTTAAATTTCTTTTGATAGAATGGGATGTGGAGTTTGCTACCCAAGCATATCACCAGCAAGTTGAGGCTTTGGCTCAACATCAGGTCAGTGATCAATCTTATGTAGAACAAAGCAGCTGAAAAGATATGAAGGTCCAGTGCTATTTTGACTATGTTGCTGAATTATCTTTGCTGCATTATTGTAGTTGATGGAAGAACTGGAAAGTCAGGCGGAGGAAAACAAGGAGGATATCAATGGCGATCTTGTCAAGTAAGATGGCTCTCTAACTCTGTCAGAGGTTTTTCAGAATATAGACGGACTACCGCCCCCCCCCCCCCCCCCCCCCCCCGCCCGCTGCACGCGGCCTCCCCCGGCAGAGGGTACAAACTATGAAGCTAACCTATTGTTGATTTTGGATGTTGACTTTGTCTGGATCATTTGCTTAAAAACAGGAATGAAGCTTCCAGCGGTAGTAAACTGAAGCCCAAGAAGAAGAAACAAAAGAAAGCCAAGTTCAAATCTTTGAAGAAGGAATCTATGGCTTCCGCATCCAAAACTTTTAAAGAGGAGGAAATAATTGATCATGAGTTCTCAGATAGTGAAGATATTTCTCAGGAGGCAGCCGCATCCCAAGAAGTAATCATGCTACAGAGGAAAAGGAAGAAGGATGAAACTACCTCTACTGCTAATGACGAGAGTATCACGAAGAGCAAGCCCAAGAAAGCCAAGAAGACTGCTCCGGTCACAACACTGCCATTGATTGAATCAAACTCTTTGAGCATCTTGCATGACTCCAAAGATTCAAGGTCATGTGAGGATGGGGGAATTGATCAAGAGCTTAAGGCAGCTAACAGGGGTAAGTCTGGAGGCAAAATCTCAATTGCTACGATGCCAATGAAGAGGGTCTATACAATAAAGCCAGAAAAATTGAAGAAGAGAGGAAGCGTGTGGTCTAATGATTGTCTTCCATCACCTGATTTCTGGTTGCCACAGGAGGATGCTGTTTTATGTGCTCTTGTACATGAGTATGGTCCTAATTGGAGCTTGGTGAGTGACACACTGTATGGCATGACAGCTGGTGGCCTTTACAGGGGAAGATTTTGCCATCCTGCTGTATGTTGTGAAAGATTTAGGGAGCTTGTCCAAAAATATGTTCACTCTTTGGCTGAAACAGTTAATAATGAAAAAGCAAGTACTACTGGTCCTGCTAAAGGATTACTGAAGGTGAATGAGGTAAGAATTTCCTTTTCTTGGGCCATTAAGATAGATAGGTACTAGAGTTCATTTCACCCATAGTTTCCGTGTAGTTACTTACACGTGAAATGCATGTGGACTTTCAAAAGAATTACTATCCTCCTCCTGTCTGTTTGTTGAGCCATTCAAAGAGACAGGTAGTGGAGTTTATTTCACGAGTAGTTTTTCCATAGTTATTCACACACGAGGTGCATGTAGACTTCCAAAAATATTACTCTCCTCCTCCCGCTCGCCCCCCTCTGTCTATGTGTGCGCGTGCCAACCCCCCCCCCCCCCCCCAAAAAAAGCACCCTCAAGAATCCTGCGTTCTTGTTGGGACTAGAGAGTAGTATTATTTTTTGTATAGCTACAAGATGGGCCTCATTAAGAAGCCCTGCCTGAGGGGGGCTGGGTTTTGGGGGGGGGGGTCTAGTAGAAGTAATTGAGTAATCGCTTCCAGAGCACATGCACCTCCGAGACTCTTAATAGTTTAACTTCATGATTGCCTTTCGGTTCTTGCTTTTGAAATAAATTTGAGGTTTACTTTTCCTGTTCTATTCACCCTCTTTTTCCCCCCTTCTTTCTAAATGTGTGACATCTCCTTGGCATCTTGTTAATATATCTTTTGATTACTCATCTAAAAATAAATAAATAAATAAAAGTGCGCCTTCTTTGTCTTCAGTGACATGCAAGTTCCAGTCCCCTGTTTCATCGACATCAGTGGATTTGTACTGTTTGTCCGATGTCTTTTTCCACCCCAGAAGCAAGCTGTTTACATTAAAAGAACAAAGTTCATCCTAAGTCATTTCACTACCCAAAATTCCTTGTGGTTGTTGATGTCTTGAAAGGCATACGCTGTTGGGCTACTGAACCCGCTATTGCCACTTGCTGGTTCATCTCCCTTTTCATCTGTTTACATACTACATGTCTCTTTGATATTTTCTTGTCTCTTACTAAGTTGCTTTTTTAATGAATCAATTATTCTCTAGAATTTTGATTTTCTTTTTACATATGCGATATGGGTCATGATTTATTTAGTATCTCGAAGTTGATGTACTTTGTGAAACATATTACTCATTCAAGGCTTCCTTCCCTGCCCTTCATCCTGTAACTCAACAGAAGGGAGGAGGCCGGGGGGGGGGGGGAGCTGTTCTTAGCGTTGTTCCTCAAACCAGTCACATATTTCTGGGAAGGGAAACTTATGCTACTAGTGTTCTTTGCAGGATAACATCCGGATCCTGTTGGATGCTGCTATGGAGCAGCCAGACCGTGAATTACTTCTTCAACGACACTTTACGGCCCTGTTAACTTCTGTTTGGAGGGTGACTTCCTGCCTTGATAAGCAACGAAGTTGTTCGATACCCCAGTACAATCTTTATTCAAGCATAAGGCTCTTTGGTGCCTCGGTGAACACGACTTCTCAGAACTCAAACAGAGGGCCATCCAATAAAAACTTCAATTTGCGTGAGTGTGGCAATTTAATAACTACAGCGCTGTGTAATGCTGGAAGTGTCAGCTTGAGTAAGGTGGCCTCCCTATCCAGCCAGATGGAAGAAGATTCACCCCCTATTGAAAAGTTGGATGTGACATTGGAATTTGGGAGAAACAAAGATGAGATAAATGACTCTCCTGTTGCTTTTCCATCCATTGTGTCATTATCTATACCTGGCATGGACCTTCACTCGCCGGTGAAAATGCCTTCTGAAGAAAACCAGCTTAGGACCTCGCAAGATCTGGCTGAGAACCGTTTCAGGTATGTGTTGAGGGGGTTGCTCTTCGGAAGTTATATCTGCATTCACATGTTTAGTTGACAGATTTATTAGCTCAAAGAGGGGGATGAAGGTGTTATAATTGTTGCCATAATAATTTGTTGAATAATTTTGCTTGGGCATCTCAAAAATGTAGATGAATCCTAGATCTAGTATTGGTAAATGAGTAAAATCTTGCCTACAACTTCGTGGCTCTGATGGTTTGTGGCAGCATTTCTGATCCAGGGGTATCACAAGTGTTCTCAATTCCAGTGGCCCAACAGATTGGACTCTAGCTTTTACCCATTTGCCTCCCCTGGCCGTAACTTTATGTTCTGGCTTAGGACTGGCTGGAAGACCCTCCTTACTGACTACAGAAAAAAAGAACATTACAACTGTTGGGCAGCTTTCCATTTCCGTCTGCATCTTTTACGCTCTGTCCGGATCGAGGGGAGAGGGGGGGGGGGTGAAGGTTAGGTATCTTTTGTTCCCTGTGTTTTGGATAAAATGCAGGGAAGGGAGGGGGAGGGGAGGGGAATATTTTCTGTCATTCACCCCCATTTTCCCATCTTCCCCCAATTGAGGGGGAAATAAGGGTGAAGGTTGAAGATTTTTATTTTAATCATAATTACCAGGAACGCTTCCTAGGTCGCTTAATCCAGACGTGGATCGCTACTTATTCGACAAATTTAATTTAATTTAGACTCTAGATTGCTTGTTCCCAGAATGGGGATCGCAAGGGTATAAAGCGATCCCAGTAACTATGATTTTAATATTTCTCATCATTCCCCTCCACCCCCCAACCAGTATATTCAAACAAGGTGAACATAAATCACCTTCCTTTCCCTTCCCTTCCATTACCTTCCCCCCCCCCCCCCCCCCCCCCCCTCTTTCTCCACCCTCAATCCAAACAGAGGATTAGTGTTCTGTGTTCCTGCAGGCTGTTTCATTTTGTGATGTAAACGAACAGTTCCTGATTTCAGTTCATTGTATAATGGATGAATGTCATGCTTTCATATGGTTATAGGAAATCATGTGAGCATTTAGGTAACATGTGTATCTGATCATGGTTTGAATGTTATCTTTTCAGGACATCATTAAGTGCATGTCTTCATGGTGCTCGCAGTTGGGCATCATCTGCCTTTCCTATAAGTGAGTCCAAATCCCGTTCAGCTCTCAAATCGCCTGTCTTAGGGAAGCACAAGCTGGCTGTCACTGATGGCAGCCGATCTTCCAAATCAAAGGTCCGGAAAGTTGCTGTGGAGCCGTCTGAGATTCATTCCCCATTTGCAGAAATGTTACATCCATTGATGCCCATTGTGACACCTGATGATCTGTGCTCAACTTCTGGTTCACAGCCTCCCGGTATTCCAGATGGCTCTTTCGAGGATCTTTTAGTTGATATTTCTTCTGACTTGAATGAGGAACTCCCTATTGGAGAAGCGTCTAGTCTTGAGATGGTTCCCCACTGCTTTGACCCCAATTTCATTTCAGACCTCGGTGACTGTTCTTTGCGTGAATATACAGATGTTGGTTGACGATGAGAGCTTAGGTTATTAATGTTTCAAATTGATATCCGATTTTTCCAAGCCAGAAGGCAATTAAGGCCTGGCAATCATGACAACCAGAAGCTATGATTGTGCTCTCGGATGCATCTTTGACATCAGCAGTGCATGTCCTTTGCTTGCAGCCATTTTTGCTGTGACCTGGCGATATGGTCTTTAATCTGAGATGGCAGGATGTAGGGTGTTGCTGTGAGTTTGCTGGGCTGGCCTCGTGTATTCATCAGGCCGGGTTTTGACGGGTATGTGGACAGATTTAGAGTAGCTTTTCTTTTCAGCAGTAATCCTTGGGGAAATCTTTTGTGCAGAATCTGCAATTTTGTGAAGTAATTATGTAGGAGCTCTACCGATCACTGAGAGTGAGCCGTTTATGTAATTAGTGATGTAGTTAACATTGCTATTACTAATTCAACAGTTGTTATATAGTATATCCTAAGGTACAGGAATATGTTTCATACCGCACAGCCCAACTGAAAATTTCAACAAGAAATGGACAGCCTAGCTACAGTAGGAAGCTTGGTGTGTAAAAGATGAATATCCTAATCGAAATAAATATTTTCTTTTACAAATGTTTTACAACGCAAGAACAAATATTTTCTATTACAAATGTTTCACAACACAAGTAATGTGGTGTTGTGTTCAGTAGTTGACCTTCGTATTTTGAGGCTCTAGGTCCAAGTATGCAAAGCACAAGTTTAAGATTTTTCTCGAAATTTCTTTACCTTTCCATCCTTCCCCCCCACCCCCCACCAATTTTATTTTTTTTTTGTTAGTTATTGGTTAAAAAATATGTTCTATTTGTGGAAGTTTCATTCTCAAATCATATTTTATTAATTCAGAAATTGTTCACTTGAATTTGTTTATCTTTCCAGTCCTTATTCCCCCCAAATTTTGGTTAGTTTCTTCTTTAAAAAATATATTCTATTCGTAAAAGTTCTGTTCTCAATCATATTTAGTCTATCAAAAATTGTTCACTGAAACCTAAATTATTGTTCACTGAAAGCTAATCTATTGTTTACTAAAGAGTGTTCTAGTATACATTAAAAATCAACCCAACTTAATGTTCACTAAAAGATAAAGTATTGTATACTAAAAATTAACTTATTGTTCACTAGCAATTAACCTAATATCTCCAAAAGATAGTCTATTATATACTAAAAATTAGCTTATTGTTCACTAAAACTAAAGTATTGTTCGTTAAAAATTAACCTTATTAAAACAATAACCTATTATACACTAAAAAATAAGCTATTGTACACTAAAGAATAGATTGTTGCACACTAAAAATTAAAGTATTCGTATTCAATCCTATTCAATGACTTTACAAAAATTAAAAGTATTGTTCATTAACCCCTTTTCTTTCTTTCTCCTCGTGGCATTTTCAATATCAATCTCAACTTCAAATAAATTATTAAATATGTTTTTAAGTTTGTTTGGAGTAGAAAAAAGAATAGGAAACAAGTCAAACAAAAAAGAAAAAACAGAAATAAAAGAGAATTTTATAAAATTAAAAAACAATAAAAGCCCCACGCAAAATTAACCTATTGTTCACTAAAAATTAATCTAATTTCTCTAAAAGATAACCTATCGTACACTAAAAATTAGCGTACTGTTCACTAGAAATTTAAGTATTGTTCACTAAAAATTGACCTTCTGTTTACTAAAAAATAATTTATTGTACACTAAAAAATAGTCTGTTGCACAGCAGAAATTAAAGTATTCATATCCAAGCATATCCATAACTTTATAAAAATTAAAAGTATTATTTACAATCCGTTTTCTTTCTTTCTCCTCATGGCATTTTCAATCCCAATCTCAACCTCAAATAAAACATCAAATATGTTTTTAAGTTTGTTTGGAGTAGATAAAGAATAGGAAACAAATCCAACAAAGAAGAACAAATAAAAACAAAGAGAATTTTATAAATCTAAAAAACAACAAAAAAACCCTAATGACCTCTGAAATCCCAACCCAGGCCTTTACCAGTGTGCTGCATTCGAGTTGGTGCCTCGCAACCTAATGAAACGATATATGAAGCCCCATAAGAACAAAGCACCTTGTCACAAGTGTATTATGTGAATGTTTATAAAAGGAGTGTACAATTCTCGTGTATGAGGGTTTATGATGTAATTTGCGCTAATTCAATCATATTGTCTGAATTCCTCTTTTGTGGAGGCCATGGTAGAAAAAGCCTTCATCAGTGCATTCCTTGTCGCGCCCCCCCCCCCCCCCCTCCCCGCGTGTGATCTGTACCCTCTGTTGTCCAAAGTCATGAATTTATGCTCATAGGAGAACTGCTGGAGTGAGTCATACTTTTATTTGTATTTGATCGTATCTTGTAGGATTGGGTCATTTGTACCCATTGACTATGCCGATAAATATGAAACATTTACAATATTAGTTAATTTTAACTATTGAAAACCTGGAGATTTGAAATCATATAGCATACTTATGCAGGTGACACTTATATCATCACCTGTTACTTGATACTTAGGGATCTCTAAAGGCGCTACATCAATGTAGAGCCCAAAAGGAATGAAAAAAATGAGCATTAGAAAAATCTAGTCCCTACTCCCTATTACAAAACAGTGCCTTGAAGTCTAGCATCGATCTCAGGCAAATAAGCTGCACAAATCCCAGCAACTGTTATCTTTCTACCTTGGTGAGGCCACCGTTCCTCTCCCTCCAAATATGGTAATTCAGAGCAGCAAGAGCAAGAAAACTTTTTTTTTTCATTTTCACTGAACTGAATCTGCACTGTAGGATATCATTAAGCCGCTGTGAGTGCCATAATAAACTATCCCTGTAGCTTATTTATTGCCTGAATGGTAGCCTCCCCCGCACATGAGCAGTCAAAAAAATGTAGGTCTATTGAGTCTTCTCGACTCTCACATAAGAAACACCTGTTGGCTAGTTGATAGCCAAAATGTTGTAATCTTCGAAGGTCCGAAGTCTACCATTCATATATAGCCAGGCAATGAAGGAGAATTTAGGGACCTTACACTTGGTCCACACCAACTGCCATTATTCTTGACATTACACTCCCAAATGCTTTTATCCTTCAAATAATAATGCTGTATCCACTTCAAACATAGTGATCCTTTCAATGCTATAGTATGGCCGAGATGCTTGCAGAGGACTGCTATGCTTAACTTTGAAAGCTTCCTGATGCCTACGGCTCCTTAGTAGATAACGAGTAGTTTCCCATGCTATCAGTGTTTTCTTCTTGCCCCACAAAAAAGCCCTACAAATCCTAGTAACCTACTCTTACTGCATAAGTGAGGTTTGTACTCTGTCCTCTGGTTCAAGACACATTTTCTATTCTAAATAGTTCTGAAAACCTCATCAGGTGAGGTCAAATGTATATTTGAGAGATATCTTTCATGGGGCCCGAACTCTGAAGAGCAATAACAGTCCATGCCTCTATAGCCCTATGAGACATATCTTCATGTCATTCAATTAGGAGCTCGTTAACTTTCTAGCTCGTGAAATTCTTGCTAATAAGAGAGGTTCTCCAAAGAAAGTCTATAATAAGTCACTCCAAAATCGAGCAATTCCATAAACTAAATGATGTATCAATACTGTGGCATTATCTATATGAAAGGAAAGAATACAAGACCTGAGCTGCCTCGGAAGATGACTGTAGAAATGCCCTTTCATTCGGAGACATAGTGCTGGAGCTCATACAACAAAAAGGGCCGCAAAGTCCTACAGAATACATCAAGAAGATGGTACATGAACATAAGGATGCATAGCCTAATAGTTCATACAATGGTTCTTGGGACAACAAGATTGAGTCAAATGAGGTTGATTGTAAGCTTGAGGGAGAACGATCATATGCTGGGTAGTGAGAATGTCAGTAAAGAACATCGTGCTGAAACCCCTGGGGAAGGAGCGGTATTTCAAGAGAAAGATCCGAATCCTAGTCAATGAATATGAGCAATTTGAACTTCATCGTGCTATTGCTGTGGAGATCAGACAGGCTACACTTGAAATCTTGTCCCAAAGCAAGGGAGGACTTCAAATTTAATGAAATTGTAGATCAAAATGAAGATGAATAGGTGAACAATTCAACTTTTAATGTGATCAACTGAAGATATATTAATGTGATCATCGTGGATTTGTGTTTGTAAGATTATAGGTGGTTCTATTTAACTAGATATCGCAGGTATTAGATTCAGTTGTGTCCAAGTGCGTCCTTGCATGAAAGTCTTGAACAACTTGCACCCAACAGGTGAATTTGAGAGTATGACTACATAATGGTAAGTGACAGAAAGTCCAAGTATTGAGGTCATTCGAAGTATATAGTTAGGGCATTTCACAAAGTATATGATACCAATGCTGATGTAACGGCATAGTAAGAGTTAAAAATATATTGAAAATTGAAGTCATCAGGTTGCAGAAAAATGTCTCCGAATAATTAATGGATTCTCACCGGAGAAAGTCAGATAAATTTAGGTCATTTGCATTATAGAACTATAAACCCACTAGAGCTTGAAGAAAAAGATTGACAGGATCAACTAAGCTGCAATAATTGAGCATTGGACCAAAACCCAAATGACAAGCTTAACAAAACCTAGTCCTGCAGTGCCTTGGGCTATTATTCCTACGTGCATGAGTTGTGAAAATGAGCAAGAGATATAAGCAAGATCTCCAAACATATTTTGAAATGGCAAAAATCTTTGAAGCTGAAAAAAAATTAGGAATAAAATATATATCTAAAAGATATGGAATCCCAGTTAAATTCCCCTAAGAGGATCTTTGAGACTGATGAAGATCCTGAGCGGTGTCTAAGGGACAACAGGCAGGATGATTGTAAACTCTCTTAAATGTTGTCCATGAAAGGGAGGAAGAACTAGGAGGCATTGATTTCAGAATAAGATGTGAACCAGGTTTTGAAGCAAGACCACTCCCTGTCTAGTATGCTCTGTTCAAGATGGTTGTGTAGAGCTTCAAAGTCAATCTATCCATGAAGATGGGTAGTCATGAACCCGGGGCTAGAAGTTACCAAGAGCAAGATTTTTTTTTTTTTTTGATTTTCATTGAACTGAATCTGCACCGTAGTATATCAGTCAGCCACTGTGAGCGCCTAAATAAACTATCCCTGCAGTTTATTTAGTGCCTGAATGGTGTATTAAGTCTTCTTGACTCTCACAAAAGAAACACCTGTTGGCTAGTTGATAACCAAAATGTAATCTTCCAAGGTCTGAAGTACCATTCATATATAGCCAGGCAATAAAGGAGAATTTAGGAGCCTTGATCTGTGACGAGTGAAGCCATTTCTATCCTTCAGCAATTGAGTATTCTTTCCCTATTTTGCTGCACATTAAAAGTCGCCTCCATCACATCTCTCACTCTAAGAAGTTTTCTCCTATGCCAACTGCTATTATTCTTGACATTACACTCCCAAATGCTTTTATCCTTCAAATAATAATGCTGTGTCCACTTCAAACATAGTGATTCTTTCAATGCTATAATATGCCCTAGATGCTTGCAGAGGACTGCTATGTTTAACTTTGAAAGCTTCCTCATGCCTAAGTAAATAACAAGAAGTTTCCCATGCTATCAGTGTTTTCTTCTTGCCCCATAAAAAAGCCCTACAAATCTCAGTAACCTTTTTAATGACACACTGGGAAAGATTAAAAATCTGCCCCCGACAGAGATGCACACCCATCATTACGTTATTATCTCGCTCAACTCTTTACTGCGTCAGTGAGGTTTTTAATCTATCCTCTGATGCAAGACACATTTTCTATCCTAAATAGTTCTGAAAACCTCATTAGGTGAGGTTAAATGTATATTTGAGAGAGATCTTTCATGGGATCCGAACTCTGAAGAGCAGCAATAGTCTATGCCTCTAACCCCAAGATATGAGACATATCTTCATATCATTCAATTATGAGCTCGTCAACTTTATTGTTCGTGAAATTCTTGCTAATTAGAGAGGTTTTCCAAAGAAAGTCTATAATAAGTCACTCTAAAATCGAGTAATTCCATAAACTATATGATGCATCAATACTTTGGCATTATCTATATGAAAGGAAACAATACAAGACCTGAGCTGCCTCGGCATATGACTGTAGAAATGCCCTTTCATTCGGAGACATAGTGCTAGAGCTCATACAACAAAAAGGGCCGCAAAGTCTTATAGGATACATCAAGAAGATGGCACACGAACATAAGGACTCATAGTCTAATAGTTCATACAATGATTCTTGGGAGAACAAGATTAGAGTTAGATAAGGTTGATTGTAGGCTTGAGGGAGAACGATCATATGTTGGGTAGTGAGAATGTTAGTAAAGAACATCGTGCTGAAACCCCTGGGGAAGGAGTGGTAGTCCAAGAGAAAGATCCAAATCCTAGTCAATGGATATGAACAATTTGAACTTCATCGTGCTATTGCTGTGGAGATCAGATAGGCTACACTTGAAATCTTGTCCTAAAGCAAGAAAGGACTTCACATTTAATGAAATTGCAGATAAAAATGAAGGTGAATAGGTGAGCAATTCAACTGTTAATGTGATTAGCTGAAGATGTATTAATATAATCATTGTGGATTTGTGTTTGTAAGATTACAGGTGGTTCTATTGAACTAGATATCGCAGGTATTAGATTTAGTTGTGTCCAAGTGCATACTTGCATGAAAGTCAGAACAACTTGCACACAACGGGTGAATTTGAGAGTATGACTACATAATGGCGAGTAGCAGAAAGTCTTAATATTGAGGTCGTTCAAAGTATATAGTTAGGACATTTCATAGTGTATATGATACCAATGCTGACGTAATGGCATAGTAAGAGTCAAAAATATATTGAAGTTAGTAGATTGCAGAAAAATGTATCCGAATAATTAGTGGATTCTTAGTGGAGAAAGACAGATAAATTTGTGTCATTTGCATTATAGAGCTATAAAACCTTTTGATTTGGGTATATACAACGTCTAAGAGGCATTGGGCCTAAACCCAATAAAGTCTGAAGAAAAAGATTAATTGGATCAGCTAAGCCGTCAAAATTTAGCATTGGACTGAAACCAAAATGACAAGCTTAACAAAACCTAGTCCCGCAGAGCCTTGGGTTACTATTCCTAAGTGCATGAGTTGTGAAAATGGGCAAGAGGTCTAGGCAAGATCTTGCAAACATATTTTGAAATGGCAAAGATCTTTGAAGCTGAATAAAATTAGGAATAAAATATATATCTAAAAGATATGAAATTCTAGTTAAATTTCCCTAAGAGAATCTTTGAGACTTATCAAGATCCTGAGCGGTGACTAAGGAACAACGGGCAGGATGACTATAAACTCTCTCAAACATTGTCCATGAAAGGGAGGAAGAACAAAGAAGCATTGACTCTAGAGATAAGATGCAAACTAGGTTTCAAAGCCTAAAAAGGGTAGAAAGGTTGAATTTATTAAAAAAAATGTTAGGGCAAATGTGTCATTAGATTGGGAGAAAAACCCCATGAGACGCAGATCCAATCAAGAAATCTCTGAAAAATATAGCAGTCATCATTACTCACCATTATTAACATTGGGAAAAAGAGATAAGGCAAAAAGACACTCAGCTAAGGTAGGGTAAGCCGCCTTGAGTGGATGATGAAAAATTTCTTAAGAAAAGGGAGACAAAATTAGCCAAAGGTTTTAATTTCCAAAATAAAGATTTGAAATCCAATCATAGAAACTTCTCAAAAAACTAGATAAAAATCTACTCAAAAGAATTTGGTTAAGTATTTTTGGAAAAGGAGACTAGATTAGTGAAGGGTATAAGAACTAGCCTTGGCAAAGCTCTTAAGGTGTGAGCAAACTCACAGCTTAACCGAAAAAAATTCCTAAAGAGTTAAAAAGGCTAAGTCTAGCTATTATAAGTTGAGGCATATATTAAAATCTGGTAATCTTTAAGGGAAAAATGATTTGGTAGATAAAATATCTGAGAGACATTGGCCAAAGTCTAATAAAAGCCTGAAGAGACTGGATCAGCTAAGCCGCCAACGTTGAGCATTGGGTTGAAGCCCAAATAACAATCTTAATAAGACTTAGTTCAATGGAGCCTTGACTTCCCCCCCCCCCCCCTATGTACATAACTTGGAGCCTTGACTTCCCCCCCCCTATGTACATAACTTGTGAAAAGGGTAAGAGTTCTAAGTTCTAAGCAAGATCTCCTAAACATATTTAGAAAAGGAAAAAAATCATTGAAGCTGACTAAAATTAAATAAAATCTATATCTAAAATATATAGAATCCTAGTTAAATTCCACTAAGAGTATCGCCGTAAACTTGTATATAAACAAATGGTTAGATTTAAAAGTAAGTATACAAGAAAGCATAAAGTCACACAAAAGCCTACGTAAAGTGTAAAACCCCTAGGCTTATTTAAATAATTTCCTTATTGAATTCTCATTAACTTCAGTGTTGGAGCTCTTGAAGAGAAGAAACCTCGCTAGTTTCAAGCGTTGTTTTGTAAGAAATTCTTGAATGATGGTATGAGTTTCTAAAGGTTGCAAGAGAAATCCAAAAATTTAATCTGTGTTTAAACATATTCCGTACCTTAAATGGTAATACGTGATGGGCTTGCTGGGCTATCATTTTTGGTGGAATAGTAAATGGTGGTGTGGGTAGCGAACTAGCAATAAAGGAGTTACAGCTCACATCCCTTGTCCATAAACTCAAACTAGTAGGCACATTTTGAGAAAGGGAATGATGGTTTCTTCAGGACGGATGAAATCAAGGACTGGAAATTATTATATATAGCAGTGTGATGGAGTTTATATACCCGAAACTACCTTATAACTTGTAGTAGCAGTATAAGTAGATAGCAGTGAATTATTGTTCTATCAAATTGAAATTGCTGGCATATATCGCATTAAAATATTTAATTGAATTTATGGCAACCTTAATGGCTTTCTTTGAGGATATGTTCCTCCGACCCCTTGGTCCGATAACTCTTGTATGGGCCCTATTATGGGTCCACCACACAAAAGGGCCTGACTTTCATACCATGAAAAGCATTTTTTTTTGGAAATTAGTACAACCATCAAATTGCAATAAAACAGAGCAACTTTATCGAGGGCCAACCATGAAAAATCTCATGTCATCCCTTCCAGTACGTAGTGAATTTTGTCGGCCCACTCGTCATTTACGAACAATATATTATAAATACAAATGATTACATCATAATTTCTAACGTCCTCTAATAATTTTAGTGTAAGACTTGAATTATGAAGTTTTGTCTTAAGGCACTAAGGTCCTATTTGGTAAATAACTGCTAACTGTTAGTTGTTTATATTAGTTATTAGCTGTTAGTTATTTAAATTGACTACCTATATTAACTATTTAAATTAGTTGTTTGTAGGAAAATAGTTTGATAAAATTAGTTGTTTGTAGGAAAATAGTTTGATAAAATTAGTTGTTTGTAGGAAAATAGTTTGATAAAATTAGTTGTTTTTGACAAAGTTATGAGACAAAAAGCTAATTCTTCAAAAATTAGCTTTTTCAAATTAACTTTTTGGACTCGAAAAAACTCTTCCAAAAAGTTCTTCTACTAAACACCTAAATTAGCTTTTTGACCAGGTCAAAAAGCTTTCCAAGGTCAAAAAGCTCTCCAAAAATCTATTTAGCAAACACTCTTTAATTTTAAATTCCTCGAAATTTTGGACAATTAAGCTGTCTAGCTAACTTTTTAGTGTGAACAATTTGAAGCAAACATTTTGACAAGAACTCTTAGATGTGGCAACTTAAATTAGGGATGAGAAGCCATCATCAATTTGTTTCTTTACCACGTATAAAACATGTGTTTTCGTGACTTTTGATGGTTGTGGGCTTGTGGCTCAGAGCTTTTTTTCTTACACATGACTTTGTTGTCAAAACTTGCAACACACAACCCCGACTCCATTAGCTCAAAGTTTAGCCCCACCCACCATGACTTGTAATAGACAAAGTTGGCCCAACCCACCAGTCTATTCTCTAGAGATCTCCTATACATATCTTTGCTAATCAATCAACATAGATGGGGTGCTTAAATCAATACTAGTTTTGCTTAAATAAGGTCTTAGATTTTAATCTCATAAATTAGCTCAGCTCTTATTGATAAAGGATTAAAGACAAAAAAATAATCTAACGACCAATTTGTCTGGAATTCGAATGTGAATTAAGGATTTTTTAATATGAAATGACCGTTAAACAAACGACTGTTTATGTGAGATTAGGGTATTCTCATTTCTCACCTCATATATGACCACCTACGTGGCTGCTATGGAGGGTGGACTTGTCAGGCTATCAACAAGTGGGTGAGGGGGGATGCATAGACTAGACTAGGCATAATCCATAAAGTATTGAAGTTTAGTAAGGGGGTCTGCTGGTTTTCTTTAAATTCTACCAAACAAGAAGAATTCATGAATTATGGAACTTAAATTCATTACATCAAGATTGTAACCTTTGGGAATGATTTGATAACTATTGTGCCATGATATTTCCATAATTTGTATGTTGTATGTAATATCCTACTGACAAATAAACTGAAACAAGAAAAATGAACAGACAAAACTAATTCGCTTTTGGTGCATTGTTATTCACATATGTTACAAGTATAAATCTATTTATGGACTTTTAACTATTAGCTTAAGTTTTTAGTTGAGTTGATTTTTGAACATGGTATTAGAATCTTTTTGAGGGACATGATTTAGGTTTGAATCTCAACAGCTCGCATATTAATTTATTGTACAAGGGGATGTGTTAGAGTATAAATCTATTCTTGAGTTTTTAACCATCAATTTAAAATTTTGATTGAATTGATTTTTAAATGATATAAAAGTGTATTTTCCTATGTCCCATGCAATCGTGGCCAGAATTCAAAATTTTATGTGTCATATGAACCATGTCTTTAAAAAAATAAAAAGAATATAAACTGTGTCTTTCAATGTGACGGACAGAGCGAGGCCATGTGATCGAAGACTTCTTAGCTTCGCTTTTCTTTTTTTTTTGTTTTTTGGGCTGCGTTTCACTTTGTTGGAATGCTTACAACTGGTTTATTAATTAATTTAGGTGATCAAGAGCAAAAAGGCCTGGTATAGATTTATGAGAGGAAATGAATGAAATCACTTTTGAGCAAGCAGAACATGTTATTTTTGGATAATTCTTTTCTACTATTTATTATTTTAACCGACTCATTGATTATTTAGTAAAACAGCCCATTTTAGTCGGTTAAAGTACTCCAAATCCAATACTGCAAGAATTCAACTACCAGTGGGGTGTAGGGGGTCTAATGTAACAGTCTTACACACGAATTGTAAAATTATAAATAGACTGGTTACAATTGATCGTAGATTTAAAAATCCTAAACTATCTATTAGTCCACAGAAATGGAGCATAGGACGTTTAGAGAGGCATTTTGCTTTAATTTGTACAATCTAAACTGAAAAAATAGATCTTTTGTTGCGTGACAAGAAGTTGGTTGTAGGTTGGGGTGGCAAACTAGTAATAGGTCGGTTCAGTCAACTGAACTATTATTCGCTTTTATTCTCCCCACTTGAACCTCCCATCATCCGTAAAATCTTTCATCCATATCCAATGGTGATCAAGTTACTAAAGTTTACTTAATGGTAAGAAATTATGCTTCAATGGGATGATGAGTATGAACCATATTTATGTTAGACTATGTTTGATAATAATTATAAGATAAAGGCTATAATTATCTAAGAATGAATAAAACATTTGTAACAAAAATCAAAAGCCAGTAAATTCAAAATGTGATAAAAAAGTGAAAAATTAAGTACATGATGGATCAAGTGGTTGGTCAAATAGGTGGTCTTGTTGTCCATTTGGGGGGTGAGTTTGGAATGTAACAATGAATATTTTTGGTAAATTTTTATATTAAATAAATACGTTCAAAGAAGTTTATCGGTCACGAAAAGAATTTTAAAATCATCAATTAATAACTAATCTTTCAATTGGGATGACTCCCTATCAGGTCTTCCAGTTTTACATACGTTCAAACCATGAGGAATTTACTCTAGGAGGGCGACACTCATAAATATATTATGCACTAGTTTTAAGACTCAGGGTATGTCATGGGCCCATTTTAGATTAATTTGTAAATCTATTGACACAAAATTCTTATGTACATTTTCATCTTAAAACATTATAAAATGTGGCATAATTCAATTTCTTTCTTAAAAATAATAGAAAAAAATCATCATTTGATTACTATATATAACAACAATAACTTTCAATGTGGGTCCTGTTTTTATGGGATTTAGAAATTCAAATGTTCATAGTCTTACCTCTACAGACATGACTATTTGTAGACATTTGATTACTATGCCAATTATAAAAATGCACCGTAACTATTTCATAATAATAGGTAAATTAATAACAACTCATGAATACCTATTAATAAAAGTTTTAAAAAACAACCCATAAATAGAACACAATAACAACATATGATACAACCTCAAAACCCAAAAATATATATGTAACATGATACATGACATGATGTTAACAATAGGAGGATATGGGGTGGAAATGTAGTTGGTTTAAGGCGCCATTCTCGTAGACAAAATGAACGCCAGCATGAGGAACGGTTTGCCTATCTAGGGCTATCTACAGTTTCAGAACTGGGTCAAATTGGATCAAATCATTTAATAACTAATCAATGAATTTGTTTGTTATAAAAATAATATATATTTCCCAACAAGTAGTGAATAACATGTTCTTCACCACTAAATTATCAAATAACGCTGTCGTCATGTCAAAAACAGTCATGATTTTAAACTTTGTGTTTGTCTCCATAATTTTAAACGGGATTCAGATCGTATTATCATGACATGTCAGACTTTCTCAATTCTAACTGTTTATCTGGCTTGAATTAGATAAATAACCTATATTATATTTGATAGAACAACCTCTAATTTGTCGAATCTTCAATCCAATTTACAAAATTCACTTTTGGGGTTGGCTTTATTTAAATTTTTATAATTTAACAATCTAAATTCAAATGTTGAATTAAGCACTTCCATGATATAGTCCGGTGAGATAATTGATTGAATTCATAAGGATATTCAAGCAACAATTTCTAAGCGCGTTCACAAGGATATAAAACTAATATGACATGGCATTATGTGATTGGCTAATTGTGCCACGGCAAAATTTCAATGGCTATGTTTTCAATTTTTAGTGAAAAAAATTGGTGAAATATGAAGTTGAAATTATTTTGGGACTTTCTGGTTTCTTCAAAGATGACGTGGGATAAGAGTGGGCTTATGTGATGGCAAGGGCTGGACGTCTGGCGATCCACTTCACGAGCTTTGAACTTGCCAAAAAGGCAGCTTCAATTGGGATTTGGGGAACGCCTCTCCGACGGTCATGTCAGTGTAGGGTTCCAACAACAGACAATATAGAAAAGACAACATAGAGAAAGAGTAGGTCTTTTCAAGGAGTATGATGACTGCCTTTTTTGTTGTGATTATGCATGGTCAATCATTCCCTTCTTCCCGAGGTAGGTAGATGGGTATTTATAGTCCTTGCTGCTAGGGGCAAAATTGTAATTTTTACTCAGGGTGTATTCCTGGTGGGCCGCAGGATGGTTTCCCTTGTTGACCCCAAGAATCTCGCGACTTAGGCCCACGAGTATATTTTGTGGAGCCCGCATTAGATCTCCAGTTTTCTCGAATCACTTAACCCCTCATATTTTGCTTGTGCGCTTGATCGAACTGGTGGATGGGTAGAATGTGGAGCGAGTTCCGGTTGAAGTGACTACCTACAGACTTTAAAAGGCAATTTTTCATTAGAGTTGCCCTATCACTCGTGGACACCTGTACCTTGAACTTGGTGACTGGGGGTTTCCCAAGGTGACTTCGTTCCCGAGGTTTGAATGCTGCATTGGGAAGCTCCCCTCTTTGTATATAAAATGGGGTTTGCTTAGCGGTGTCACATGTCCATTTTTGTTTGGTTTTTATCTAGCTAGAAGTTTCCCAATCATGGTCTTCCCCTACTATCCTGACACCGAGGAGATGGCCCCCGTTCATGTGGGAGACCTTCAGCTGGCGCTTAAGGAGCACGTCTCAACCTCGCATACTCCTCCCAGAGGATCACCGCGATCTATGTCCTGACTTTGTCCTGGCTGACGCTAAGGAAGCCGCCCGTGACTTTCACCTTCCCGAGTTAGTTCAGGCCACCTTTTATGCCATGGTGGTCAATGAGGCCTTGGAGTTGGGCATGCTGAGTAGAGGCATGGCAGCTGTCCTGAAGTCCGCCCTAACAAGTTTGCGGTGGTCTATCTTTAAGGGTTGCCAGCAAAGAAATAGAGACCTTATTTTAAAAGCTCACTAGTCTGGCCTCGCGGTCGCAGGAGTAGGGTTGGGTCCCTCGGGCAGCCAGGATGAGAGCACTGGGTCGAATATTGAGGCCCTGTTTGTGTCTAACGATGAGGACGGTCTGTTACCCTAGGCTCGGACGTCTTCATCTTTTTTTTCTTTCTTTTTTTACACCTACCATGTAATCGTTTACGCAAGTAATGAAGAGTGGCGTTTTCACTCAGTGACTTTGGCCTTCAATTGATACTCTTATGCACTTGCTAGTCTTAGGGTTGTATTTCCTGTCTGCTAAGCATAATGGAGGATCGCAAACCGTGTCGTATAACCCTTGAACCCTCAGGGCTAAGGTGTGGCGACTGCCCTTGGGCCGTGCTTTGAGATCCTTAGCCCCATGGAGGCTAGAGGTGTAGCGACTAGACCTAAGCCATGCCATGAGACCGTTAGCCACTTGGGGGCTAAGGGTGTGGCAACTAGCCCTAGGCCATGCTATGAAACCCTTAGCCCCTTGGGGGCTAAAGGTTTAGCGATCGGCACTAGTTCGCACTATGAGACCCTTAGCCCCTTGGGGGCTAAAGTCGTAGCGACCGACCCTAGGCCATGCTAAGGGACACTTAGTCCCAAGTGGGCTAAAGGTGTAACAACCAGTTTGAGGTTGTGCCTCGTAACCTTAAGGCCCCTGGGGGCTAAAGGTATAGCGATCCACCCTAGGTCGTGCTTTGTGCCGTGGAGACGCAACCCGCGTTCCTTACCATCCTCACCGTCCTCGTACGGGGGGTAGTCTCATTATTTTATGTGTTGTTTGTTTACAAGTGTGTGTGCTTTAGTGCCATGTGTTCTGGCCTAGTTGGCATCTCAACTCTGTCATGTCTTGGGGGGTGTGTCGCATCTTCTCCTTTTATCTCTTCTCTATAAGAGGAGTGGGGGCTCCAGTGGAGGCCACTTTGAGTGTGTCCTTATAAGTTTTTAGAGAGAGAAACAGGTTCTTTAGAGAGAGAAGCTCTACCTTTTTCTCTCCACCTTCAAATTTATTGTTGAACCTTCAACCCCTCTTCCTTTGTATCTTCAACTAGAATTGATTAGCTTCAATCCTATCCTTCAAGCTTTGCTTTTTCAAACTCCCTCAAGTATGGACTTCTATGTCCTTGTATTATATTAAATAACTTATGGGGTCATCGTGTTCATCTAATGAGACCATCCCAGGAGGGTCGGCTGGCCCTCGAGAGAAGGGCTGCCATCCCTAATCTTCCAACCTCCCAGCCAAAATAGATGGTCAGGTGGTAGCCCTCCCCCCCCCTAAAAATCAGTTTAGGGAACCTAAAAAGATTCCCTATGCAGTGCTCATTTATGAGCCCGGAATGCCCTTTTGGTCTAATTGCGAGTACTCTTCCATCCCCAGCATCCTCACTATTGAGAAGGAAGTGGTTTATCCTTGGAAAATTGATGTCGTTGTTTCCTGTATGTCTGATGTTTAAGAACGAAAGCTTGCCCGATCCAAAATAACCGCGCGGTTAAAGGCTGTCCCTGAACTCATGGATGAAGGACACTCAGCAGGTAACTCACGATCCTCTTCTGAATCTTTTTAACGGAGCATCGAGGTGTGTCCTACTAGTTCCAGTTCCTCAGAGCAGGAGGGCAAGGTCTGCTCTTCAAGTTCCCACTTTTTAGCCTCTACAACCAAAAGGGGGTGGCATCAGTAGGGGTCGTCTCAAGAAGTTGTTGCTGAGGGTATGCTCTTTCCGGGGGTGCCTGAGTGTTCAAACCCTTGGGATGGGCCGAGCACATGTTTTCCTAACCCTAACATAGTGCGATCTTTGAAGAGGCCGGCTCTGGAAGAGAAATACCTTCTTCCTGTGGGTTACAAGTTTGTCCTTTCTGATGCGAATGCCATGGTGAATAGGCCACCCCCGAGATGCATTACAATCTACCGGGCAGCCTTGACGTATGATTTGAGATTCCCTCTTCACGAAGTGGATTTGGATATCCTCAATAAGTACGAGTTGGTGCCTACGTAAATAGCGCCCATGTCCTAGCACAATATTTGCTCTTTCATTGCGACCTACGAGTTGAGAGGGTTGGCTTGCTCAGCACGGGCGTTTGGATTGGTGCACACAGTGCAAAAGCCACCCAGTGAGACCGAGAAAACGGGCTGGTATAGCCTCAACAGTCGAAAAGGATTTATGATGGCCATTGAGCAAAAGTCAAAACTAAAAAATTGGAAGTGCGACTTTCTCTTTGTGCACCGAGTGGCTGGTTGGGCCGACGTTCCTGATTGGAATGATGGCAAGCTGGTCCAAAACCCTCTTAGGGAGCCAACGCCCAAGGAAAGATACATCGCATGGTACTTTCAATATTATATTCGGGAGGATGATCGGCCGAAGCCCCTGCCCTCCTTTATGTCCCGCATAGTAGATGCGGGCAAGGAGCTCGAGCATTGGAGGGTTAAGTCAAGTGACAGGGAACCATTCAATTGGCTCCCCACGTTGTTGTATTTTGAAAATGACTTTTACTCACGGTCGCTGGCCTTTTGGTTTTAGAGAAATACTTTCAGGGTGCCTTTCGTTTCTCTAGTGTATATTGCTTTCCTTATTTCTGACATGACTTCCTTTCCCTCTGTGCAGAGCAAGCCAGGGTGATGCTGTCTCCCTTTGAGAGCGGGGACGTCGGCCTAAAAGAGGTCCCTGCTAGTGCTAGGAGGAGGAAAGGTGCCACTGGGTTGAATCTCAGGCCAGGAAGGTTAGTTTTCATTTTCTATAGGTTATTGCAATCGGGTAAATGATAAGTCCTTGAATTGCACTTTATTTTGAGGTCATTTTGTGCTATTTTAGGGAGAATTATGTGTTGTATGCTATATTATGTACTCCTTTTTTGATTTATGATCTAGTATTGTTTTTTTATGTGTTTTGTAGGTTTTTGGATCATTTTACCCCAAAATTGACCATAAATGAGTGTAGCTTGACTTGCCACGGACACCTTCAAGTCACTATGTCCGTGGAAGAAGAGTATCGAGACAAATCTCTCCACGAACTGTTCATGTTAAAGGTCATGGTTCGTGGTGACGCCATAACTGCAAGTCTGTTCGTTTTCCTTCATCATGTGGCTGAAGTTCATCGAGTTCTTCTTTAAATAGGGCTATTTCGTAGTAGATGAAGACATACACAGTAGAAAAGAGAACTCTTTCTCTCTAGTTTTTTCATTCTTTTCCATTTTCCTAAGTTTAGTTTAGATTTCTAGTAGTTTTGAGCGTGAGTGTTGAAGAAGTGCTTGCTGTTTTGGAGCCCGTGCGAAGTTGGAAAGCCTTTGGAGGATCTCCAATTGCGCTAAGTTTTCTTCTCTCAAACTTTATTTAGTATTGTTAATTTAAGCATGTGTGAGTAGTTTTTTCAATCTAGGGATTATTAGCCAAGTATTGATGTTGGAATCTTTCATCGTTAGTTAGTTATACTTGTTCTTAATTAAGATCGGTCGAATTCTACCTTGTGTGCGAAATTATTGTGATTGAATTTTGGCCAAATTCATTTGCTAATTCTAAATAGTTAAGTGAAGGATTGAAAGGTGAAACTTGTTGTTTGATTGATGAGATAGGACTTGACTTAATAATACTTGAAAGAGATTCGCTTGTTAAGAGGACCCTTTAGCTATCAAAAATCTATAACTTAGACCAAACAAGGACATTTGAAAGAATGATAATTGGTTAGTTTAGGCAATTTAATTTATTTCGAAAGAAGATTGAATTCTAAATGCGATTGCACTCATTTCAATCTCTCATTATAGATCAAGTACATGACATATTTCATTGATCCACTTCTTTACAAGGTGAAACAAGTCCCTAGATGTTTTAAATTGATTGAATTCTCCAATTAGGTTATAGTGTAGTTCAAACTCTCTATTGAAATTTACTTGCTTAGCACTTTTATAGGACAAAATTCAATAGATTACAATTGGTCTCCATGGAAACGATATCTTTACTAAATTACAACACCCGTGCACTTGAGGGCATATATCAAGTTTTTAGAGCCATTCCCGAGGACCAAATTTGTGGATATTAAGTTAGCTCTTAGAAATTGACTAAGCATTTTATCATTTTTTCTTTTTGTTTATATTTTTGATTTGCATTGGTAGTTTTGTAGCTAATTTTGCAGATTTCTCCTTCATATGTGAAGTCCCTTTTTGTTTAAATTCGATAGAGAAATCAAAAGGACTATTTGCTCTAGGAGGAAGAAATTAAGGGTAGAAGAGCAAAGACTTAAGGCTCAAGCAGTTTCTTCATTGATGGCAGGAATAGGAGGTGATCAAAGAAGGACACTCCGAGAATTTTGTTACCTTGGGAGTCCAAGGCATTTCCTTAAGCATCGCTCAGCCAACCGTAGAAGCAAACAGTTTTGAGCTCAAACCAGCCCTTATATCAATGGAACAATAATCCCAGTTCAGAGGCACCCCGTTAGAACATCCAAACTTACGTCTCTCAGTATTTTTAGAGATGCGTGACACACTAAAGCTCAACGGAGTTTCTACCAATGCCATTTACTTGCGCCTATTTCCCTTTTCACTTAGGGATAAGGTGAGGGCGTGGCTTCACTCGTTGCCTCCAGGATGTATAACGACATGGGATGAGCTTACAAAAATCTTTCTTACCAAATTCTTTCCTCTGAGTAAGATAGCAAGCCAGCGGAATCAAATCACTACTTTCTTTCAAAAGAAAGATGAGACGCTCTATGAAGACTGGGAGCAATTCAAGGATCTTTTACGGTTATGCCCTCACCATGGTCTTAAAAGATGGATGATTATGCAAACATTCTATAATGGAGTCACTCAGTTATTGAGGTCTGCTATTGATACGGCAACAGGAGGTAATCTTCTGAACAAAACTGAAGATTAAGCATACAATCTTATAGAAGATATGTCCCTTAACAATTTCCAATGGTTGTTCTGAAAGAACCCAACCCAAGCGGGTTAGAGGTAAGCTGGAATTAGATACTATTTCTATGCTTTCTTCTAAAGTTAATGCTATGTCTTAAAAATTGGAGCGCTGAATTTTAATTCTGTTAGTTCAAGTACCCCTCTCCCACATGCGATATATGTGGATCAGCGGATCACTTGTATCAAGTGGGCAGTCCTTTTGACCAAGATATAAGTGATCAGGTCAACTATGTGAACAACTACCATCCTAGACCAACAAATAACCATTTCTCTCGCACACATAATCCAGGTTGGAAAAATCACCCCAATTTCTCTTATGAGTCTAATGCTCCACTCATGCCCCAAATAAATTTTATACCTACCCTTGGATTTCAAAGGCCATCCTATCCTCAACAAGCACCTCAAAAATCCACCTTCAAATCTATGATGGAGAATATGCTTTTGGCACAACAAAAGCAAGAGAAGTACATTAAGTAATTGGCCTCTAGGGTTGATGTGTTTACTACTCACAATTAGATGTTGGAATCCCAAATAGCTGAACAAGCTACATCTTCATCTACACCTCTGGCTAAATTGCATAGTAAACCCGAGTCTAACCCCCGTGAGCAATGTAACTATATTACCTTGAAAGAAGGGGTAGAGGATTATGAAGACATGACACTTGAGGCGGGCAGAGAAGTGAGCATGGCTGAGAGTAAGGAGAGAAATGATGAGGGTGAGCCCATAACTTTTAGAGAAAAAGACAATTTTGAGTTCTCCAAAGTCTTTCCCCCTAAGCTTCTTGACATAGGTAGATTTTCTATCCCTTGTGCAGTAGGAAAAGTGAAGATTGATAGAGCCCTATGTGACTTTGGTGCAAGTGTCAGTCTGATGCCCTACTCTATGTTCCATAAGCATCATTTGGGACCATTGCAACCAACACTCTTTTCACTCCAATTAGCAGATGATTCCGAAACACAACCTTTGAGTACATTACAGGATGTGCCTGTAAACATAGGATATTTTTGATTGCTAGAAGATTTTATCATTGCTGACATGATTAAGACTAACGATGCCCAAATTATTCTTGGGAGACCCTTTTTGGCTACTTCAGGTTGCATTATTGATGTAAAAGGGAGCGGATAATATTTGAAGTAGGGGGTGTCATGCTACATTTTGATTTATGGACGAGAAAATTGTTTCCCCCAATTCTTTCCTATCTGATGTATTTCCCCTTTCTCCTGAAATTGAGATGGAGGATGATTGGAGTTGTCCTACGCCGCCTAGCATATCGCTATGCTTCTAATGAGTTTTCCATGAGTTATTATTGTAGGTTCGCTCAAATAGTTCTTTCTTTACCTCCTACGGAAGGAGTCGATTTCGATTTTGATCTTGGGATTGAATATGATGATAGTGGCCCGTCTGATGGAGCCCGCTATCGATTTGTTTTGTATGCTGATGGTACATTTTGGCATAATTTGATGATGAAGAAGGACCTTCCGCCTGAGTATCTGAGGTGGTACCTTCAATTGAAAGACTTCAATTTCATGGTTCGTGAAAAAAAAGACGCATATTTTGTGGGGAAGTCCGACGCCCACATTTTTATTGAACTCAAACCAAAATAAAAGAGAGGTCCGACTCCTAACCTTAAGGCAACCCAAGTGTTTGTTTTTCTTTTTCCTTTTTATGTACCCTTCGTTGTTATTATTATATTTTGTGTTTTTGCTATTTAGAACCTTCACTAGAAATTAATAAACCTCTAGCAAAGGCATAATAAGAGGTTTTTTTAGAGCCGCCACGGACACCTCGTGGTCACCACCATGGTTCGTGAAGGCTCTAACAAAAGCAAAAAAAAGACAGAAAAGAACAAAAAAAGGGACTAGACTAACCATCGACAGTCTATGGCCAACACCACAATCCGTGGTGAGCCCCACGTTCACGGTCAAGGGTTTTCAAGGCCCCTTTGACCCCTATTCTTTTCATCTTCTTCCTCAAACTCGAATCCCTCTCTCTAAACACTCGCTTCTCTCTCTAAAACCTCCATAACCACTTCACTTAAAACATTCAATTTTTCACCAAAGTCCATCAAATTTCTTCCATTTTTACTTACTTTCTTCACCTTAACCCCATATCTCTGTTTATTTTTCATTTTCAAGCCTTCTTTTTTCTCCCATTTTTCCCATCTCCGTACCCACAACTTCCATAACACCATTTTTCACTTTTACTCTTCCAATTTTCCATTTTTCTTCCATATATCTTCACCATTTACTTCCCTTTTCTCAAAATTTTCATTTTCTATCATTTTTCTACTCATTTTCTTTAAGTTTGATTTTTTAAGTTTTTTTTCCATCCACATTACAACACCATGGCACCAAAGAAGAAGGTAAGAACTGCACAAGAAGGCGGGACTTCCAGTCAAGCCCCACAAAGAGCTCCCTGAAGCTCTCGAACATCGACCATCATGAGAAACTGATGTAACACTCCACACCCCCTTAGTTTAACTAATCCTGAACACAGTGCTAGATATAATGCTTTGAGTGGTAAACTAGTAGTAACTACTCGATATTATGATGAGGATGTGTTGAATCGTTTGGGATTGTTGGATGATATTCATTCGTTGTTTGCTCGGGGCGGGGTTTGTCAATTTTTAGAAACTAGAGACCACACTTATCGGGACCTCACACTTGAATTCTTAAGCACATTGCATGTTGTGGTAACGAGTGGCCCTCGATGCCAAGAGGGCTACTTTTTATTTTATCTTAATATGGAGTTTTATGAACTTAACTTGAGTGCCTTCAATAGTATATTTGGTTTTCCACCAAGTATGGACCTCCCATATCGTCATGCCCCTAAGGAATTCAATCCGAATGCTTTTTAGTATGAACTTTCCGAGAATCATCGATGTGACACTAGTAATTCCAAAGGCACAGTTATTCGAAACCCCTGTATTTGTGTGGTCCAACGGTTATTGGCATGTGGTTTGTTTGCCAGGGAGAATATTTTAAATGTGCTTCATCTGTCTAAATTATATTTTTTGTATAGAATGTTTAAGATGACCGGATTGACCCCGGGTCACTCTTGGTCAATCAGTTGTATAGTGCAGCCACTAGTTCTGTACAAAGGATTGTCACTGGGGGCCTCATTACCCCGATTGCTAGGTTGGTTGGAGTTGAGCCAAACCCTAATCACGGAGTTGCAGGTTTGAAGCGGTTACCAACATGCTACCTTTCAGTCAATTTAAGAGGGTAAGCTTCTTTATGAGCTTATGTAGAAACTAAGCATGCCTTACTTTGGGGCTTTGTTTAGGAGCGCCATGATGAGATCCGTGAGATGATTGCGTCCTAGAACCAATATTCCCAAGACTTTAGGGATTTCTTAGAGACTTGGCGGGACTGGCACATTTCTCAGTCCCACATTCTTTCTTCTCCTCCACCCTTCCCCCCCTTTTAGAGTTCTATGCTTGCATTGAGGATAATGCGTTGTCCAAGCATGGAGGAGTTGTTATAGTTGTTTGTGGTTGTATATATGTGTGGTGTGGATGTGTGAAAATTTGTGTTCTCTTTTCTTAGGTCATAGATGAAATTGAAAGAGCTAGATGCGCTTTGTCTTGTGAGATTTTGAGCTTGAATAAACTAATTCATCATTTTAGTCTCATATTTCCTTTCATGTGCGACTCTTCCTGGATTTCAAATCTCTAGAACTTGCTTTGATTCTTGTTCAAGATCACATTTAGCATGCACATTTAGGCAACATGATTGAGGCATTCTTTGACTTTATGAGCCGCATTGACCAAATAGCCACCTTTATGTCAATGATTTATCCCTTGCTACCCCTTTGAGCCTTTACTGTGTTTATTGATGAGAACCTATATTATTATCTTTGGCCACACACATATGTTTTACCCTTTTAGCCAAGGCTATAGAGTTTTCATAGTTGATTAGGAGTAGTTTGTGGATAATAACCTTTTATGGATATTGTGGTTTGGTTGGATGTGATAAGGGATTCACGCTCTATTTTTCCGTTTAAAGTCAATTGGGTTATGTTTTGTGAGTTGCAAGAAAAGTGTTAAAAGTGCATAGTTTTCTTTGCCATTATCGTCCTCTTTGGAAAAAAAAAAAACAAAGCACACTAAAGGTGTGTTAAAAAAATTTATATGTTGAAAACAAAAGCAAAGAAAGCAAAGAGATGAAAGAAAAAAGTAAAACAACAAACAAAAAAAAAAGAAAAAATGATGCAATGAAAGGATTTGGCATTGGTTTTATATTTTTAGGCACTTTTCTTGTGACATCACTTGGGGATGTTGAAATTTTGAGAAATATGTTTTTGTTGGAAGATGATGGTTTATCCTCTTAGTCTTTGGCTTTTAGCTCCACAAATCCCAAAATGTTTGTTCCCTTCTTACCTTTACCTATTCGCCCAGTTACAACCCTTAAAAGTCCTCATGATTACCTTGTATGTTTTGCATTATAGTGGTGATGAATTAGGGAGTCTCATAAAGCTTATGGTTGATTTTGTTCTATGGAATGAGATTTGAGAAGACCGCATTTTATTTTAAACACATGAGTGATGAGTGTCTCATCCCTAAAGTGAGGTTCTATTGGTTCTTCTAAGCTCTACTTATTGTATTATACCGAGATGATTGTTCAAGTTAACTTGAGTGACTTATTTAATATTTTGATGTGATGGTTCTTACTATTTCGAAAATTTCCTTCTCCTATCTATTTGTGAATGTTTTTCATCACTTTTAGGCTAAATTTCTTGGGTTGATTTGGTTATTGATGTTGCTACTGATGTCTTCCTGAGGAGTTAATTCATTTTTAGCCTCAATTTCATAATTGCTTGCGGATAAGCAGTAGTTTAAGCATGGGGGAGTTTGATAAGTCCTTAATGTGCACTCTATTCTACGGTCATTTTGTGCCATTTTTAGGGAGAATTGTGTGCTTTGTGCTAAATTATGCACTCTTTTTTTGGTTTTATGCTCAGGTATGGTTTTTTTCTGTATTTTGCAGATTTTTGGATCATTTTGCCCCAAAATTGACCATAGATAAGTGTAGGTTGACTCCCCACGGACACCCCCAAGTCATTATGCCCATGGAAGGAATGAAGAACAAAAGAATATTGAGATAGAGCTCACCACGGACTGTCCATGGTAAAGGCCACGGTCCGTGGTGAGGCTATAACTACAAGCCTGTTCGTTTTCCTTCATCGTGTGACTGAGGTTGATCGAGTTTCACTTTAAATAGGGCTATTTCACAGCAGATGAAGACACACACAGTAGAAAAAAGAACTCTTTCTCTCTAGTTTTTCCATTCTTTTCCATTTTTCTAAGTTTAGTTTAGATTTCTAATATTTTAAGTGTGAGTGTTGAAGAAGTGCTTGTTGTTTTAGAGCCCTTACAAAGTTGGAAAACCCGTGGAGGATCTCCAATTGCGCTAAGTTTTCTTCTCTCAAACTCTATTTAGTATTGTTAATTTAAACATGTGTGAGTAGTTTTCTCAATCTAGGGATTGTTAGCCAAGTATATATGTTGGAATCTTGAATCTTTATTTAGTTATACTTGTTCTTGATTGGGATTGTTGAATTCTATCTTGTGTGCGAAATTGTTGTGATTGAATTTTGGCCAAATTCATTTGCTAATTCTAAATAGTTAAGTGAAGGATTGAAAGGTGAAGCTTGCTGTTTGATCAACAAGGTAAGACTTGACTTAATAATACTTGAAAGAGATTTGCTTGTTGAGAGGACCCATTATCCATAAAAAATCTATAACTTAGACCAAACAAGGACATTTGAAAGAATGATAATTGGTTAGTTTAGGCAATTCAATTTATTTCGAAAGAAGATCGAATTCTAAATGCGATTGCACCCATTTCAATATCCCATTATAGATCAAGTGCATGATATATTTCATTGATCCACATCTTTACAAGGTGAAACAAATCCCTAGATGTTTTAAATTGATTGAATTTTCCAATTAAGTATAGTGTCGTTCAAACTCTATTGAAATTTGCTTGCTTAGCACTTTTATAGGACAAAGCTCAATAGCTTACAATTGATCTCCATGGAAACAATATCTTTACTAAACTAGAACACCTGTGCACTTATGGGCATAGGTCAGTAACCTTCCATGCGTGAAAAATTACTCTCAACTCTCTTACCAGGTGCCTAAAATTTTGTTCTGCTCAACGAAACCGCCCACAATGGCCGTCAGCCTTCCCTCCTCTACCACACATAAGTGGCCGCGCCAGGAGACGCCCGAGATACAATCATCCTCGGGCCCTATCCCCAAGAGGCACAAAGACCCACAACATGAGCCGATAGAAACTGAAGGCTCAGGGGGTCTGCTCGTCAGGCAGTGCCCGGTCCTAACAGGAGGTCGTTGCCTCCTAAGTGTTCCTAGGGCAACCGCCCTCCGATTGTGAACTTCTTGGAGGATGATCCCCCGTCCAAGTTGGACTTGGTGAAGAAGCTGGCCCAGTCCTGTAACTTAGCGCCCGCGGTTTCCTCTAGCCACCCGAGGGTATCCAAGGACCATATAGTGGTTGCTGAGGTAACGGGCGCCCGTACCTTTTGTTTGTCTCTCATTTCCTCTCTCTTGGGTTTCATACCCTTACCATTGATATGTAATCTATGCAGGGTGGTTTCACTCGGGCCTTGAAAGTGAGGTTGTTCATGCCCTCTGCATTTGACATGGAGGGGAAGATCTAGCATCTCCCAGAGGGCCAATGCCAAGCGGAAGACTCAGCGGCTAAGTATAAATGCTGATGGGAAAAATACAAAAGAAAGAGAAGGAAATGTGGGAAAAAGAGAGGGAGAAGTGGCTGAAGGAAAAAGAAGAGTTGTACTCCTAGCTGTAAGATGCTCATATTCAATTAGAGAGCAGCAAGATCACCCGTCAAGAAGCCACGGCCAAGACCTAGCAAGCCAGGTTTTAAAAGGGTAAGGAACAACAGACTGCGTTCTTCCGTGAACTCCTAGGGATGCTGACCCCCGTGGACTTCCAACAAGAAGGCTTCTTTAAGGCATGGGTTCGCTATGTTGAAGATTGCTGCTGCACCGTCCAAGCTGTCAGGACCCTAATGAGTCGTGCTTCCATATAAGGTATCTGATGAAGACCCAGATAACCCCGGAAGCACCGCACCTCATGACGGTTGTCGTGAAGAGGGAAGCGATGAAGATCCCGACGCTTAAGTTCATGGCCACTTCCTTCCTTCCCCTTTTGCTTTCTGTTTCCCTTTATTCATTAGCGATTGTATTCTGAACAAAGTATCAATTAAAAAATTTTCCTTTTGGGTACCTCTGTGTTTTCACTGGCTTGTTATTTTACTGTATGTACCCTTGTACAATTTTGCATTGGGACTTATGGGCCTCTAGCCCCTAAGTCAAACGACAAGTTCGGGACTATAGGAGTCATGCGCAGAACCCTTCGCCTCCTGGGGGCTAAAGGTGCAACGATCGACCTAAGGCCAAGCTATTAGCGACCAACTCCAGGCCATGTGCTATAGCGACCGGCCTTGAACTGTGCTAAGGGACACTTAGCCCTTGGCAGGCTAAAGGTGTAGCGACTGACCTTGGACTGTGCCAAGAGACCTTTGGGCCCTTTGAGGGCTAAGGGTGTAGCGACCGGCCTTGGGCCATGCTAAGAGACGCTTAGCCCCTTTGAGGGCTAAAGGTGTAGTGACTGGCCCTAGCAAGTGCTAAGAGCCCAAGCAATTAGCGACTGGCCTTGGGTCGTACTAAGAGACCCTTAGCCCTTTGGGAGCTAAAGGTAAAGTAATTGGCCTAAGGCCATGCCATGGAACCCTTATCCCTTTGGGGATTAAAAGTGTAGCGATCGGCTTGAAGCTGCGCTATGAGACCTTTAGCCCCTTGGGGGCTAATGGTGAAGCGACTAGTTTGAGGTCATGCCATGAGACCTTTACCCCTTGGGGACTAAAAGTGAAGCGACCGGCCTGAGGCCATGCCATGAGGCCCTAGCCCCTTGAGGGCTATAGGTGTAGGAAGAGTGGGGAAGAAAAAGATGCGACTTGGTAGACAGCATCCGTGGCACATTTATTAGGAGATGTTGTATTTACACTGTGTCAACTGCAGAAAAAGATAGGAGCTACTAGTGATGATACTTGCGCAGATAATTGCTATGTCACGTCCGTGGGATGGGGTTTCCTTGTGGCGTTGTGAGGCAACACGTGCCAATTCTTACCTGCTCTGTGACCTTATAGGGTCTTTCCCAATTAGCCGTGAGCTTATCGTGTTCGTCTAATCGAGCCACAACCTATGTTCTCCAAAGCACCAACTCACCAACACTATTTGGTCAGAACTTTACTATCCGATCGTGGACCTGTGCTAAGCGGAGCTTGTAAATTACCTCTTGAATGAGAGCATCGCCTCGAACAAAAGGGAGTAAATCGAGGGCTTCCCAAATAACTATATTGTCGAGTGCTTCTGAGAAAGTGGTGAGACGATGTGTGCAGAGTGCTACGTCAATAGGGAGCATAACCTCAAACCTATAAGTCAGCATAAAAGGGGTTTCCCCCGTAGCCGTTTTTTGGGTGGTATGGATAGACCATAAAACTCTGTGTAGTTCATCTACCCATTTGCCCTTGGCGTTGTCCAATTTATTCTGCAAGCCGTGGAGGATAACTTTGTTCTCAACTTGAACCTGACCATTGGTTTGTGGGTGAGCCACTGCAGTGAATCTCGTCTAACATCCTAAGGTGCTAAGGTAGTCGGTGACCTCAGTAGTGGAAAATTGCCGGCCGTTATCAAGGATCATTGTCCAGGGGATGCCAAAACGGTGATGACGTTTTTCCAAATAAACTTCTTGACCTCAGCCACGGTGATTGAATCTACGACTTCTGCTTTTATCCATTTTGCGAAATAATCCACAGCAACGAACAAGTATTTACACTTGGCCGTGGCCTTAGGAAAAGGTCCTAAGACATCCATTCCCCAAGTGGCAAATGGTAGGGGACTAATTATTGGCATTAGGAGGGTGGTGGTTTTCCACTGTGCGGGAGTGAACTTTTGGCATTTGTCGCTCTTGCGCACTAAGCTCATAGCGTCTTTGCGTAAAGAGGGCTAATAGTAGCCGGTTCGTATGGCGACGACCGCGAGAGCACGTCCGCCAATCTGCGAGCTGCATACTCCCTTGTGAAGTTCCTTGAGGATCGTTTGTCCCATTTCTGGGGTCACACAACGCAACAGTGGAGGGCCATGGGACCGTTTGTGTAGGATCCCGTCATATAAGATGAACCAGTTCGCCTGGTTCTTCACTCGATCCACCCACATGGCGCATGGTGGTATCACGCCATCTGCCAAATATGCCCGAATGGGATCCATCCAGGTGGAACTGCTGTCCAACCAAAGTATTTCACGAGGTTTAATGCTTCTCTTTGACAGAGTTTCCCATCAGGTTCGTTTCGTCTTCTCATCCTCTGAGGAGCTAACTAACTTGGATAAAGCATCCACCTAACGGTTTTTCAATTGTGGTATATGTGTTATCGAAAACTACTTCAATAGACCGGTAGCCTCGCGTATTTGGCAGACATATGCTGCCATGGTGTTGTCTTTTACCTCGTAATCCCCGTTGAGCTAGCTGACTACTAGTTGTGAGTCCAAATAGGCCTTGACTGAATCGGCCCCGGCTATGTAGCACAATTCTATTCCCACTATCAGGGCTTCGTATTCGGCCTTGTTGTTAGAAGCTTTAAATATGAATTTCAAGGCGTGTTCATGCCTCTCACCCTTGGGGGTCTCAATGATTAGGCCGGCTCCACTCCCATCTTTACTGGAGGAGCCGTCCATATGTAAGTTCTAAGAGGCGGGGCTTGTGGGCATCCTGGGAGGGGACTTTGCATTTTCAGCCAAAAAGGGCCTGAATCTCCTGCCGAGCCTTGAAGGCGACATCATATTGGGATAGCTCCACCACCCATTTTAGGAGTCTTCTTGAGGTGTCTAGCCTTTACAGAACATTTTTCAATGGCTGGTCGGTGAGGAAGACAAATTTGTGAACCTCAAAGTAGGGGCGAAGTTTTTGGCTTGCTAACACCAAGGTGTAAACAAACTTCCCGATCAGGGGGTAGTTTAATTCGGCCCCTACTAGGGCGTGGCTCACATAGTATACCGAAATTTACTCTTTATCCCTTTCCACTACTAGGACCGCGCTTACAGCTTGTTTTGAGACAGCCGGATATAGGAGTAGCGTCTTTCCCTATACTGGGCTGGCTATCTTGGGCTAGTGGGCAAGGTGCGTCTTTAGTGACTGGAAAGTCTCGTTTGCTTCCTTATCACACATGAAGTTCACCCGCTTTCGAAGGATGTGAAAGAAGGGTTGGCATTTGTCAATTGATTTTAACATGAAACGGCCCAAGGCCGCAATGCATCCGGTCAGCTGCTGGACTTCTTTGATATTCCATGGGGACTTCATGTCTAGCACCGCTCTTTGTCAGGATTTGCCTCTATTCCTCGGCTACTAATCATAAAGCCTAGGAACTTTCTCGACCGAACCCCAAAGACACACTTTTTTATGTTGACTTTTATGTCGTATCTTCGAAGAATTTTGAATGTGCTGTGTAAATCCGTGTCGTGCTCTCCATCATGCATGCTCTTGATGATCATGTCATCCACATATACCTCCATGGTCTTTCCAAGGAGGGGCTCGAAAATTTTGTTTACCAAGGGCTGGTAGGTAGCCCTGGTATTTTTTAGCTCGAAGGGCATTACCTTGTAGCAGTGCAATCCCCGGTCGGTCACGAAGGTAGTCTTCTCCTAATCCTCGGTGCATAGAGGAATCTGGTGATATCCCGAGAATGCATCCATAAAATTTAGCATGGCGTGCCTTACAGTGGCGTTCACCAGTTTATCTATCTTCGACAAAGGGTACTGTCCTTTGGGCATGCCTTATTCAGATCTATGAAATCGAACACATCTGCTATGCCCCGTTAGGTTTCTTGACGAGTAACACATTCAAAATCCATTCAAGATACTGGCATTCCCTGATGGAACCGGCCTCCAGCAACTTTTGTACCTCCATTGTCGCCGTCGCGGCCCGCTCAGGCCCCATACGTATTTTCTTCTAGACCAATGGCTTGTGACCAAGATCTACGTTCAACCGATGCTCCATTACTGTAGGGCTAATACCCAACATGTCCTTGGGGCTAAAAGCGAAAATATCCTGATACTTTAGTAGAAGCTAACTAAGGCGCGTCTGGTATCGTCCTCCATCTCTTGACCCAGTTGGACTGTGTGGTCGGATCATCCTTCATCAGGGGAATGCTCTCGATCCCATCAGCAGGTTCTAGGCGCAATTGTCCAGGATCGGGTGAGGTTAGGGTACAGATGGTGATGGTCTCCAAGGGGAGCATAATTCGCAGATTTTTGTCTGAGGGTAGTTGTTCATCAATTCTGCTTCGATTCGAGCGTTCCATAAATGGTCGGATGTTGGCAAGGTAGCACTCCCGGGCTATCCGTTGATCTCCTTAGAGTTTTCCAACACTACCATTATCTGTTTCATACTGAAGTTGAAGCAGGTGGGATGCAATGATGGCTTTTACTCTATGTAAGGTCGGCCGCCCCAGAATGACATTATAGGCCATGGAGACATGTACGACTAAGAAATCAACCCTCCAGATCTCGTGCCTTAAACTTGTCCCTTAACTGTAGCGGGAGCCGGATGTTGATCAGGTAGCACTCCCACGCTATTCGCTGATCTCCTTGGAGTTTTCTAACACTACCATCTTTTGCTTCAAACTAAAGTTAAAGCAGGTAGGACGCAATGACGGCTTTTACCCTACGTAAGGTTGGCCACCCTATAATGACATTATAGGCTGTAGAGACATCTACGACTAAGAAATCAACCTCTAGATTTTGTGCCTTAGACTTGTCCATGAACTGCAGCAGGAGCCGGATCACTCATGTAGGGTTTACCTCTTGTCTTCCAAAGCCTAGAATGGGGTGTACGAGGGGAACAATTTCCCTTCCTAGATGCTTGAGTCTTTTCAGGCAGTCCCACATGACAATGTTAACAGAGCTCTCGGTATCAATTAAAATCTGATGGACGAGGGCGTTGACCACTTTTAGCTCAACCACTAAAGGGTCGTTATGCGACGAAGTAAAATGCATGCCCTCATTGCCGTCGAATATCATGGTGGGGAACGTAACGCTGCTCCCCAGTTGAGCTATCAGGACCTGCTGGGTGCCTCGCATTTGGACCTTCCATATGGACCGGGTAATGCCCTCTGCATACCCACTGGCAATAGTGGCTACTATCTCTGTGGAGCACTCCTCCTCTCAAGGTTCTCTCTTCAAGAAGAGTCCTATTTGTCCTTTATCAACGATCTCGTGGAGGGCCTTCTTTAGCTCCCTGCACTCGACGGTGGTATGACCATTTTGCTCGTGAAATTCACAATGCTTCCGCGCATTATGAGGTTTCGGCAGTGCGGTCATGGGTTGTGGCTTTCTCAGCATGGGATGTCCCTACACCTCCTTCAGTATGCTCCTCAGGTCTGTAGTAAAGCGGGAGCCCCGGATGTTAGATCTCGGCCTTCTGTCTTAGATAGGTGAATGCTAATCCGCCTCTCATTGCGACTAGCAATTAACTGACTGATGAACCGGCCTGCCAAGTCCTGGAAGTAGGAGATACTCCCTCGAGTCAGGCCGTTAAACTAGGATTGTGCCATCCCATTCAAGGTGGTCGGGAAATATCAGCAGTCAGCAGCATCGTCCATATCTTGGACGTACATTTGAGCCTTATACACCCCAAAATGCTCTTCCGGGTCCGGGGTCCCTTCATACAACTTCACGGTAGGCATCTTGACCTTCCCAACCCAAGGAGTGTTGATTATCTTGGCACTGAAAGGCATAGAGAAGGGGACTGGCCTTGTCTGAGCACCCATCCCGAACACCTTGACGGGAGTCTCTAATTGCCGTCCCACTTCAACTACAGATGGGCTCTTTCAAGGGAGGCTGGTCCTCATAGGACCGTGCTGGGAACGCCAAGCCTGGCGAGGACTACGGTTACGCTCACCTTGTGTGGATGGACTGCTTGTGTGCTCCTGAGCTGAAGGGCGCTTGGAAGTGCGCCTCCTTTAGGAGGTTCCTTCTCGAGGCTTTGAGGTTTGCTCTTGCTCTTCGAACCAGGCCGTGCACCGAGAGTGTGCTGCGTACGGGGTGGATGTAGTCGCAGAGTTGGCGAGCCTACCTCGAGCCGCCTAGCAAACATGTTAGGCGTCTACTCCCATTGAGCGATCATGGTTCCTTCCGCAGGACCGTCCGTTCCTCTCAAAGTTGGGTGATATCTCTTATTTCATCACTTCGACATAGCGACTCAGTGGGGGCATGTTTATGGGACGGCTCGCATCTCGTAGTAGGTACATAGTCGAAGGTAGGCAGCGGCCTTGTGGAGTTTACAGCTTCCATGGTCTTCTTTACTTGTTTGGTCACTTGCTGAAGGATGGTGTCGATCATAGTGGTCATGAAATTCTTTAGCGTGTCCGCTATTACGCAAGCGTCCCACTCGGGCAGGCGTTGCTCGACTTAGTAAGGATTTGCTTTGGAGCTCTCCAAAGCATCTTGCACTTCGAAGGTTGTCGGGACGTTAGTCATCGGATCCTTGTCCCTCCTAGAACATGCTCAGGTGGCATCACTTACAACCATCGTTCACCGCTCTCTCCTCACAGACGTGGGATGAGAGCAGGCTTATGTGATTGCAGGGCTGAACGTCTGACAATCCACCACACGAGCTTCAAACTTGCAAAAAGAAAAGCCTGAATTGGGATCCGGGGAACGCCTCTCTGACGGTCAAATCAACATCGGGTCCTAAGAAGAGACAATATAGGAAAGACAACACAGAGAAAGAGCACGATTTTTAGGGAGTATGATGAGTGCCTTTTCGGTGGTGGTTATATGCGCTCAATCATTCCCCCTTTCCCGAGGTGGAGAAGTGGATATTTATAGTCCCCACCACCAACGAAAAAATCATAATTTCGCTAGGGGTGTATTCCTGGTAGGCCACAAGACGGTCTATTTGGTTGAGCCCAAGAATGCTGCGACTTAGGACCACAAGTGTATTTTATAAAGCTCGCATTGGATCCTCTGTTTCCCCAAATTTGAAATAACACACCCAAAAACAAACACACACACACACACGAACACACACACACACACAAATATATATATATATATATATATATATATATATATATATACATATATATATATCTATATATACATATATATATATA
>JACYFF010031954.1:28293173-28311165 GCA_017589665.1 Selenicereus undatus | reverse complement strand
TATATATATATATATATATATATATATATATATATATATATATATGTTTGTGTGTGTGTACACTGCTCAAGGTATGTGTTAATTTATGCTATTTAAAGTAATTAGGCCTTGTGTTTGTTAATTTGTTTACCAATCGATTTTCAACTTCTAAGTATTTTCTTCAAACTTTTTATATGGGTATATTAGAAATGATCTCTCTATATATTGTCATGTATGTAGAGGCAAGTCTGCATACATCTGGATCTCACCACATTCCATGAAAGCGGGACCACAATAAAAGTTATTGTTGTTTTTGTGTGTGTACATACACAGATACTCACTACACACATTATGTGTGTGTGTGTGTGTGTGTGTGTGTGTGTGTGTGTGTGTGTGTGTATAGGTGTGTGTGTGTGTGTATGTGTGTGTAGACACACACACATATGTAGATACACACATACGTATATGCATTTATATACTCGTCATTTGGAAAAATTGACTTTTGAACAAACCACTGTCCACATGTGCTTTCGGTCAGTCGCATCAAACCACAGAGTTGGATTCAACTGTAGTCAAAGGAAAATAAATGAGGTTAATGTTCAAGGCGTTGACTTGTAATTCGCCTATTTGAATTAATGGCGCCTAATTCGCCTATTAGTTGCCTATTGGAATTAATGGCGTCCAGCACCACCAAAATTTGTATTTATGACATCCAATAACCCTTGGCTATTCTTTTGTTTCTGGTGGAGCCAGCTCGTTTCAGTTTTTTTTTTTTAAATCCTAATAATTTTTCTTACAGATGCTAAACATATCCGATGAAAAATCAGTTCCAGAAATTTTTATTATTAATTTTATCAAGTTTAAGTTGGGCAAGCAAACATTTTTTAAAAGAATAAACGTTAAGAGTTTGTGCGATGAGCGAACAGGAGTAGCGCCCTTGATATTGAAACTGCCTTCCTATATAAAAGAAGAAAGCGAAAGAAAACGATAGTTTCCCCACTTCTTGCTGCTTTATTCTAACCAACTCTGAACTACACAAGGGAGGGAGGTCCCCCTTTCTTTCCCACTACGACAAAGCAACCCATTATTGAACATCAACATCCAATCCAATCATCATTCATCATTCATCATTCATCATTCCCCTCCCTAACCCTCTCTAACCAGCCGAACTAAACTAATCACCCTACATCTCTCATCCCGTATGCACTAGCAGTGGCTCTTAAAAAGGAAATTAAAGTCTGGACTCCATCCCTAAATTAAAAAAAGAAAAAAGAAAAAAAGATTGTAACTTAGAGTCGCATATGAATGGAGTGTACGTAGGAGTCCACTATTGATGACCTTACTTGGACAGTTATTTAAAAAAAAAAAAAAAAGGAAGCGCTCGCTCGTCTCCTCCATATATACCCTTCAGAACACTTCTGTATTATTGTTTCCTAGCAACAACATGCCTCATGTACACTCCACCCCATTCAAGCACCACCTCCACAGCCCCTCCTCCCTCCTTTCCCTCCTCCGCCATGACTCGACCCCCAAGCAACCCAAGTCTTCGTCCTCAAAATCTGGTAACAACTTCCTGAGACTTTTCAAACTGCTTCCCTTGTTGACCTCAGGGTGCAAGGTGGTAGCCATGCTGGCAGGGTCCAAGCAGCACAGACGAGCCATGATAGCAGACCATGCCACCATAGGGACCCTCTTTGGACACAGGCGAGGGCGGATCACGATAGCCATCCAAGAGGACCCCCACAGCCTACCCTACTTTGTGCTCGAGCTGCCTATCCACTCGACCGCCTTCAACAAGGAGATGTCCTGCGACATTGTCCGCATCGCCTTCGAGACCGAGACCAAGACCCACAGGAAGAAGCTGACGGAAGAGTACGTGTGGGCGGTGTACTGCAATGGGAGGAAGGTAGGGTACTCCATAAGGAGGACACAGCTGAGTGATGATGAGATGCACGTGTTGCAAACGCTCAGGGGCGTGTCCATGGGGGCCGGAGTGCTGCCGGATCATCATGATCATAATCACCACGATGCTGTCAAGAGAGAAAAATCGGATCAGGGGGATCACATCACATATCTTAGGGCTAGGTTTGAGAGGGTGGTTGGGTCCAAGGATTCTGAAGCTTTGTATATGATTAATCCTGATAATGCTGATGGCCCTGAGTTAAGCATTTTCTTTGTGAGGATTCGCTAATTTTTCTATTTAGGTGGTCATGATGGAAGGGTAACACACTGACAACTAAATTATGTGCTCATGATCTACAGCTTGGGTAAATTAGTCCATACATGGAAATGTAAAGTTCAATTTGTCTTAGCTTTGTTGTGGTTACTATTTACCGGAAATTATAGTTTGGATATTTGGATTGGATTCTTCGTGTATGAAAGTATTATTTTTTTTCTTCCTATTAGCTAGGAAATTAGTCTAATGCATATGATTGTTTTATTTTTTCTTTCTCATTTTCGAGGGGAATGGACTAGACACCCAATATGAAACCCCCATTTGGGAGTACCCCGTGATACAAGCCTATTGGGGGTGTTTTTTGCTAGGGGAAGGGGTACTTGATGACCAAGCCAAAGGCCGATTTCTCCCTCTTCAATTCTTATCCAGATTGGGTATGAGTTGTTTGGTTTGGTGCAAGGTCAAATTGTACTCGGTTTGATGGGTTCAGGTTCAATTTCAATCTAGGACCAGTTAACTTTAGTTTGAGACGATGCAGGTCAATTGTTTTGGTAAAGTTATCTTACAAAGAAAATTATCTTTGAAGGAAGAAAGTTTAAATTCAAGTTGATTCCTCCATTCGGGTCAATTTAGGTTCAGGCTGAATTTGTTCATTTTATTTTATATGTTTGTCTTGATATGAGTTCAAATCACCAGATTCCCATTCGAATTTCGCATCTATTTCGGCAGGTCCATCTAAATCCTAGCTAGGCAAATACAAGATCCTCAAGACTCATATACAGGAGTACTAGTTGAGCTGGTAAGTGTTAATCACGCTAATTTGCCAAAAAGGAGATCCGAATCAGCGTTAGCCACTCTTGTTAGTCTTGCCCATGATAGTTTCAGATGACATGTTGATCCCTACTTGCGGACCTAACTTGGTACCTATACTGTAATTACTCACAAGTTCATCCTCAATCACAAGCTTAACCCTTGAATTAATTTTAATGAATCTCAAATCGGCATAAAGGGCTCTGGTAACTTTTTCAGTCAAGACTTGAAGTGCAGAACTTATCTTAGGTTCTTAGCAGGAACGTCACACCTAGGGCATGCATCAATGGCTGCCGCAAAAGCCACACCATTAGAGGGTAGGTGTCCTGGCTGCAATTGAATTGTGTACTGTTAAAAAAGAAAATGTATACATGCAAGAAAACTACGACTAACTTCAATGAGCATTTCAATTCCCTTTGCCCTCTTTTTTTTTTTGGTTTTTGTTTTTTGGTTCTCTTTTTGGCATTAAACATCCTCAAGAGACGGAAAAATTCACACTTCCAAGGAACAAGAAACCACAATTCAGGCTAATGTAGCACAAAATCCAGCAAAAGTATCTGAACTCATGTAATTTAATGCAGTAATTCTTTTTTATTTGTTTTTTTTATAAGGAATTTCTCTAGAGGCGGCAGTGTGTACGCTTACAATACAATCATGATGGTGGTATTACATTTACACGCATTGGCCAAGAATAGGTTGTGATTGGCCTCCGTTTTGTTTGTGCATCAAAGCAAGCTGTGCATCTGGTGGAGTGGCACATGTGTATGCTCTTGCAAATACAGAATTCTAGTCCATGTCAGCATGTAGACAGCTAGAAATTTGCATGATGCAAGGACCATTTTTGGCAGGCTCGCAATCTTCCACATATGCAACTGAAAATTCGGCATTTACAAAAATAGATGGTCTAATGATATCTGATCCACCTTCCCATTAAGGCGGCCAGGTGCAATACCAAGGGCATTTACAATGGAGGAGGTTTTCCCCTCTACGGATACAACTTACAGCATACCTCAGGCGCAAAATATGAATACACAAGGGTGTAATTCATCTGTAACATGAAGAAGAACCAGCATCACTTGTTCTGTCGCCTGACGGGCCTGAGACCAACAAACAAGGGATACTATTCACTTGCTAGTCTGCACACAGTCAGGAGTACTATTTCAAGTGCTTGATAATTGACTTTACTTCGTCCACTTTCCTCCCAGATGAGCCACTTTACACGACAGTTTGCAAAAAGATAAGCAAACACTAGCAGGATAGCCTGTTGATCACACACTTGGTCATATGCATTACTTTATCAAAAAAAAAAAATTGAGTGCCCTTCTTTCAATAGCATTACTTTATCATCTCTACACGGTTTCAACTTTCAGGTCTATGCAAGGAGAAAGAGAAGAGGAAGGAGAGGGCTTTCTTAAATGGGCATTATGAAAAGTTACCTGGAATTGTTTGATACATAAAAAGCTTTAAGCTGAAACAAAGTGCACTGTCATATTGCATCCACATGGTGTATGACCTACTTCCAATCAGGCCATCTAATTGAATCTGTCGATCTCTTTCTTGCACCTGATGAGCCAGAAGTACCGGGAGAATCGTACCATACCAGCTCCAACTGCAAAATGCAATACAAATCATTACAAGGAGACATTCAGCTACTGCAACAATAATACAGATCATGGGCCTAAATATACCATGTAAACACCAAAGCAGTAGGATAGTGACTTTGATCTATTAGACATATACACATGCACATACGTACGTAAGCTTGTATATGCACCCAGAACAACCCCCTCCTCTCACTTGCAGACATTCTATCACGCTTTGGATCCACCATAAAAGTTGCTAATTCAGAAATGGGTGATACTAAATGGACCTATGTACATGGCCATAAAAACTTGGTCTCCCTGCACTTCCTGGCCATATTCCGCAGTTTAATACAGATTTACGATAATACTAGGGAAAAACTATTTTACCAAAGAGTTACAAACACATTTTGGGGGGGGGGGGGGGGCGCCAAGAAAACAACCATGGGCCACAAATTATCTGGAACATGTGAGTTAAAATCAAGTTCAAATGCCAAGGGGAAATCAAGTCATCAAAAGATAATGTTGCCGGTGAATTGCATATCTTTTAAAAGGATATACAGATACGAAGTAATGGCACATATCAGCTGACTGGTTAGTATGCAACATAATTATGTGCAATTGTTTTACAATTTATGCAATTTGGGTGCAAATATTTAGGGAATAAGGGACATCGTAGTAGTTTTCAATTAGTTTTTTTTATATTTAGAAAGCTTATAAGAAGCCAAGTAATGCACTTGGGACTTCACAAAGTGACTATTCATGTATTGAGGGCATTGTATTAAAATTTGATCAGCAATTCAGCATAATAATATAATAACAAAATAAAATAAAATACTCAAATTTTGAGAGACAATATAATATGCTCAAACCGAAGTGATGACACTCCAGAAAGATGATGCCATACAAGAAATAAATGTTGTCTGTTCAACTTAAAATTCACATATATCAAGGAATGCACCATCATAAATGCTTGAAAAAATTAATGGAATGCTCTAATTTAATTCCTTTTAGAAGATACAAGTTCAGCGTTCAAGCACACTGAACTCAACCACCACCGAAGCAAAGCCCCCAAATAACCCAAAGGCACCCCCTCCCCAAAAAAAAGGCATGCCAGTACAAGGCGAAGGCAAGAAAATCATTCAAGGATGTACCAAGGTAGTGCTTTGGATAACAACTTTCAGAAAGTACCATACACTCAAAGCACAATAAAGAACATGGCCATAGGGGAGAGATTATTCATGCAACATACCCCTGCTACGATCACGGTGTCACCTTCCTTAACACCACGCTCAATGAGACCTTTGTTCACACCGCATGCCTCCAGAACATGCTGGAATCTTCTCTCAGAATCCACATATCTGTGACATCACAGGAATCACATATGCAGTCCTCTAAGATACAAAAAGCCATAATGTAGTTATCCTCCCCTGTTTAGGGAGTCCAACATTGAAAGTCATAACTCAAAAGGTAATAGGAAAAGTGGAAAATATCATATTCCTACTTATAATCGTAAATCAAATGCTTCTATGACCCTTTTGTGCAGTATAAGCAAAGCTCTTACTGAGCCTAATATTTCACACAAGATAGGATAGGGGTGGCAAAATTAGGCCATAATTATCAGGCCCACTAGTACATCCAACAAAACCAATGGTGAGGCAAAGCAGCTTAGGGGAGTAAAACTCATCACTTGGCATTAAGTTAGTCGCTGTCAATTCTCATTTTTATTATCCCAGTTACCTACCAACTAGACCTACTTTATCAATTACAAATTAAGCAAGGCCTTGAAGCATAACTGAAGTAAAAGCCGGTGCATTTACATACAGAAAAGGTAAGAAAAATCCTCAGAATCAAGGTACTAAAATCACAGTACTCTTTATCCTCTTCTTCCTCTTTAGAGTCCAATATCAAGCAATGCTAGGATTGCCATCGAACAATAGTTTAACACTCTGAGCCTCTTCAAGAAGGCATCCTCAAGGACAGATCATATATTATACAAAATAAATTCTTTTTAAAAAAAAATGAAGGTAACAATATGGCAGTAGCATCTTGCGCAATTGGGGAATGAAAAAAGTCTGGTAGATTGAGCATTCAATTGGTACTAAGATTTTTAGTATTCAGTGACATTCGCCATGTTAATCTTTTTCTAATTCTGTTTTCTAAGGGAATTTTTCATGATTTATCATTTGAGATTTGCAGCAGATATGCACCAAGAGGTCCACGATGCAATCTACCTCTCTCAATATGTGTGCTACGAAGAAGTTGATAGTGCTTCCACTTATTTCGCATAAAGACTGGTTAGCTTTGGAGACTTCCAAGTTTGGATCCCATCCCAAGCAACTCAACACCCCCCCCCCCCCCAACCAAAAAAAGCAAAAAAGTTTACTTGCTGCTCCTCAAGTTAGCAGAAAGCATTAAACGAAGATGAATTGTATTGGCAGAAAAGGAATCTCTACCGAATTTTTTTGCAGAATTCACAGAATGCCTAGAAGTTTTATCTCAAAGAAATTTTCAAATGGCCGGGAACGAACTTCAACCAGATTGGATAGACAGTGACAGATGGTTCAAGCTTCAGTAGAATACCCGAGAAAAAGAAGGATAATGCAAGTTCCTTGTTGTAACTACCTTGTACCATATGTTGACCACAAGAAATCACAAGATTTTGCAGAAGCAGACCAAAACTTCTCATGTATAAAATCTAATCAACACCTAGCTGTCATGTGATCATCCATAGTAGAAACTCCCCCATCCACCCACCCACCCAAAACAAAGCTTGCTTTAATGTTTTTAGCCCTATTTCAAATGTCAAGTTGATGCAATCCACCTGGATAAGCCAGACTAGCTCGTAACTCATTCTTTTGCATAGGTAGAACTCGAACTTTCACAAATTATCAAAGTTATCAGTACCACAGGGAAGATCAGCTTCACAATGGCATATTACCATATTATAGAGTTCGATAGATTTGTGGCTATACGAGATTGGATAGAATTAGGAATGAAGTGATTGGAGAGAAAATAGGAGTTGCACCCATAGAAGATACGAAGAGGATACTAAGATGGTTTGGCCATGGTAAGAGGAGAAATGTGAATGCAACAATGAGGAGGTGTGAGATGATTAACCTTCCAAAATATAGAAGAGATATGGGACAGTAAAAAAAAAGTTGAAACGAGATAATTAAGTATGATTTGAAATTTATAGGACTAACGGAGGATATGACTAAGAATAGAAGTTTGTGGATATCTAGGACTAAGGTTGCAGATCATTAATAGCATGCTTCTAGTCCTTCCTTTGGCTTTTGTTTAAGTAGTAATTTAAGTAGTGATTGTTGTGTCGTACTAGCTATTATTCTATCGTTCTATCCTGTGTTTGGTATAATCCTGTAGGCTAGAAGATTGATCTCAACAGGGTTATTATTATCGCACCTCTAATTGCTTAAGTAGTATCCTCATCACATCTACATTATCACTCCCCCATCTCTGATAGTTTTAGTGTAGACTGCTCTTAGCCAGATTAACAGTATGATGCCTTGCTAGTTACTCAAGGTACGTACAACTCTTACCTTTCCTCTATTATTCATTATAATTTATGTTATTCAAAGTAATTAGATCTTATGTTTGTTACCTTAGTTTTTCAAACGATTTTCAACTTCAAAAATATTTTCTTAAAACTTTTTATCTGGGTCTATTGCTTAATTAAAGAAGCTCAAGGCGCACACAAGTGCAAAGGGTGCTAGGGTCGGGATGCAGGCGTGGGCTCTTTGGACATGATGTGCACTTTTATTGAAAAATTCTTGAAAATCATTTCCACACCATATTTTAACAATAAGTTGAATGATAGCATTAAACAAGTCATTAGACATCACAATGGACCATAATAAAATATCTTATATTGGGTTCATCAATTTTGAAGGCAATTTAGGAAGGAGAGGAAAAAAAAGGAAGGAAACAATATTTGATAGCATATTAGGACGAAAAGGAAGTATATATTCTTTAATCCTTGGCCGCACGATATTTCCCATTCAGAGAGTATAATAAACCAGCATAGATCAGCTGCCGAAAACAATATAGGAAAAGATTGGTCAACTCTGCCTTTATTAGAACACTATTATACAAGCCTTTAACTAAAGCCCAACCCTCCATCCAAAAATTATCTTTTCTAGATTAGGTTTCTTTAGCTTAGCAAATACTCGAAGCAATTGCAGGCAATCAGATAAGAGTTTCTACCTAAAATTGAATAATATAACAAAGGTACGTGTCAATCTAAAGGTATTTGTGTTTTTCCATGGTGTGTGTTCCCTTTTCACTCTCTGCCATGATCATTTTCCATAAAGCACGAAGTTGGGTTGTTTTGAGCCTTAGTCTAAAGTACAAAAAAGCGGAGGCTTCTGTGGGCTTAAAGAATGGGCTGGGTTTGACCCCTTACAAAGCGCAACAGGTTGGGCTTTGGGTTTTTGTGAGCCTAGTTGCAACCGAAGTGCGCTTTTTTAAACATAGGTCTATTGGAATCAATATCTCTACAAGTAGTCATGTCTATAGGTAAAATGCCAATATCTGCATCTCCCCAGACCCCATAAAAACAAGACCCATATTGGAAGTTGAGTTGTTGTTGTTGTAACGTTCCAGATCAACCTCCCCCTCCCCCTCTTTCTCTCTTCCTAGCCAGTGGAGGAGGTCTGAGGCATGAGGTGGCAATCACTTGAATTTCAAAGAATAGAAAACTTTACATTAGAAGTATCCCTCATCATGCTCGGTATCTTCAGAATAAAATTACCAATACTGTCCCATAATAGAAAACATTTGAAAGAGCAAACAAAATTCAAAGAGAGTAATGCAAATATTGTCAATGTAACATACCGCCAATTTGTCATTTGAACAAAACGCTCCAACCCTTCTCCATCCACATGCCAGGTCTTTGAGCTAATGTCATGAGTGATTTCGAACTCATTAATAGGGACATTTCGTTTCTGCGTTATCCGATCAGCCACATGATTGAGATTGACAGCAGCAGCCCCACCTGTTTTGGCAAGAATTTTTCAGAAAGAAAGAAAAACTCAGGATTATCAGAGGAAAAAGAGGGGGGGTATTGATGCAGTTAAAGAAAACAGAAAGACAAAGATGTAAATGCAGGTGCTAGGCTGTAAACTATGATATGTTTAACTAGATTATTAAAATGGTCCTGGGATGAAGTTACCACTAATTTTAATCTCTGGCAGAAAATTTCAGAAGTCCGCCCTATCAATGTTATAACATCGGAAAATCGGAACAATGCCTCCAATAGTGTGAAACAAAGCTCTGGACCGTAAAGAGAAGAACAGAAACAAATAGAAACTAAGCATGAATCCTTCATTACAAAATAGTCAACTGATGCAGGACGCACTAATAGCAATTCCTATCAAGGGGAACAATTGATATAGAACCATCTAAGAGCAATTTCTATGGAAAAATTCTCACAAAGAGAAATGTGACTCACTCAATTTAATCAATATCATTCACAATCTGCCTTCTCCAATTACATAAAGGTGTTTATATAACCAGAGGCCTATTGGTATCACCAAAACCTAAATAATAAAAATATAATCGAGAAAAGGATAAGAATATATAACATAATATTTTCCTAATAGACTAAGAAACTAAATCTTGAAAAAAATCACTAAATATCCTTATTTTGGCGATCTTTAAATATGCTTAAAAATAACCTATGAATATAATAAAAAATACAAAAGATCTTCAATATCAAAATATTTTAATTTCTTAAATCTTTTTATCAATTCTTCACTCTTATCCTACATCATTTTCCCCCGGTTGAAAAAAACTCACCCTTGAGTTTTGAAATGCAATAGACTTGAAGATGAAAAAGTTAAAATTGATTTGACTTCAATATAGACTTTTTGAATCTCTCTCACAATATTATCCAATGATAGTAACTATGTAAACATCGAATGGTGTCCAATCTTCTCAAAAAAGCCCTCTGGAATGAAAAAGTCAACATGCGCATTAGCTCCTTGGGTCAATCTAATATCTGTTGGCAGCCAGCCCAAAGCACATCCTCTTCATTCGCTTGTAAATCATCTTCACCATCCTCCCTTACAAAAGCTTCATCAGTAAAATCTAGAGTGGATGATTCCTTTGGGAGTGTCTCATCCACATTAGATTGAGAACCAACCCACGGAAGATGACGATTTGGATTATTGGACAACACATTCAATTAAACATCGGTGTCTAAGACTTGGTGGGGTTTTGTCACATCGGCTTCTTCTTTGCTAGACTCCTTCTCGAAGGTTTTCTCCCTATTGTCCTCAATGAACACTCGCCTATAGCTTGCATCAAAGTAGGTGGGATGTTCCTCATCTAAATAACAAATCAACGGTCTTGTGGAACACCTTAGAACCACATCCTCATTAGTGGGAATTCTCCAAGATATCAAAGGAGCTCTAAAGGAGCTGTAGGAGGTTTGTAGTCCAACATATACCTAGGAATGTAAGGCTTACATCCATATATGACCTCATTAGCAAAGTAAAGATCTAACTCACAACAACCTTCATAAATTTGATAACCTCGAAGTTTGCAAAAGGCATTCACAACATCCCCATGTGAGTAGAAATTCACTCAAGTATAAAAATCACCCATTGTTTGGAATTTAGCAATCTTTTCCACTTCCCCATAAGGGGACAAAATTTGGTATAGAAGATTTGTCGTAACAAGAAGTTCTTTACCTTGAATGATCACAAATAAAGCTCGATGAAGTTTTTCACACCAAACCATAGATGCAGTAGCTTGACAGTAACAGTAGCTTTTTCAAATAGCAGCAGGTGAACAAAAACAACATTTATTGAGAAGAATTTTGGCAAGCAGCCTGGCTAGCAGCGACAACACTGGATGAGGGGGTTTGGACAACGCAAGGTGATTGGCAAACTTGGGTGGTCGACTTGGGGGTGGTTGTTGGCTGGGTTGTGTGTGGGTTAAGGTTTGGGCAATAGGGTTTTTTTGCTTTTTGACTAAAATTTGATGTGGAGGGAGAGAGGACAGAATGAAAAAAGCAAAGAAGAGGCAACGCTAAGATCAAACAACTTTGATACCAAGTTGATGTAGGAAGCTCTAAGAGCAATTCCTACCAAAGGGAACGACTGATGCAGGACACTCTAAGAGCAATTTCTACGGAAAAATTCTCATACAGAGAAACATGACTCACTCAATTCAATCAATATCATTCATAATCTACCTTTTCCAATTACATAAAAGGATTTATATAACAAAGAGACTAACTAATATGTGGAAACCTAAATAATAAAAATATAACATAGAAAAGGATAAAATATATATAATAATAAAGGATAAAATAATAACCTAGTATTATCCTAATAGATTAGGAAACTTAATCTTAAAACAAATCACTAAATATCCTTATTTTGGAGATCTTAAAATATGCTTAAACATAAACTATGAAAATAATAATAAATACAAAAGATCTTCAATACCAAAATATTCAAATTTCTTAAATCTTTTTACCCATTTTTTACTCTTATCCTGCATCATCAACAAAATACCAAAAAATGGTCAACATCAATCACAAACCCACCTACCAGCCCCCATCTCCAGCACAATGCCCTACCAAACTCAACAAATACACCAACAACTCCTAGTGTGGATCCCGCTTTCGCGGGATCTGGAGAGATCCAGATGTAAGTAGTCTTACCTCTGCAGACGTCTCCGCCCTCATAGAGACCCAAACAAACCCAACAAATAAATAAAGCAATATCTAATTCCTTCATCAAGGGGGATAAAATTCTTGTTAGAAGACTTACTTCAACCAAACAAGGGGGGAACTAGAGGTAGAAGTGAGGGGAATGCATAGTAACAATGTGCAATGATCCGCCCAAAAATAAATAAATAAATTATCAAAAAAGCATTTTGATTGATCTCATAACAACAACCCACAAACTGTAATGGACAAAAATCTATTGATCTCGAATTCTGTAAGCCATTACCGCTTAGCCTTCTCCAGACGAGCTTAGCAAAGTAGATAAGCACATTAGTTGATTTTACCAAGAAAGATGAAACAAAAAAAAAAAGAATTTTTAGAATTACGTCAACATGACAGTGTAAACCGAGGTTTCAAGAGGAACGAGATCAAAAAATAGCAATCTATTACCACTACTCAATAAAAGTCAAGAGCAAAGGAGAAATGCGCCAACAATGAATGATAAAAATCTGAAAGATGACCAAACATTAGTACCATATCATCATCGCATGGTGCCAATTTCCCAAACACCATGTCTATGAATACCTTTCCACTCTTCCACAGCCTTCCATCTAAGTTTTCTATTCAATAGACAGCACGAAAGCCCCTGTGACACATGCCCAAGGAAAATCACAAGAATAGTAGCCTAAATCTCTCAAACCTATCACAGACCACATGCCAGTTCATAAAATCCACAAAACAATTTCCCTGATCCACCACTTATCCAAATACCGCCAATCATGCAGACCTCTAACAGAAGCGCTACTGCCTACTATATCCCCCCCCCCCCAAAAAAATAAATTTGCTGCATTGTTTTTGGGTGGATCCTTTTCATCATTGTCATTTTCAGTGACTTTTTTTTCTATTGTTCTACATCCTTTTTCAAACATTTCTCAACTTTCACTCAATAGAACAAAGCAAATTGAGTTATCCAATAAGAGGCATAACATGTATTTAAGCCTGCCTTACAAACTTGGCATATGAAGACCTAGGTGACTATTGGCCACAAATCACAAGTGAAGCACAAGTTACTTTGAATAGAATTAATTATGTAACACATCTCATGAACAAAGCTAATAAATATCTTTCATACTTCCTTTTTCAAGTCTTCGAAATAAGTACAATGACAAGTACCAAGGTGACAATGACATGATTCATTGCTAGTAGATTTATGATTACCTTAGTAATAAAGATCTTGATTGGGGGGGGGGGGGGAATCATACCTTCGAGTTCCTTGCTAACCTCCTTAATCCGCTGAACTAACTCGTAGGCAGCACAAACTACTTCTTTAGTACCCTGTTTGCTGATAGCACTCATGCAGTGTGGTTGAATTCCCATAGCAAGTAGATGTTCCTTAAATGCTGGCCATCTTTCAGATGCTTCCGGCAGATCCATCTTGTTATAAGCAACCAGATAAGGCTTATCAGCAAGTTCAGGGTTAAACAACTCAAGCTCAAGACGAATTGCATCAAACTCGTATTCTGGCTGGTAGGATGAACCATCAACAACATGCACCTAATACAAAGGTTAAGTTTAGTGCAGAATCAAGAGAAGAGCATGGAAAATCTGAATATAAAATTAATTAACATGCAATAATGACAGCAACTTGTTAATTACTTTCCCAATTTTCTGCAAAAGAAACATGCAAATTGTATCAAGAAGGTGATAGATGAATTGACTCACAAACACATAGGAAATGGCAAGCAGCTATTCAAATAGGGCTGAGCCTCACCTACCAACAGAAGTCTACAAACTTTCATAACATTTCATTTGCTTGGCTTTAACTTTAAATAAATATTGGTTTACATAAGCTCCATTTCACTAAATCCAAATTAAAATAAAGTAGTTGTTTCTACTCACTTCAACATGATTTTACACATTTTCATCAAAGGAGGATTTTGGAACCGTTGAAGCTGACATAGTGTCTCCTATGTTGGATTTCTCATGTCCCTTCAATCATTCATACCAAACAATCATCCTTGCACAATTGGTATGGACATTCCCCGCTCATCCAATTTTTCAAATAATGGGTAATTCTAAAATTTGGGCATCTATCCATGCGAGACACTTGTAGGCTTGTGGCCAAGCTCAAGTAACACACCTGAGGTGCAAACGTCATATGATACTAAAGTAAATAATTCAAGAAATTACATTTGAATGCTAAAGCAACTGAGGGTCACGAAAAAATAATGTAGCCTAAAAATTAATCACAGAACCTAAAGGCTTAAACCCCATGGCCCAAACAACACCCCGAAGACTAATCAGCAAAGACGAACATTTTCCTCAAGATGGAAAGAGGACAATGTTGGAAAAACACCACAACAGCATCAACAAACACTAACAGCGAAGTGCTCAGACTTCAGAAAATCTTTCATGTTTTGTACTAGACTAGAAAAACGCAGCACAAACAGCTCAACCTTGGATATAATAGTTAAACTCAGCAGATTGACAGAGCTGAATTCCCTTAGTTATTCCAAACAAAAGAAAGGCCATCGGTTGGACCACATTATAATCCTTGTGCATCAGGAGGTCAGTATCTTCTAGATGGTTGGTCAGTAAATTGAGTAGGAATATGAATATGTAACTAATAAATCAATGCTTATATGAAATGCATCATGCCCAGGAACCAACCCCGCCCCCCCAAAGAAAAGAAAGACCACCCCTCATTGCCACAAAGACTGTAATGACTCCAGAATTTTGCACATTTGTCATACCAGGACGGAACATCTTTCAGTATGCCGCAGAAACTCATGGCCTAAACCAAAACCCTGGTGTGCACCTTCAAGCAAACCCGGCAAATCAGCCACAACCATCGTAGAATCATAGTCAAATGATACTACCCCAAGATTTGGAAGCAAAGTTGTGAATGGGTAGTTTGCTATGTTCGGTTCAGCGGCACTTATAACGCTAAGAAGTGTACTTTTCCCAGCATTTGGAGCACCAACAATTCCAACATCAGCAACAAGCTTCAGTTCCAACTCTAACCACCTGATCCAAAGATCCATTATCTCAGGATTTGCATGCCATATAAAGTCATAACTAACAAACTGGTGTAAGAAGCTACAAGCGGTAAGAACAAAACAAAAGCTGAGGCCAATTATATACTACATTCAATTTACAAAACCAACAAAAGACTCCTTTTCATAACTAGTCACTCGAAGTAAAGACACGTTGCACTCATGGAAAATCTTTTTTCAAGTAAAATTGGCTGATGGATCCCAGGAATTCTGGGAAAAATTCAGAATGCACAGATGGATATATATTGAAACCAATGTAATGCAGAATCCTTATTCCAACCCATCACAAAGCATGAAATGAAAGCATAGAACAATTTGAATCAAAACACCGATCACAATCAATGAAATAAACAGTAATTTTTCAAACTTGAATTCAAAGAAACTCACATTTCAGGACCTGGTTCCCCCTTTTCTGCTATCTTTGGAACCTTGGTAAGCCCTGACTTAAAAGCTGCATTACCTCTACCACCTCTTCCACCAGGCAACAGCAATGCCCTCTGCCCAGGATGCAACAACTCTAACAACACTTCTCCCTCAATAGCATCCTCCCTCGCCTCCCGAATAACGGTCCCGGGTGCCACCTTCACCACCACATCCTCCCCTTTGGCCCCATGCTGCTTCCTCCCCTGCCCATGCCCACCTCTTCCTGCTCTAAAATGGACACGATTTCGGAATGGTAACAAAGAATTCATTGACTCATCAACCTCCACATACACATTCCCACCTCTCCCTCCATCGCCCCCTGATGGCCCTCCAAATGGCACATATTTCTCTCTCCTAAAAGCCACTACCCCATTGCCACCATCTCCCGCTTTCACATATACCTTCGCACGATCAAAACACCTCATCAATGCAGGAACCCCCTTCTTCTCTTCTCCCCCCTCTAAACCCTCCTCCTTATCGCCAAAACCCACTATTTCAGCACCCTCTTCATAATCACTACCCTCCTCAAAAGACCCACAATCTTCTTCTTCGTGTTCATCATCTTCAACCTCGTATTCTGCATAATCAAACCCTTCAAGCTCATCCTCAATCGACAATTCATCAAACTCACCACCACCCAACTCACTGCTTCGCTCCACAAAATCCGGGACGGCTGAATCAGAAAGCTTGATTTCACGATATGGTTCAACAAGAGATGAGGCAAGGAAGACGTCCTTAAGTGGGAGACGAGCGTAGGTGGTCGCTTCAACAGCCATTGATGAAGAAGAGGACAATTTGTCGTTAGAGCTGCTGGGTGTTTTGGGTTTGAATTGGGGGCTGGAGTCTTGACGGAGCTTCTTGCCATGGGGTTTTTTGGGACGACGCGCGTTGGAGCGAGAGAGAGCCACGACGGACAAAGATGTGCCCACGGTCATGGAAGACATTGTTTCTGCGACGGTTTGAGCAGACGATGGAGATGACACGACGGATATTTGTGTATGTAAATATCAGTCCGCAGGAACGCAAACTGGTTACTGGATAATGAATGGACTGAAAAAATAATCAATTAATTTTTTCTAGTAAGATGCACACATACAACCATACGTATCTAGTAAGATGCACTTTTTCTCCTATATAATTTTTTTTATCCTCATTTGCCCTTTTTTTCTGTGATATAATTTCTTTTTTTAAAAAAAAAAATTAGTTAGATTCTGATATGTGATTACTCCCTCTCTTTTGATAACAAAGTCCATGTAAAATTATATCAAAACTAAAAATTTTAATTTTATATGGCTATTGTATTTGAATTGAATAAATTTTCAATGAGTCTTTTGATTTTTGTCATTTGTCTTAGATGATAAATATTCTCAATGAGCTTTTTGATTTTTACCTGATAAAATCTTAAGTTTGTATGGTTATTGCATTTAAATTGAACTATTTAAATTTTGAGTTGTGAATTTTTTGGGTCTAAATAATGAATCTTTGACCTTTGTCTAATGGATCTTTAGGTTTAATTGGTGAACTTTTTGATATCGTAAATGATGAACCTTTTATATTCTGTGATGTATCTTTTCAGCAACTGCACTAATTACATACATGTTTTTTGTAGTGTATCTTCTCTTGCATGAAGTGTATCTTTTCTTACCTGTATTGTAGTTTTTGGTTCCTGCAGTATATTTTTTTCTTACTTGTATTGATCATTTTAGGCGCTATTGGGCTATGGAAATAAGTCAGACAATGAGACGAGGGGCCAATTATATTGGAATACCTGTATTTATAAGTGAGAACCTAACTGCATAGGTGGGTATGTATCATAAAATTACTAAACAACAACAACAACCACTACTACTACAACAACAACAAATAATAATAATAATAATAATAATAATAATAATAATAATAATAATAATAATAAATAAAAAAAATCAAATAGTATTTCTATTTAGCCCTGCATGAGAAATCTCATGTGTTTTTAATTGTAGTAAGCATCAAAAATTTTATTAATAAAAAACTTCGATGCTTAATAGACCTTTTTTATGGGTAGATTTAACACATGTGCACAATTTAGAGAGAATTAAACCTAGTGTTCCTTATAAAAATAAATCAACCCACCAATAAACTACCCTAAAAGCTTTATGTACTCAATAGGTCTTGACTTGTTGTACATAATATAATTTCTATTTTCATATTTTTGAAATAACATTAATTTGGAAGACTAGCTTTATATATATATATATATATATATATATATATATATATATATATATAT
>JACYFF010031954.1:28255173-28293163 GCA_017589665.1 Selenicereus undatus | reverse complement strand
ATATATATATATATATATATATATATATATATATATATATATATATAATTTTTAAAAAAATTGTGACAATGACATGTACCAAAAGATTAGGAGCATTTGTTTTCTTTATTATATAGATAGATAATGATAATGGTAAAATCGAAATTGGAATTCTCTCTATTTCCAGTAAAATTATTTGTCTAAAAAAATACTTTAGTTTTATCCAATAAATATCATATAAAATGCATAATACTTGTTCCGTGCTCTCCAAACCATAACATGTAGTTTCTTTAGACAGGTCACTACCAATATTTTTGTTAGTGATAAACCTCTTTTCAATTGAATTTCATATTGCAATCAATTCAATAATAGTTTTTCTTCTAATGATTTTTTGTCCTTCTAGTAGAATCAATTTTCTTTTGTAGAGTTTTCCATCCTTTAATCAAAATACTAGAATAAAGCGAACCACAACTTTTAATTCTTTAGAGACATAAGATGCCCTCCTGGAGAGAAGTGCTCACCCCTACAGTTCACCCTAATGAAACCCTAGTTTTCTACTTTGTCGCGGTGCCTCTTCATCTAAACACATTAATTGTTGTCAACCACTAGGCGAGCCTTCACTGCTTGATCAATCATCTGAGCCAGTTTGCCTTCTCTCTTTTCTCCTGAAGTATCCATCTTTTCTTTAAGGGATGATTTTCTCTTCATTATGAAGTTTTCGTGCATTGCCATTCTAAGATCAATTCCATCACTGAATTACCTATTCTAAGCACCCATAATCTTGCACTGAGGGTTGTATCTAAAGCTCTATTGTTATTATTTTCTTGCTTTTATCTAAAGATCTACAAATCTGTACCTAGTTTTGATCATAAAGCTACAACGATAGTATGATCTTCGTTGAAGGCCCACAAGCAAACATCTAGGGTTAATCATGAAGCTAGGTTTGGGATTCAACCTTCCAATCCTCTTTTTGTCACTACCTATCAAGCTATCTTGCTCTCTATGATTTACAATTCAGTTCTCGTCTTTGGCCTTTTCTACCCTATTATGGTAGCGTTTGGTCAAACCCTTTATTTAGGGGACATCATGAAGAGTATTCAAGGGGTTTATTACATTCATTTGCATATACGAATGGAAGAGATCTGTTTGATTATCCCATTATCAATCGACTGGCAAAGCAAGGGATTGTTACTTAGGATTGCTATTCTATGTGACAAAGAGTCAGAGCAGTGGTAGAGATGCTCAAGTGCCATGCATGCATATGTTATCAGATGTTTTACTTCCATTACCCTGCTTTCTTTTGATTATGCTTATCTGGCTAGTACTCCTGTGGAGGAGTTAATGGCTACGTCTTAAGGTTGCCACAATTACTTTCTCTATCTATGATTTTTTTGGTTAATCATAAGTTTCTGAAGTCTCAATGGGTTAGCACCTTAGTGAGTGTCTTGAATTTTTTTTTTATCTTCAAAGAGGCCTTGACAGAATAGTCCAGCCTTATAGAAAGGGGGCTTACTTTCATTTAGCCTACCATTTTCTTTCGCATCTGCTTTACTTCTGCGTTTCTGTCCTGTATTTAGCTCTTATCCCACTTCTCCTATATCTCTCATTGACTCTGGAAATGCTATTCAAGACCACGCATACCAAGGTCCCTCTCTTTGTGATGTTTCCTAACCTTTGTTTCCACATCCTTTAGGTGGAGGCAAAGGTAATTATACATGTAATCTGAAACATAGCTTCAATCATGCCTTCACTGAGGTAGTTAAATTTGGTGTGGGATGTGCTAATCCTTACCCACATTCCTCACCTACACAGGGTAATGGCATTGCATTGCCATCGTCTTTGCCTGACTAGGAACCTTCACTAAGCAATGATGTACCTTATGATAATTGTACCAATGAGTCCCCACCTTTTTCTCTATCTCCACCCCCTCCAATTACTAGTAACATGGAGGAACAGATGGCTTTGTGTCTCTTGGTTAAGTCTGGGGGGATTATGTACCTCTTCCTACTATTATACATAAGACTAAATCTGATTGGAAATTCTTAAAGGGTCAAGTGAAGTACATAGACCTTTATTTTAACTGAATCTTGATCTCTCAGATTTACTAATGTTGAGGATAAGGGAATGGTATGTGAGTAGTTTCAACTTTGTTCTATCTAGATGGGTGCCTTGATCCCTTCTCTGCGTGTGTTCATAGGATTGGTCAGTGGGTGAAGATTCCAAGGATGCCTTGGGAATTCTGGGACTTTGATACCCTTTCTGATGTGCTCAAAACTATGGGTCATCTTATCAAAGTTGATCAAAGCACACTGCTACATCTGGAAGACAAGTTTGCCAGAGCATGTGTTAACATAGATATTACTGAACCTTTCCCTGGGTCTTTGGTGGTGTCTTGTGGGGGTAGGCCCATAAAGATTCCTCTTAGTTGTGAGAGTTTGCATGAGGTGTGTCCACTCTATAGGGCTCAGGAGCATCAAGTTGAACTTTCCCTATGCTACTTTCTCATGCTAAAAAAGAGGTCTTGGTGGAAAAGTTTGAGGAGAAAGCCTCCCCTTTCTCTAGCCAACTCTCCTCATTTTCCACTCAGGTTGTTCCACATATTGCCCCTACTAATAACTAGATCCCATTTGCTACCAAAAAGAGAATTCAATCCTTTTCATCTAAGCCTTCTCGCAACTCTTACCATAGGCCTCCCATTATTGTTAAAGATCAGACTGTTGTGTCATCACCTACTGTTCCCCCAACAACCTCCCCTGATAGGTCTAATAAATAAGGCACTTCTAGAGCTTTCATTCACAACTTGATTCTAAGAATGTTATCCTTGCTAAATCAGCAATGGTTAATAAGGAAGGTCCCATTAATGAGGATTCTCTTGATGTTAAGAAGGATGATGCCATGGAGGACTCTCCTTCTTATCTGGTTAATGACAATCATATAGAGGAGCTCTTAGAAGAGGAGTTGGCTAATACTTTTCTTAACTCGGATCCTATCTGAGAAATTGAGATGTCCTTAAAATCTTCTAAGGGGTGTAGGATTGAAGATGGGGACAAACGTGTCTCCACTGTCATTCACTAGTTGGTTATTATTTGGTGTTTGCATATAGACCTGACAAATATGTCGTTCGATTTGGGTACGAGTTGGTTAAGTTTGCGTTAGGTCATGTTTCAGGTTGACATTTCGGATCGGTGTTGTTTGGTCCGAGTGAACTTCGATTCGAGTCGACTTCGAGTCAATTGATTTTTGGGTCGTTCAGTATGGATTTCGGGTCTCGGGTTAATTTTGTCAAGTCTATTTGCATATATGAGGGGGCATGAATCTAGTTTAGAATAAGTCTTGGTTTATTTTATTGTATGATGGTTTTTGCGGGTGTTGTGGGTACCTGCTGCCCGTTAGTTGTAAAACTCTCTGTACAAGACCTACTCTCCTTAGATCATTGGTTCCTCTTATGTCTAATGATGCTTGTACTTGGTTTGTAATGTATAATCTATATTATATTTCTTACATCCTATTTATGTTTTATGGCTGGGTCCTGATCAAACGTGGAATGATTGGATTGTGCTCATTGATTGTATCAATCAAGGGATGCCACCTCTAGGATTAGAGGAGTTATTTAACAACTTCGCCATGTAAGATAGAGAGGCTCCCTATGATTTCCATATGTGAAGAATGGTTTTCATATATTGTCATATGGCATCCTAATGTGCAAAGTATAGTAGCTTCCTTATGGGTTGATGATGGCAGTTCATTTGGAGCAAAAGAAGGTCCAAGGGAAGGAATTGTAAGTTGAAGGCCTTCGAGATTGCAAGATTGCTTGAGGAATCTCCATTGTTGATGAGCAATTTCTTTCTCTTTACTTCTTGAACACTTTTTAGATTTGTCTTAGTTTGATTCATGCTGAATTTAAATTCTTTTAGATTTGCAATAATAAACATGAGTGAGTAGTTCATTTTAGTCTAAGGATTGACTAGCCAAACTATGATAATGGATTCCTAACTGATAAAATCTTGTGCATGATCTTATTTTGGAATTGAAGCAATCTATCTAATGTTTTTTAATTGTTTGTGAGTCAATTTACTTACATGTACTAGGGTGAGATACTGAAAGGAGAAATTAGTTGTTGGATCAACTAGACTAGACTTAACTTTGTGATACTTGAGAGAGGATTGCATGTTGAGAGGGAACATTGATAATCCTGATCTATAACTTAGACTAAAATAAGAAGCTTTGAAATAATGGTGATTGAATTAGTTTAATTCAATTTATTTCGTAAGAAAAGATTGAATTTTGTATGATTGTCATCCTTTGAATCATCCCAACTTGAGAAAAGCATATATTGAATTCATGTAAGCAACTCATTATAGGCAAAACAAATCCTGAGATGCCTTTCATTTATAGATTTCCTTTTTTGTGATAAAGTGAGTAAACAAATCACCCTCTCAACTACCTATTTGGCTTAGCATTTTAATAGAATAAAATTCAATAGATTGTATTGATCTCTATGAAACATACTTGACCTATACTACAACACCCATGCACTTGCAGTGTTTGTCAACTCAATTTGATTAAGATGTTATCTAACAACCTCAGGCTCTCTTCTAAACACAATTAGATAGCCTAATTTGCTCAAATAGTCTTCTTTCAATTTCAAACATGGCTTGCTTTCACCTTACCACATAAGTCAAAATCAATTTTGTCATGGTTACACAATTATCCAAATTAACTCAATTAGCTTGCCTAATGTGAACTACATTTTTAAATAACCAAATTTTTGCGCGGCTCACCATTGTAATTAGCATTATAGCATATGATTAATATGAAATTAACACAAAGAAAAGTGAACAAAGAGTAATTGACGGGGTGTTACAGAAACAAACCAAACACCCACAAAAAATAAAGAAATTGTGCCCACAATTATAAGTGCGTAAGACAAACATATGTTGTATTATCAAATTTGGCGAGCGTTCTTACACATATATCATTCTAGGTGTTAAAGCCTCAAATTTAGGGGCTTTCTTTTTTTTTCGTAAATTTTAGTGAGCCTTAGTTTACTCAAATTTACAAAAAAGAAAACCCTTAAAAGTTGAGGGTTTAACACCTAGAATGATATAGGTATAACAATGAGAGTTATTGTTTTAATCAAATAGAGTTACTGTTATCCTACCTTCGAATTTTTAAGGTGCAATACTCACCTCTCCCATGTTGTTTTTATGTTTTTTGTGCTATTTTTAAGTACTTCTTTTATGCATTACCTTTTGTCTATCAAAAGTTTCAACTTCTAACATTTTAAAAAAAAAAAATTTTGTATGGACCTCTTCGAATTAGCCTCTCTGTAGGCAAAGATGTCTGCAGAGGCAAGACTATCTACAACTGGATCTTGTCAAACCCTGTAAAAGCGGGACTCACTGGGAGTTGTTGTTGTTGCTGTTGTAAATTTTTAATCTTTTGCTTTTGTGAATAAGTGTATAGAAAATAAGAATAATGTTATAATTTATTTAAGTTTTTGTATCTATTTTGAATATATTATATTCAAGTAAATATGATTTATAATGAATAACTCATAAAATTTGATAAGTACTCTTTTTCGTTTTATTGAGATGAGTACTCATATTGTATTAATGAGTGTTAGTGTTATATATGGTGAATAATTGAATTTAGTGAGCAGTAGTATTATGTTTGGTGAGCACTAATATCATATTTGATGAGCATTAATATCATAATTAACATCGCACATGTATCATTTTGGGCATTACTTGTTATAACATGTGATTGGGATATTTAGTGAGCCATCCAATAGGAAGGTGACAAGTGGCACTGATAAAGTCAATGTGGGGCTATAGTTGACCATAAGGAAGGTAGAAGGACGCTGGAGGGCTATAATAGTAATTTGATCCCCCCTAAATGGGGAAATGACCATCCTGCCCTTGGGTGCCAACCTCAAAGCTATAAATACCTCAATATTTCCCTTTTTCTGGGGAGTTTTACTATTCACAATTTGGCTATCTCTTTAAACACTCTCCCAAAACAGTAAACTCTCTCTTTCTCTCCGCTCTTTTTTCTCTGTCTACTTCCATAATTCTTTCTGAGACTGACTTGAATGTTAGAGGGGCTTTCCTCGGGAAAAACACCCAGGGACAACCTTTGTGCAAGTCTTCAAAGGGGTACACGTTAGCTTGCGCGATCAATTGATACGTCAATCACACGTTAGTCCGGGCGTCACCACCATTCAAGTAAGTTTCTTCCCAAGCAGATTGACACCGTCTGTGGGGATGCATCGGCAAGATGGTTGACACTCGATCTAAAACATCGAAGCAGAGAGAGAAGGGTAAGCATCGGGCAGCCGAAGATCCCCCACGGGGGCATGGTGGCTCTCCGACTTAGAGCTCCTAAGAGAATTCGATGGATCCCCCAATATGCTTAGTAATTTGTCACACCTGAATAATTGGGGGGGCCACTTAAGCAAGTGCAAGAATTAGTGATTTGAGGAGTGTGTGAAAAGTTGAAGGCAACCGAGCATCAACTTGAGCCCCTAAGATAGTTCAAATATAGGCTAACATCTAGATACACCCCTCCATATCAGCAGGCTCAGAGCTGACACCGCCAAAGAGATGGGAGCGCTTTGCAAGGTAGGGATGCTAGGAGAATCATCAAAGTAGTGCAAGCTCTCCGAAAGCCCACAATAGCATCGCTTCCTCACAGTCTATTACAACTCCCTACGTATCCAACAGCCGGGGAGTCGGATGGTATGAGGAGCAAAAGGAGTCCTCTCATCCCCCGTTACTTGGCAGGGGGAGGCTCCAAAGAAAGAGCTCCTTCATTTGCCAAATCCATGTAAAGGACCCCAATAAGAACTCTGAGCACCACTCATCCTCTCTCCAAACGGCCAACGCCAAGAGGAGGCAAAAGCGAGGGGTATCATCCAGGCGTTGTGGATCACCTTCGGTGATTAAGCTAGGCTATCCTAGGCCTCCTGTGCTTTGGATTAGGTAGATTATACAATCTAACCCAAGCTCCTATTGAGACCTTTAGTGTCGTTTATGCTTTTATTTTTTTTAGTATTTTTCTCTAGGTATCCTTTCTCCCCTTTCTATCTCTGAATGTATGTAAGTTGTTTGAGTTTCTTTCTTCTCCTGCATATAGTATAGTGGGCATGACTTTTTTTTTTCATTCTTGTGAGTTTGCTTACACTGTTGCAAGCATCAAAAGTGAGTGGGAGAACATTTTTACATATTCTCCCAAAGGCTATACTATTGAATGCCACTAAGTGGCTTCTGTATTTCCTTTTGATTAGTCCATATACTTTTCATGAATATCATTGTACCAGCCAGAGTAAGTGCCCCTTGTCTTATAAGTACATATTGATTGTGATCTTAGTTTGTTCACAGTTTGGTAGGTTCTGCCGGCGTTATGGCTAACGCTCCATTATTACGAGAATTGTGTTGTTTACAAGGAAGCCTCATGGAGATTACGCTATTCATTCCAATGGCACATCCTCCTAGAGTTTGAGTGCTATAGGCATGAGTTGACTGGCTGAGAGATTTTCATATCACTTGCTGAATATATTATCCTCTTAGCTCCTATGTTTCTGTTGTGCTTAGTAAGAAAGTTTATATCATGAAATCTAGTTGTGGTGCTTCCCAAAGTCTTTATTAGTTTTTAAGTTTGCAATGTTCATCACTTCCTTTGGGACTGGGTTGGTTTTCTTAAAATGCTCAGTACTTACTTTATAATTTTATCATCTTGTTTTGGTTATCTTAGCACTTGTCTCTTGTGGATCCACATACTGAAGGTTGCTTTTTCTATCTCCTCCTCATGTCTGTTGTTCTATGCCCTGTATAATTTATCCATCGATAGTAGTTTTATAATTGATTTTTATTTTACCTGATGGGTTATGCAATCACACTTGTCTCAAGTCATATGCTTCATGTCATTATGTATTGCTTATATTAGTTCTCTACCTTGTATCTTGGACATGGTACATAATATGGCTATTAGGCAGTGTAAATTTTATACTGATTTGAAACCATGGGTAAAATCTACCTTTAGGCACATTCAAGAAAAATTTCGGAGGAAATCAATTATATGGAAGAAAAATTGATTACGGAACCACTAAGCCTTAGACTTAATGAGTAGCTTAAACAATGTTGTTATTTAATAAAACATTTTAGAGATGGATGGCTTGTAAAGAATGTTTGTTAATGGTGATAGAAATACTAATTATTTTCAAACAAGAGCTAATCACTGTAGAGATAAACAATCTATTGACAGACTTAAGGATGATTTTGGAGGATGGATTAAGGACCCTCAAGTCACTAACCAAAAGTTTGTTGAGGACCATTCCAAAAGATATAAGACGATTGTTTAGAGTTTAAGAAATTTCCCTGATTTAGCTATCCCCAAGGTCATTATACAGTAGGACAATGACCAACTAGTCTAGCCTCATTCAGCTTTAGAAATTAAGGAAGCATTGTAGAGTATTGACCCTAGCAAAACTCTCGAATCAAATATGTTTGGTGTAGGGTTCTTCTATAAATATTGGGACGTAATCAAAGATGATTTGGTTAAGAGCATTAGATATTTTTTTGTTACCCATGGAAAACTCCGAAGAGAACTCAATCATACGTTCATCACTTTTAATTTCGAAGATTGACCAATCGCAAACAACTTCTCATTGCCCATTAGTCTATGAACATCCTTTTATAAGATTATTTCTAAAATCCTAGTTAATCGACTAAGACTGTTACTTGATAAAATCACTTCGCCTCATCAAAGTGCCTTCATACCAGGACGGTCAATTTATGAGAATATTTTAATTACCCATGAAATTATGTATAAATTTAGGTCAGCGAAAGAAAAATCTACATTGGCTGTTCTTAAATTGGACATGGAAAAAGCATATGATCGGTTTGAATGAGATTTCTTATTTGAATATTTAAATCAATTGAGTTTTTAGGATAGATGGATTAGCTAGGTTAAGGAGTGCCTTACAATTGTGTCATATTCCATGCTTATTAACAACCAATTGCACGAGTTGTTCACTCCTTCTAAAGGCATAAGACAGGTAGCTCCTCTTTCACCTTACTTATTTATCATTTGCATGAATGTTCTGAGCTTACGTCTGACTAAAGTCTCCCTAGAACCCAAATCAGGTGTGGATGTTCAGGATTGTCCTAGAAATTAATCTATTTAATGTCTTTTCCTTGTAGACGATAGTCTTGTATTTTGTTAGGAAAAAATGATCGCATGCATTAAGCTCCAAAAGATTGTGTATGAGTTTTGCACTCTCCTGGACAACTCACTAATTTTCATAAATCATCTATTATTTGAAAACAAGAAACAAGTTGTTGGAGCAATTTTTAATATTCCTCAAAGAGAAAACCTTGGTAAGTATCTTGGATGTCCAATGTTCCAAGGGAAATGGAAGTCATCAACATTTTCAGATATCCTTGCCAAGGCAACTACTAAGATGGAAAACTGGAAAGCAAATAGTCTTTCCAACGCTTGAAGAGCTATCCTGATTCAATCTAATAAGGAATCTTTGCCAGCACATACAATTCAATGCTCCGAGCTTCCTAAACATACTGGTAAGAATCTTGATAGAATTAACAAGAATATTTTTGGAAGAAATCCAACACAGAAAATGCCCTACCAATGCTTGCATGGGATAAAATTTATAGACCTAGAAAATTTTGTGGGCAAGGACTGAGAAAGACAGAGGCAATCAATCTGGCTTTCTAATCAAACTGGTATTATAGGGGCATGATAGTTTGTAGGTGGATATTATTTAACAAAAATACTGTAGACATTCTAATTCATTAGAATGTAAGAATAAGTCCAATGATTCACTTGTATGGAAAAGTATACTAAGAAGCAGAGTAGTCTTGATAAAAGGAATTAGACGAAATGTTGGGAATGACAAAAAGATTACATTCTGGTGGGATAATTGAGTTGATAATACCAACCTTGTGGAATTGCTGGGTAAAGATGGTTTGTTACTAGTTAATCTGTAGTGTAAAGTTAGTGATTTCATTAGGCATAATAAAACTTGGGATGTTGATGAACTAAGAGTATTTATGGACAATGAGGTATTGCTACAAAAAAAATTACGCATTCTTTTACCCACTTTGACAAAGCAGATTCCCTCTGTTGGGGCCTTACAGGATTGAGGGAGTTTTCCACAAAGTCTGCTACCTGGGTAGCTCATGATAATGTTCTGCTAAATGATGCAGAGTGGTCACTTAAGTGGTTATGGAAATTTGATATAATGCCTAAAATAAAAATTTTTAATGCCAGGAATTTCGTAATGCTCACCTATAAGAGGGAATCTTCTTAAGAGGGGTGTACATATTAATATGGAGTGCTCACTCTTTATGGATAACATTAAGAGTAATGCTCATTTATTTTGGGAATGCCCATCTGCTAAAAGAACTTGGGATCCTGGTAAGCAACACAAATGGCTACATCTTCCTTTTATTGCAAATGGACCACTCTGCTTGAAACAAGTTATTGTTAAATGTCAACAAAGTTCTAATAGTAATGACATTAATAAATTAGCATTCCTATTATGAACCATATGGAACGGAAGGAATGCTACGGTCTTTTAGAATGAAACTTTTTGTCCTCTCAGAGTTTTAAGTAAGGTTAACAGGGCGTATGTAGAATGGCAAATTGGACCTTGTATGTTGGGATGTTTCTTCTAGGGGGTTTCTTCATTGCATTCCACCTCAAAGTTTTTTATGAGATGGGACCCCCCCTAAGAGATTCTTCAAAATTAATTTTGATAAATCTTTCCTTCAAAACTCAACCGTAGGAGGCTTTGTCATTAGGGATTGTGGAGATAAACTCATCAAGACGGGAGTAGCACACTATGGAAAATCAAATATATTAGTAGCAGAATCAAGAGTGTTGTGAGATGGAGTTCAAGAAGCAATTAATTTAGGATTCAAGCAAGTGATGATTAAAGGGGATAACTCTATAGTTATGCAGGTGTTGAACAGATCACTATCTATAACGTGGAAAACTAAAGCAATTATTAGAGATTTTTAGAGATATTTAAGCACAATGGAGCAAGTAACCGTTTCTTACACATACAAAGACGCTAATATGGTGGCTGATTGGTTATCTAAATTGGGGAAAATGCTTTATTCAGCCATCATGTGGGACTACCTACTTGCTTTTGATCTCAAGGTTATCTTGGATGCTGATGCGATTGGACGTACTCATGTGAGAATAGACGTCTAATTTTCTCATCTACTTATTTACCCATGTAAATAAATAAAAATATTAGAACATTTGCAACATCTTCTAAACAAAAGAAAAAACCCAAAAAGAAAAAAAAAACTTTTACAACCCATGGCTAATGGCTCACCATTATTTCTTATTGGGTAGGATCCAAGAGATATATCATCAAACATACAACTTTTTAAATATCTCCATTTTTACCATCTCTAATGCAAATCTCACCACTTGTCACTTCATCTGTCTCACAAATTAGACATTTGTGAATAAGTCCACCATAATCAACTTGACATTTTATATCTTAAAACTTTTGTTATTTAAAGAAATTTATTTCATAAATTTATTTTTGTTTTCAAATTAAGAAAATTTTTATTTCTCTTTCTTGTCATTTCCTTGGATACATTAATTTTGTTTCCAAATAAATAAGATAATTTGTTACTATTGGTGTTTATAATTTGTATGAGGTACTTTTCGTTTTTGGAACTGTGATCGAGGACTTTATTTAATTTGTAATAGATAAAAGTGTCCATTAATGCGTATAGTATTTTTGATAACTCTCGATCCAAACTCGCTGCCCTCCTCTAGGTACTACTTTAGCTAAGCGGTGTGCCACACTATTTCCACCCCTTCCAACATGGATCCAAATACAAGAATTAAAGGTACAAGAAATGGCGAGAAGATCCTTAAAAATAGGATCAAAACTACTAAGGAAAACTTTAGGTCAACGTTGTCTTGCTAGAGCAATCAGGCTCCAATATAATGTTGTTGAAACCAAGTCGGCTAGCAAGTTGAAAACCATACAGTCCTGCTAGGGTTGGCAATGAAACCTATACCCATTTAAAACTTAAAAAACTTGCCCCATTTAAAACCCAAATGGTTGATGAAAATGAGTTTTAAATGGATATAGGAAAGGTATTAAAAAAGGGATATGAATATGGGTATAAGCCTCACCCGCCCTATAGTTGCACCCCACCTGTACCAGCTTTTGTAAGAAAGATTAAAAAATTATTTTAATCTAACGTTTTTTCAATTGAAGTTTAATCCAGACCCTCTTAGCAAGAAGTTAGTCAATAATATGCTTGATTTCACATTTCTAAACAATATACTCCAAAAATGTCATAACTTTACAATCTTACAATGACCTAAATGTATATTGCACTTGAATATGGGTTGCATATGAGTATTAACTTTCATTCTCTATGTGAATGCAAATATAACCACAATCCCACAAAATCCAATAAGCATTATGTATGAGTTTTATTTTTTAATATCCGATGGGTACATGTATGAATATGGATAAAATTTTCGAAAATGTGTATGGGTACGCCAAAAACCTGTACGTGAATTTTCAAAGTAAAATATTAGCCATAAGTGTATAGCGTATTGCCATAGGATTTAAGGGTCATCGTCTCAAGGGTGAAGATAAGATCAGGTCACAAATAACTAATGTAAGCTAATATTATACACTCTAGCTATTCAAAATGAAACAAAACTAATCAAAAATTAAGTAATGCCACAACTCATTAGCTAACCAACAAGGTACAGAAAACTAACTAAAAGGTATTAAACTAGGCACTAAAGGGCTAATGAATAAACTAGACACAAATTCAATTCTAACATAATAAATCATCCAATTAAAAGTATCAAGTAAAGCAATGAAATAAGCTTCTGTATACCTAGCAAATTCCTAAGCACTCCAGGCAAGTAACTTGGAAAGCATGACTCACCACTAAACAAGAACTACTACATAAACCTAATTTCTATCTAAACCTAGCTCATCATATAAAGTAATAATGCCTGTGAGACATTGGTGAAGATGCAAGGGTTTGCCGCTGTATTCAGCAAATCAAGTTAAGAACCAAAGAAATGATGAGGCTAGGAGAATGAATCACCTACTTCCATGGGGGTAGGGAAACCATGCCAAGTAGTACACAATAAACTAAAATAGGGAAAAAAAGAGAGGAAGTGAAGAAAAGAATAGGCATCCTGCTTTACTCAAGAGCTCAGCCAAGCTTATCTTTTTCCATCTATAAAAACAAAGAAAGCTCAAAGGGGGCATCAAATAAGTAAACCAAAAAAGAGAAGAAAGCAGAATAAAATCAACCAAGATGAGACAAATAAATGGGGCATTGAACTCCACCCAAATTCACACACCCTCAATTGAAGATCATACTAAGCTCCTTCAATAATAATCAAGAGCCAAAACCCAGAATTAAAGCAACGAAACAAAGGAGAAGGAGAATGAAGAATAACGCAAGACACTAGGCATCCTGGGTAGAGAAGCTCAGTCCTACATCTATCTAGACACCATCAATTACAGACAACAAAGTTTCAAAACAAGGGAACACTAGGCCTTGAGCAATGGCAACAAAAACCCTAAAAAACGAACCAAAAATTCTTGAAACTTCCACGCAACAATTACCAAATGAAACTTAGAGTTGACAAAAATGAATCTAGAACATGAAAATTGAAGGCTATAATTTCATATCTAAAATTGAAATAAATAGGGAAAAATGAAAAATAATGGAAAATTAAACCCCCAAACGGCTAATGTGAAATTGACTAATTCTATCTAAAAACCTACTTAGCCCTTAAATTCGCCACTACTAGTCCAATTTATGCTACCCTAAGGTCATTGATTCTAGGCTGTTGTGGATAGGGAAGATTGAACTAGAGATGGTGCTGATGTAGATAAGGACAAATAGGGGGTAATTAGTGGTGGTGCTGTGCAAGAGATGATGTTGAGGATTATTGTTGGTGAAGATAGCAAAGATGGTGCTAGTGGATAATGATGAGGATGATGAAGTCTTCTGATGGTGTCGAAAGAAGATAACGGCGAAAGAAGACAAGAGATGGGGGGTAGTGATGAGAGGAGAGAAAATATGAAGGGCATGGGGTTAGCAAATGAGAGGGAAATAGGGGCATGGTTGGATTTTTTTTTTATTTTTCTTTTTCTTGGTCTACTGGGCCAAGGAGAGGGGGTCGAAGGTTGGGCTGTGAGAAAGCAAGCCCAAATTCTTTATTTGAGCCTTTTTTCCTTCATCTTCTTCACATTTTTCTGATTTTTCCCAAGATCTACAAAATAAAATAAACTCAAATAAAAATATAAACATCATAATTATTAAAACTAAATTACGTGTAGAAATATTGCAAAAATTATCATAATTTTGGGGCAAACAAATATCCCCGCCTGTTGATTTTACTCTTCATCAAGTAAAACAAACTAAACTAGCTATAAATAAATGGAAAATGAGAAAAATAAAAAAGTAACTCACTTTTATAGGAATCACATTTGTATTCAGCATGTGCAATAAACCCTTTAAACCCCTCGGTTTTTCAAGTGGATGAGTGAGGTCTTATGATGGCTTTTAAAAGAAACATCCACAAAATCTCTTTAAAAACAAAGGAAAATCTTTCACGGTTTTTTTTAGAACATAATCAGATATACAAATAATGGGGGGATTATGTACAAAACTTAGGCAATTGCATCACCCTAGTAAGCAAATCACCAAACTATATACAAATAGAATGTCCAATCAAAAGACAGTCTAAGTCACAAGATGCAACATGACTCTCATTTTTCAACCCAAACACAATATGTGATAATATGTACACCTTGGTGCATGTGCAAATGTGTATCAATCGTTATGAATCAAGTTATTGAAAGTGACATGATCCCCATTTCCTCGCCTAATAGGCTTCTTTGCTCCATTGTTTCCCCTTTTTTCCTTTTGCAAGAATAATGCATACACTCTAAACCAACTTGACTTATAAGTATTTGGGTCTTCCCTAAAAAGGAGTTTTATTAGATTATGCAAAGCACTTATTTTATTACCTAAATAAATGTGTAATCAAGTAAAATAGCACATATTCAAGCCAATTAAAGATATGAAATAAAGATAGTAGCTTTGAACAATTGTGCCTCAATTTTATTCACATTTTTAGGCCCTTTTCTTTTTCCTTTTTTTAGCATTGTTTCAAGAGGTCAGAATACAATTTCGACAAAGAAAAAGTTCACATGCTAACTTAGCAACTAGACTCAAAGAATTGATGGCAAAGTGAGCAATGTAGGCACAAAATCACACACATAAGATGAGGTTATTATGAAAAACCATATCTACATCCATAACTAGACATCTCATTATACAAACTCTATTTACATATAACTCAATAACCTAGTAACACGGGATCACAATAACCTAAAAAAAGAGCATAAAATCCCCACAGAAAAATAAGAATCATTTTGAAATTTTCAAAATTTTTGAAAAATATATCCAAATGCGCACCTCATCCCCACACCAAAACTCAGCAATGTCCTCATTATGGGAACTAAGGTGCCCAAAAGCACTTGCATAAGCAACACAACTACAGAACCAACACAAATTCATGTGCACATATGAACTATAACACCACCAACCAAAACACAAAACTGAAAACACTAACAAATATTAACCACATAAAATACACCACCAATTATAACACAAAACAAACAAGGGTGATTATAGCCAACTTGGTTCAACAAATCCCCAAATTTTCAAAATGGATCACTTACATAATTACAATCCTAAATATCCACAACTATGCACAAAAAGAATTTTTTTTAAAAAAAGAAAAAAAGGAGAAGAGGGAAGGGATGAAACGGTCATATTGGGATAGGTACTTATTATACCCAAACTAATGCCTCACTCAGATGGAATCAAGGTGGTTAATGGAGCGTCAACAACTCCATCTGAGTTCACAAGCGGCTACTCATATCATACCCTAATAAGGCTCGTAACAGCTTATCAAATAAAATCCTCACAAAATGAAAATAGTAAGAATCAAAAGTTGTATCCCAAATATAGCACTCAAGTGGAATGCAACTCAAGGCTCTCTTGAGCTTATCTAAGCTTTGAGCTCAATCAAATGAGAGATGTGTATATACAAAATCAGACACACAAGTCAATAGTCTAATAATGATGTGACTATATGAATGCATAGATCATATAATGATGTATCTGCCGATGACCAAGCTAGGGTTCACTAGAATACAACTAACTTAGCAACCAAAGGATGATAACATCAAGTAGAAACCAAGGGAAAATGGATACATATCATGATGGTTGTGAAGCATCAAGCATGTGAGGGAGAAATGGTGGGAAAACAAAGGTTCTTTGTTGTGAATAGATGTATACACAAGGGGGGAAATGATTCCAAGCTAAAAACCACCAAGGAGGATGAAAACAAGAGAGAAACCGTAACCCTTGGGGGTGGCACGGTCAGGCCGTGCCACTTTGCTGCCCACTTTGCCAAGCTTCTTCCATGGTGCACGGTTTGGGGTGGTTTTGTGTTTGGAAGAAAAGCTATGCCAAAGGGAGTTTTCTTAGCTTGAATTAAGCATGGACATGGACATGGGAAGGGTTATGGATGTGTGGAAATGAAAAGAAGAATTAATTAAGGATTACTAACTTCAAATTAAAGCTAGCAAATCCACTTTAACCTTCCTTGAAACACCTTGAGTATATCATCGGTTTTGATGGAACTAAACTTAGGCAAGGATACAGAAACACCACCAAGCTAAGTTTAGGGCCCTTAAACAAAGTGTTAAGATACAAAAACACCACTTAACATTTGCTTAAGACTCACTTGATCACCACCTTAATTGGCATAATTAAGGATAAGCAAGTAAGAGTTTGAAAGAGGAAAGCACAAATGCTCTCAATCTGATTTTATCATTCAAAGGGGTTGTATATCTTTGCCTTGGCCATGTGGTACTTTAAATAAACATCAAGAAAGGCCTTCCTAGCTAGTACACAAGCAAATAAAACACCTCACCCTTTCCTTACTAGGTAGGAAAGGGATTAGGAGTTAATTACAAGCTGATTTGTACTAATCTAGTTTACAAACATCTTAAACTTAATCTAATACATTAAAATATAAATATAAATTATGTCTAGGCTATTAATACATCATTACAAAACATGTTTAGCCTTAATACATGCTGGGATTGCTAATAGATGATGCAAGTTGCAGCCACCTTCTAGAAGATCACTTTGCGGCTGGCCAATAGGAAGCAAGCAACACATTGCCACCAATCTAGCTCTCATTGGACCATCTTTTGGCCATGCAACCAATCAATGAAGGCCTAGAAGTTTGTGCCAAGCATATATGGTCGTGCCTAGCTGCATTCAAGTGAAGAAATCTGGCTAGAGGTTTAAAAAGAACCGGTTTATACAAAACCGGGTTCAGGGGCAGTTTCGTCCGGTTTTTATGCAACTTGTTAAGCATAGCAAAAATGGGTATGATTGTGATTTTAATCATGGGGGGGGGGGGTAACTTTAGGATGTCTATAATCCCCCCGAACAAAGAAATCAAGGTTAGGACATGTTTAAGTAGGGTAATTAGGCTTAAACATTTTACCATGCAGATTAGGGCCTAATCTGACCGGTTTGGAAAAACACCTTGTTTCTTCATCCTCTTGTGTGCATAATTGGAATTTGATGCTTGGACCTGAAATTAAACATCTTGAGGACTCCAAAAATGTATAAATTCGTAACTTAAGCATTAGTATAGCGTAAGTTATGAATTAATCAAAACCGGGTTGTTTCTGGTTTGCTGGACAGTTTTGACACATCTTGGTAAATGGCTGATTTGAACGACCAAATGAACTCCAAATTGGATGCAACTTGTCTTGTTGGAAAGCTGACATCTTAAGCTTGAAATGCATGCAAAAAATTCAGACATAAACCATTGTGATGCTGGTCAAATTTTTCTTGCAAAATAGGGTCAGTGCTGAATTCTTCCCTTTTGTCCTGCAATGAAACAACTAAAACAAAACTTGGATGATTTAATCACCCTTCAGCCAGCATATAAACATAATCTAATTGATTTGATTCTTTCTAATCAAAGGGGATGGAGAGGTCTCCATCATATAAAGTGGTTCATATGACCTAAATGGAATCCAACATCTTTATGAGGGGAGGGAGAGGACCTATGCAAAGCCAATCAAATGAAATATGAAAATAAATTCCCATAGGATGGCTTAAAGTCAATTCTTCCACCTCATTGTGATCCCTAAATCTCTCTATGTCAATATCATCAAGAGTCTGATCTAAATATGACTATGAGACAGAAAAGTCTCAGAATCTAAAAAAATTAGAATCAAAAGGGTCTAAAGAAAGGTGAAAAGCCAAGGGGGAAGAAAAGGGTGAAATAGGGAAATTAGAAGCTAAGTCAAGAAAATACTCAACATGAATGGGATCACCAAGCTCCATAAGAGGTTACCTCACTCATCTATATAACATACGACTCCTCAAACGAATGCTTTGTAGAAAAGGTATCCTCTTACTAAACTAATATGCCACACTGATCATGAGAACTAACACTAGTCTCAAATCTATCTCCCTCATCGGGCTCTCATGGAGAAGCCATAAGGAGAGCAGGGCCAAGGATACTAGGGACATCCTTGGGTGTCTGTAGAAAAGCTAGTCTGAAGGGGATATGCACATGCAAAAGAACGTGAAGAGATGTCATTGTTACCCTCAAAGTAGCATAAAGGGGTATCATCTCAAAATTTAGAGCTCAAAAGGTAAAAGGGCTCTAAATCACCAACAAAAAACTCTTGGGTGTGGTGGGCCCTGCCTTGAGGTTGGTCTCATGTAAGACATGCATAATGCTCTCTCCATGTCCTTTTGCCAACTATGAGAATTATTCAATGAGTGTTCTTGTAATGTTCTTCATGGACTCTCTATAACTTTTCATTTCTTACTCAATTTGATCAAATTCAGTGTCTATAGAATTAATATGTGGACAAGAGTTGGCATAATAGCCAGCGTAATAACAACAGTCACAGGAAATAGGAGAACATGGAGTAAAAGGTTGCTCATAAGATATACCCTGAAACTGACTCTCATCCAAAGGTACGGTGTAACATGCATCATACAAGGCCCGAGAATGGGGTGACTAAAGATCCCTTTAACATTGTCATATTCCCAAGCATCATGAGCCAAATATTCAAATAAATCTCACATTTCATCCAGAGCCTTAATAAACAAACTTCCCAAACCCCTAGGGTACATGGCCTCAACATAGCCCCAATATTCATCTTCAAGACCCTCAAAAATTACTTGATAAATTTCTCATATCACAAAATATCGATCAACACATTGAGCGCGAAAGTAATTTAATCTATGCAAGTCTATCAAGTATTGCCAAAATACTTAGTGCTTATGTTGAAGGAAATAGAAAATTGACATACTTTTTAATTTTCAAAATTTTACATTTTAAGGATTTTCAAATTTTCCCCTTTTTTCAATTTTTGACTTTTCCAATTTTTTTTGGATTTTCTCAAAAGAAAGCAAAATAAACTGAGTCACTACTAATAAAGAAATAAAAAAAAGCAAAATGAAAATATTTAAAACTAATAAGAAAGACTCAAATAAAAGAAAAATATGACCTAATCTCTTGCCCTCATCCTCGACAATAGTGCTAAAAACTTGTACATAAATTTTCAATGTAAAACATTAACCGGAAGGTACAACTTATCGCTATACTACTTGAGGATCATCTCCTTAGGGACGAGAATAAAATCAGGCCTCGAATAACTAATCTAAACTAATATTATATACTCAATAGCTATTCAAAATGAAACAAAACTAATTAGAAGTTAAATAATGCCAAAACTCATTAGCTAACCAACAAGGTACAGAAAAACAATTGAAAGGTATTTAACTAGGCACTAAAGAACTAATGAATAAAGTAGATCTAAATTCAGTTCTAACACAAGACATCATCGAATTAAAAGTATCCAATAAAGCAATGAAATAAGCTTCTCTATTGAACCATGAGGTAAACTATTGGCCAAATAAAGGCACTAGATTCTTGTTGATGAGCCCTAAATGATTGAAGAAGATCAATCTTCCAAATTTTTTTTTTCCAAGAGAGGGAAAACCCTAAATCTTTTAATTGTTTGAATCAAACTTGAGAACAATAAACCAAATACATAAATCAGCCCACCCTTCAACCCTTTAAAGCTAAAGCACCAAGGATTGAATTAAAGGGATGAACTCAACTTTCCCACCCTTTTTAGAGAGATAAAGAATATTAGCATATATTACAAGGATCAAGCTCAAATAAAAAGGATAGTAATCCCTTCCCCAAGTCATGTACTAACCATATGATTACAAGGAAATTGGCCAATGAAATCCTAACGAGTGCTGCAATTTTGAAGGAAACCATAAGAATATAACCAAAGTTAGAGTTGGCCACATTAGTGCATTGGATGAGTCATCCTCTACCTCAAATGAATGAGTCATGGGGTGATTTTTCTATGGGCAGGTTTTAGAAAAATTCACCTATTGTCCAAGAAATATTAGCCAATAATTCATCCATTTGCTAGGCCAATTAATTCCTTCATAAAAAAACGTGCAATTCAGACCTTGTATTGACCCTTGCTCGGTTTACGCCCATATCTTCCTTGACAGCTTGATGGAAACTAAAGATCCAGGGATTTCCGTACATAAGTAATTGGTTCATATTGGAGCCCAATTGTCCTTCCAAAATTGAGCTAGAAGTCAGGTAAGATGTTTTGCTGACAAAAACAAAAATATGTTACAGAAGTGGTTTTGGAGAATAAAGTACCTAAGTTCCTTATTTAAGGCTACTAATTGCCCAAGCAACTTTCCTAAGCTTAATTGGGCCTATTTAAGGATCCCAAGGCAACATGGACCTAGGAGGACCAAGACCTTAACCTCCACCTCTAGAGGTCAACATTTTGCCCACTTGGCTCATAACCGTTGCTTAAAGGAGTAAGTTCATCCTTGGGGTTTGCTTTGTATCAACCTCTCCCCCTTGAAGATGATTTATCCTTAAATCTTCATTTTGCCCATCCTCATCCTTAATTTAAAGAGTAAGCTCCCCAACATTAAAGGTGGAAGATATTTGCATATCTCAACAAAGATCGATTTTATAAGCGTTTTCTCCCACCTTTTGTGCCACCTTGTGAGGACCATGTCCCTTAGCCATAAGCTTGTTCTTTCTCTTTGAAGGGAACCTATCTTTCCTCAAATGCAACCACACAAGATCTCCCAGCTTAAACTCAAGATGAGTGTAGTTCCTGTTTGCCTTAAGCTTCTATTGTTCATTTGCTTTCTCAATTTATGCCCTTTACCTCATTTAATCTCTTTATTTCCTTAGTCCTTGCTTCAACCTCAAAAGTCATATTTGATTATTGAGAAATGGGAATAAGATCAATGGGAGTGATAGGGTTAAGGCCATAGCACACCCTAAAGGGAGAATAAGAGGTAGCATAGGAAAGAACTCGATTTGCCTACTCGACATGAGCGAGTTTGGCATCCCAATCCCTCAAATTCTTGCTCACCATATCCCTTAGTAATTAAGATTATGAGAATTCTATTTGTCATCTCTGTTTGTTCATAAGTTTGAGGGTGACAAGTTATGCTAAAAAGTAACTTGGTCCTCGCTAGTATTTTTAAGGATATCCAAAAGTGTGATAGAAATTTGGTGTCCCCATCTGAGACAATAGGTCTTGGAATACCATGAAGCTTCATAATTTCTTAGAAGAAAAGATTCGCAATATAATTGGCGTCATCACTTTTGTGGTAAGCAATGAAGTAAGTCATCTTAGAGAATCGATCAACTACCACCATGATAACATCATTTCCCCCAGGTATTCTTAGGACGGCCACAACAAAGTCCATACTAAAGTCATCCCAAGGCCTTGTAAGAACCGGAAGAGGAGTGTAGAGGCCTTGATGGAACTGACTCTTAGCCATGTGATAGACATTGCACCTTGTGATCACCTTATAAACATCCCCACCCATCTTGGGCGAATAAAAAATGCTCATTGAGTATCTTAAGGGTCTTGTTGATGCCAAAGTGTTCGGCTAAGGCTTTTCCATAAGCCCCATTGATAATCAAGTCCTTGTAGGACTCTTGGGATACAAAGCTTGTTTTCTTTGAAGAGGAAACCATCTTGTAGAATGAAACAGCCAAAGGTCGAGGGATTCTCCACTAGTTCCTTAAAGTCTTTGTCTTCCTTGTATAGAGCTTTGTTGGGATGAAATCCAAAGACCTTGGCCTCAAGAACTGAGACTAGGGCATACCTACTTAATAATGCATTTCCCATAACTTTCTCTTTCCCACTCTTATGCTTACAGAAGAAGGTCAAAGATTGAAGGAACTCAACACACTTGGTCTTGTGTTCAACTTGTGTGGACCATTGATGTAGGGTAATGCCTTGTGATTCGAATGGAGTAAAAAGGGCTTTGGGTTGAGGTAATTATTCTAATATTCCAAGGCTCTAATAATGACATAGAATTTCTTGTCATAAGTGGAGTAGTTAAGTCTTGAACCATTTAACTTCTCATTAAAGAACATTGGAGGGTGCTTGGCCTGAGTAAGAATCGCTCCAATTCAAGCCCCACTAGCATCACACTCAACTTCAAAAAAGGGATCAAAGTTAGGGAGAGCTAAGGTAGGAGCTGAACATAGTCTATGACCTTTGTCCAATTAAAAATTCCCTTCTTCATGCATTCGATTAAGAGAGCCATAATGAAGATAAAGTCTTTGATGAATTAGCGGTACAAAGAGGCCAACCCATGGAAGTTTCAAACTTCCGTGATGGAATGGAATAGCCTAACTCTTGATAGCCTTAACTTTATCAACTTGCATTCCTTCATTGGACACAACATAACTAAGAAAGACAACTTGAGAAGTGAATAGTTCACACTTCTTATGCTTGGCATATAACTTTTATTGCCTCAACACTTTGAAGACTTGAGAGAGATGCTCTACACAAGATGCCTCATCACCACTATACACTAATATATCATCAAAATACAGCACCACAAATTTTCCAATGAATGGTCTTAGGACCTCATTCACGAGCCTCATGAAAGTACTAGGAGCATCAAATAGACTAAAAGGCATCATAAGGCACTCATACAACCCATACTTGGTCGTAAAAGCAATCTTCCATTAATCTCATCCTTTCATCCTAATTTGGTGGTAGCCACTCCTAAGGTTAATTTTGAAAAAGACCTTGGACCTATGTAGCTCATCAAACATATCATTCAATCGTGGAATAGGAAATCTATACTTGATGGTAATGTTGTTGATGACCTTAGAATCAATACACATACGCCAACTTCCATCCTTCTTAGGTACCAAAAGGTTGGAAATCAAACATAGACTCGAGCTTTCCCTAATGTATCCACGGTCAAACAACTCTTGGACTTGTCGTTGAAGCTCATTTGACTTATTAAGATTGCACCTATAGGCTGACTTATTTAGCAAAGGAGCACCCGATAGGATATCAATTTAGTGCTTTATTCATCTTCAAGGAGGGAGCCCCGAGGGTAAATCATTGGGAAATACATTCACAAATTCTCTCAAGAGTGATTGAGCTAGAGGATGCATGGGTTTCACTTCCTCACATGTGTTTGATTTTACCATAAGCAAGGCAAATAAAGGCTTGCTCTTACTAATGGCTCTCGCTGGCGGTGTTTCACTTATATGCAGAATTTTTTCACTTCCCTTCCCTAGTTTAAATTTGAGAGGTTTATGAAGGGGTAATTCGGTCAAAGTAAGACTACAACCCTTATGTTTGAATGCGTAAGTATTGACTTGGCCATCATGAATCACATGATTATCAAACAAGCAAAGCCAACCAAGTAATAGGTTACATGCATCCATAAGAAAGACATCACATAGTACTTCAACATAATATGGACCAATAAAAAATACAATAAGAGCTTGCTTAGAAATGGTTACCTTGGTGGGCAATTAGAGAGCGTAAGGGGTTGGGTGCACCTTGGTGGATACTTGAAGTTTGTTAATGACTGTCATAGAAACTACATTGGTTCAACTCCTTCTATAAATAATGAGCTCACATACTTTGCCTCCAATAGTACACCAAGTATGGAAGATTTGTTCCCTTTGGTAGCTAATTGAAGCTCATAAATGACTGTCATAGAAGCCTTTTTGACATAGAGTCTCTTCAAATTAACAAGAGTTCACCTACATCCGGAGTGACCAAAGTGTGATCCTTATTTTTGAATTCCTCTTTGCTATTTGCTTCCTCAATAGATTGGATTTCTTCCAATTCTATAATGGTGAGATAAGCATTTAACCAATCCCAGTAATGATGAAAATATTCTTGCTCATATTGGGAAAAATGAAAAATTGTCATTGTTTTTAAATTTTTCAAAAATTTCACTTTCAGGGATTTTTGATTTTCTAAACACACATGACTAATCCGCATAGAAATCACTAAACTAAACATGAAAGAGCTAAGAAAAGACAAAGCAACCTAATTCTACGCCACCATCCCTACAACGACGCCAGTTTGTTGAATAGTTTTTTTTTGGGGAGTAAGGGTGGAAAATTTGTTGTGCTCTCATGGTAGAACCACAACTGCACAATGATGTTATAACCAATCAAGGTCGTCTCCCACAAAGACTAAGTTAGTCTATCAGACTTTATTCCCTCAAGATCAGCCAGGTGGATCAAAACTTGAGATTGAAATTAAATTAATCTACTATCTAATCTAATGGAGAAATAATCAAGAAATTAAACAAAACAAGCAATCTTTCAATCCATATATTAATCAAGCACTTCTTCCTCAATTGGTTGTTTTAAAACCTACAATTGAAACATCACAATCCTCTTTCAAGGTGAAGTGAAATACCTAAGTCTAACCAGTTACCATATCTCAAAGGCTCTCGATTTAGATAGGTTCACTAAGCATGCAATTATCAAATTAGTGGCTTTTTAATTGATGTGACTTTCTAAAGACTCCACACAATCAAGTCAAATTCTAGGGTTCCAATATTGAATTTCACTTTTCAATTCTTCACCCAATACCAAAAAAATGCAAGAAAGTGATCGGATTTCTCACACGACAATAAACATCGAGGATACACTAAAACAAGTCAATAAATTCTAAAATACTAAGGAGATCAAAACAAGATTGGGAAAATTAACATATATTTGCATAAATCGGAAATCAAAATCATAAAAGATGATCAAATTACTAAACATAAATCCTAAAATGAGAGAAGTGAGGAGAAGAGAAGAGAAGGGAAATGCTCAGCTAAAGAACACGCTCGAATTCGTCAATTACAAACCTGTCATGGAATCCTTGCAAGATCTCCACTTCAATTCACTCTTTCTTCCTCTAATCTAATCTAAAACTTAATCTAGATGATGGATTATGGCGGTGGCAATGGATAGATGAAGAATGAGGCTGGACGTAGGCTTTTTATCATGAAAATGCTCAAGTCAAATGCAAAAACCGCTTAGAAGTTAAACAACCACGAAGAAAACCAGGTGACTTCAGCAAGGAGGCTCACCATGTCTTGTGGGGAACACCAAGGACTATGGTACCTACCATGCCTAGGCCTTGGTGTCCACTGGTCAATTCGTTCTTTCAATTGTTTCTCCTACAACTTCTTCCTAAAACCTCCTAGACCATGTCGCTGATCACGGTATGTCCGTGTTGGGAGTCTCTGAGCCTCTTTTACGTCCTTCTTTGATTCATAAGGCTTTCAAAATCATCATTCTAGTCACAAATCTTGGCATACAAAGTCAAAATCTACAAACATTCTCAAAACAAGAGAAGCCAAATCTTAATAGTAGAAATACGGGTATAAATCATACAACCAATCATGATAATCCCCTAAAATGACTCCCAAACACTAAGAAAATCTTATATGTATGTGACATTCATCACTCCCTCATGCTTAAACCTTTGCTTGTTCTGAAGCAAACACTGGATAAAACCAATAAGGGGAGATGCATCTAGAACTTAACAAAACAACAACCTTCTCAGACTAGACAACTCATACTATATCATAAGTGAGAATGTCGATCAGTGACAACCCCAAATAGTGCACAAGACATTTCAAAATTCAGAAAAGGTGAATGTTTTCAAAGAAATATTTTAACTTAATCACCCCCAAAAGTACTACAAAGCACATATGCAAGCACATGGAATTGATTAGAGCTAAATGAACTCGTAGAACCTCACATTGGAGAAATGTATATCACTCTAACTCATGTGTTTGAAATATGGCATGGATTCACCCAAGACTCATTCCAAAGATGCAAACTACCATATGCTTTCCAAGACTCTCAAATTCTCCACCACTAGGATGCAATGTGCACATGACAATTATGAGGACTTTTCATGGGTTGTAATGTAGGCTAAACGGTTAATAGAAAGGAGTGGACCAATGAATTTAGGCACGCGGAGCTATTACCCAAGTACATACAAAGCTAATAACAAAGAACAAAGTAATCATGAAGTTCATCAACACTGCAAACCCTAAAAATACAAGTAGGAAATGAGTTGACAAAGAAGGGACACAAGTTATGTACATATCCAATGCTAATCACTTATTCTCACATGGTTTTTTTATCTTTTTTTTTCTTTTTTTAACATGATTTTTATCTTTTTTTTTGGGAATGAAATGAGAATTTTAATTATTGAAAGGTATAGGATCACTAATTATCAACTCACAATCTAATTCATATGTATATACAACTTGAACAAAGGGCAACAAATTCAAATGCTCAATACCATCAATCCCTTAACAAACCAACATACAAAAGCCACCTTGAACTCAATTACCTCCAAAACTACCCAATATATGCATGAAGAGCTGCTCCATATACTTGGGTTAAAGGTAGAACTATGTGTATGGCCAAGGGTATATATGAAGCATTCACAACAAAAACGGACATAAGCTTAAAGGGGCCAACAAAGGGGATAAACATGTAACTTAAGGATAGGTTATTTGACTATGTGGCTAAAATGTCCAGAGAAAGAATGCCTCTATCACACCACCAAATATTGAGCCCGAATAGTGCAAGTACATTCCAACCTACCCTATACCAGCCCCATTGTCATCCCTAAGTGTTGTCATCATCTATACAATGTATGCATCCCATCTCACTTTTGTTCTCACCCCTACCACCAATAACTATCCAAAGTGATTCCTTATAACCACGCCCCAGTCCATCCTCCTCTTATGATAGCCACATCCAATTGATCTTCAATCTTAGGTTTTCTGATGGGATCTATTGCTTTAGTCCCATATTGTTTTTAAGCTTGATCGAAACCCCTCTTTTTGCTCATAATTCATTGAACAAATCCCCTAAAATTCAAGTGTTTGTTGTTAAAAATATGCACATTATGGCAAACAATAAACTCTTGCATAAGAATATGCAGCATTGTAAATCACTGGCCTTTAAGTTCTCCTTCTAACCTTTAACAACTCCTCGAAATCTATCATCTACTCTTTTATTAGCTTAGCTTTCTCCATATCATCTGGGCACTAACTTTTTACCGTCTTGCAATTAAAGAGATTATGCACCACCATCTCCTTATCTTTCCCTCAACTCTCACAAGTTCATCGTCTTTAAGTTGTCTATGTTTGAGCAAAGCACATGTAGGTAAAATACCATAGCAAGTTCACCCCATTAAAGTGTGTCACTTTCTAGGTGCCTTTTAAACCCCATATCACGTGCCATATAGGATCAAAATCATCTAACTTAAAGGAAGATTCCTATATATAAGTTGCCTTATCTACAAAACAACATTTTTAGTGATAGACCATACTTGTTTGTCTTTTGGAAGTCTTCTACCCAATAGAATACTAAGGATTAAGTCTTTATCCCTTTCATCAAAACCCTTTAATATTTTCCACATCCTGTCTAACCAATTCAATGATGATTAGGTCATCTACCTTCACGTGAGCTAAACCTACTGGGGATGGTGTTATAAGTTTAAAACCATACTCATCCCCTCACAAAGCATAGTTCCGCATAGAAATAGATTTATCATTTCCCATTCTTAACACTAGTTACATCATTTACAAAAGCCTTAGTCCCCACACGCTCTTTTAAGTACAGCTCAGGTGTGTGTGTGTGTGTGTACATACATACATGCATACATATGTGTGTATGTATGTATATATATGTATGTATGTATATGTGTGCGTGTGCGTGTGTGTGTGTGGGTGCGTGTGTGTGGACTAACTAGTAACCATGCTTCATGATTAACTCATGTCCTCCATTGACAAAATATATAATCTCCATAGCATGACGGGAACTTCTTTTGTGCGTGTGCATGTGCGTGTGCGCACGTATGTGTGTGAGCACAAGCATGTGTCTGCATATATATGTACGCCTATGCGTGTGCGTGTATATGTGTGTGCATGTACATAGGTACAAAAGGTGAGGGTTTTGGATGTGTTATTGTACATTGATTTTTTTGATGATTTTCAGTAATTTTATTGTTTTCTATATAATTAAACATTATATAGGTAATTAATTAGGTTATTAACTAGCGCAATTGCACTATATTTAACATATGATCTATCTAAGAAATCAAAACTCCTTTGTAACAATAATTCATGAACGTTTTATAAAAATATTTTAAATATCACTTGTATTTTTAGTAAACAAAAAATTATTTTGATAAGAAAAAAGTACGCAAACTTTTAAGTAAATTTACTAAAAAAGTTAATATAATAGTTTTGTTTCAACAAAATAAATATGCAACATTTTTTGTTCTTCATTTTTTTTTGGTTATTAGTGCTTAAGCCTAATCAACTCCATCCTTTATCAAACAAAAATATAGGAACTAAATTTAAAAAAAAGAATATTCAAACAACTAAATATTAGTGAGTCAACCACACCTATGTGCTTTTTTTCTTCTTTCTGAAAGGTATGTTTTAGTCATCATTATTTGACCTCTATACAAGACCACCCTCAGCCCCCAAAAATCCAGAAAAAAGGGAAAAGCGTGCATAAGCTAATTAAACATATGCAATAAGGGGTACATGAATGGGAAACTTACTGATAACTATAATTGGAAAGTTTTTAATTTTCAAAATTAAATGCCTACCATGAATGTGTTTGATGAAGTAGACTATAGCCCCCAAAATAGGAGTAATTAAATTAAATTTGCGGCGTTTCTACCTTTTATATTATACTAAATGAAAAATCACACGTGATGCGTGTAATGAATAAATGTAGAAGACATAATATTAGGCTAACAACAATAAGAGTTGAGTAATAATGCTTGTTATCACATTTATACCACATTATGTTAAGATAAATATTTTAAAGTTCAACCGCAATTAATGCCTACTAGGATGCCACATTGTGTTAAGATCATTATTGTAAGGTTTAGAAGTAGTTAATGCCTGCTAACATGGGGCCACACTAAGAGCCTTAGTTTGTTGTTGAAAAAAGGTATCATTGTGTGATCCTAGGCGACTTGCACTCGTTCCTAACTCAAGTCATGTACATTTTACAAGCAAAAAATGGTGGCTTAAATAGATATTACTGAGGCACTTGTCTTAAAGAAAAGCTTCACGTGGTTGGCCTCATAGCTGGTCAGAAGATGCACTGTTCCATCCATAAAAGTGGCTTTTGTAGCCAGTGTTACGAGAACTGGACTAGACCATTCGGTCCAACCGGTTCGACTGGAAATCATCAAGCTCAACAATCTAAAAATGTAGAAAACCATTTATGCTGTCAACCCGGTCCAAACTGGTCAAAATTGAACTACGTTGTGAATAAAAGACTCAGCCAAGTTGCTGTTCGAACATAATTTACCATAAAAAGGGCAATCGTGGTCTGCTTCTCCAACTGATCTACGCTCAATCACCTCACTATTTAGATTCCCAAGCATAGATCAAATATATATATATATATATATATATATATATATATATATATATATATATATGTATGTATATGTATATGTATATGTTTTAGGAATTTCATGGATTGCTGATGATGACATGGGATGAGAGTGGGCTTATGTGATGGCACGTACCAAGCAGCTGAGGGTCTTCTCTCAAGCATTGAACCTGCAAAAACGGCACCCCTGGGTTGTAGTTCGGGGAACGCTTCTCCTACGGTCAAGTCAATGGGGGGTCCTAGTAAAAGACAAAGTAGTAAAGAGAAAGTTTATGAGGAATGAGAAATATGCCAGCGAGCGAATCCCTTTTCCGAGGTAGGTAGGCGAGTATTTATATCTCCTGTAGTGAAGCATAGAATGGTAATTTCACTCTGGTGCTTCACTCAATGGGCTGCCAGGCAATTTACTTTGTTGGGATCCTGAATGAGGCTCCAAGGTTCCCGTTGGGGCCTGCTGTGCCTAATTGGGCCCATCCCACAATCGGATATGTGGGGCTCCACCCAGAAAATTGTATCTTCTTGATCATTTAGCCCTCACATTTTTCCTAAACGTAGGACCGGATAGATAGTCAAGCGAAATGTGGAATGCATATGTGGTACGAAGGTCAGTGTGCCTTGGGAAATGCTTTACTAACGGTCAAGTGCTGTATCCCGGGTTGACACTTGGCCGTCGACCTCAGGCTTGTTAGACTTTCGGAGTAACCTGATTCCCGAAGATGGATGGTGGTATCGGAAATCATCCACTTTCGGGGTATAAAATGGGGCTGTCAAGAACTGCATTTTGTGCCTTGTGTGGAATTCATGTTGACAAAGGGTTTTCCAAGGTGGGGTTCCCTTGCTTGCTGAAGATAGATGAGATGGCTCTCTACGTCGTAGAAAGCCTCGAGTGGTACTGTAGGAAGGTTGCCTTTCATCCTCTACCCCCTCCATCTAATTACGAGGACCTGTGCCTATATTTTGAGCTTGCTGTGGTGGACTAGGCTGCCCGAGACTTCAATCTTCTTGTGATACTCCAAGTTGTGTTCCTCACGATGCTTCTCAATGATGCCGTGAAGCTAGGCGTTCTACGCTGATGGATGATTGGTATAATGGAGTCAGCCCTTAAAGAGTTGCAGTGGAGCACCTTCTAGGCGTTGGTGGGGCGCAACAGGAACAACATCTTACGGGCCCGCTGTCCAGAGGTAGAGAGTGACCAGGAGAAGAAGGAGGACTCGAGGTCTAGCTAGGCATCCCCCCTAGTGATGATGGCGATGAGTAGGGTTTGGGCCCATCGTGACCTTTGTTATGCTCGTTCCCTTCCTTTTATCTTGCCTTTTCTCTCTGTTTTTTTTTTCGCCGCCGTGTGCTCCTCAAACTTCAATAATAAAATGTTGACTTTTTCTCCATAGCCTCGCCTTTAGTCATGCACTTCTGCTCAATTAATTTGACTTGCGGGCCTTGCCATAGGGGACTAATCCTTTGCGGTGAAGGGCTATCAACCATGTGGCTCGGTTCCCAGGTCCGTGGCTGGAGCGACCGGCCTCAGGGCCCTATTGCAGGACCCTTGGCTAGGAAAAGGTCTGAAGTCGTGGCGGCTAGCCTGTGGATTGGGCTGCGAGCCCCTTCTGGGGGTTAGCGGTGATCGAAGTAGGTCTTGAGTACTTAGGTGCCACGTGGCCTAGGCAGAGTGGTACCTTGGTTCTGTAGACACCTCGGGGGGCATGTTGCCCTTCACTCTCACTGCTCCCCTCTATAAAGATGTAGTTAGACTTCTCATGGAGGGTCACTTGATCACGCTCCCAAATCTTTTTAGAGAGAGAGAGAGGGAGAGAAACTAGTTTTCGAGAGAGAGAATCTTTGCTCTTTTCTACACCATGGTGTTTCCCAACTTCTTTAATACCGAGCAGGTAGCCGACTACGTCAGAGAAACTTTCAAGTGGCACTTGAGGGGTGCTGCGCGCCTTCCTCGTTTGCTTCCGGAGAACTATCACAAACTTTGCCTACACTTCGATCTCCCTGTGGCTGAGGAAGCTACCCAGGACTTTCGTATTCCCAATATGATTAAGGCTGTCTTCTATACTATGGTGGTCAACGAAGCTCTAGAGTTGGGTGTCCTGAGTAGGGACCTGCCTGAGCATCTAAAGTTGTGCCTCAAAGGTCTACGGTGGTACATGTGTGAGGCTTGGCTGCAGCTCGATAAGCTCGACCTTTGGTGGGTGTAATACTGCAAAAGGGCCAATCTAGGGGCTAAAGTTGGGCCATCAAACAGTCAAGAGGAGAACTTGGAGTCGACTGACACTACCCCTCTTTCTAGTGATGATGAGTAATCATAGGTTTCTGTCATAGCTTGCTTCTTCATTTTGTTTTTCTTATTGTAAGGTTGTCTTGTAACCCATAATATTAATAAAAAATCGTTCCTTTACATAAGGACTTGGTTTTCTCCTAGTGTTTTTCGTTTTTCTTCCTGTAATGGTTTTATACATAAAAAGCTTGGGGATGTTCCCGGTATGACTATTGTTCGGGAACGCCGACTAACAATGACGAAGACCACTCTCCGGTTGAAGACTCCTAACGAGCTCATGGCCGAAGGGTCATCTGAAGGTAACTCTCCGTCTACCTCGGGTTCTCAGGGGATGAGCGTCGATGGTGGATCTACTAGTTCCTCCACAAGGGGGGAGAGAATAGCTCCATTAGCTCCCACTCATCGACTTCCCGTTACCGGAGGGGTCGTGCTTCTAAGGAGTCGGTCCTCAAAGTTGTCACTTAAGGGACGGTCTTCCCAGGGGCTCCTGAATAGTTGGACCCCCAAGATGGGCCAAGCACCTATTTCCCTAACCCCAAGGTCGTGGGTATCCTGAAGACGTCGTCGCTAGAAGAGAAGTATCTTCTGCCGACTGGATACAGGTTTGTCATCCCTGATGCTGATGCCATCATCAATAAGTCCCCCCCACAAATGTAGCGATCTACCGTGCGGCCTTCTCCTACGGAGTAAGATTCTCTCTCCACCCTATTATTGTGGAGATTTTAAACAAGTAGGAGCTGGCACTCACACAGATTGTACCCATGTCCTGGCATAACATTTGTTCTTTCAGTGTGATGTGCAATTAGTTGCGCGACTTAACTTGCATAGGCCACGCTTTCATGCTGGTCCACACGGTTCAGAGGGCTCCCAGCGAGACCGGGGACATTGAGTGGTACTGTTTTAAAAATTAAAAGGGCTACATGACGACCATTGAAAAGAAGTCTACAGTAAAAAACTAGAAGTATGACTTCCTTTTCATTCATGGAGAAGCGGATTGGGGAGATCTTCCCGATTGGAAAAACGAGAAGCCAGTTCGGAGCCCATTCAGGGAGCCATCCAGGGATGAGACTAAGACTGCCCGTTATTTTCAGTACTACTTGCAGGAAGGCAATTGTCCGAAGGCGATCTCGTCTTTTATGTCCAAGATTATGGACGTAGGGAAGGAGCTCGAGCACAAGTGGAGCAAGTCAAGCAATAGGGAGCCTTTAATTGGCTTCCTAAACTGTCGTTCTTCGGGAACGAATTTTCCTTGCTTCAGCTGGCCTCCTTATACTTAAGGATTATTCCAAGGGTGCTTAACATTTCTTTTTCGTGTGGTTTTTCATTGGTTCTGACCTGAATTTCTTTTGTCTTTTGCAGAGCAAGCACAGGAAATGCTCACGCCGTTCGAGAGTGGACGGGCCACAGAGGAGGAAAGCATGACCGACAATAAAAGGCACTGGCGTGTCAAGGCCTAGGCGAAGAAGGTTATTCTTATGGCCCTTAGCTGTTTTTCTTTTTGCAATCTTTTATAAGCAGTTTTAACTTAGTGCTAAATTCTCCCCTTTTTTTTTACAGGCGCCGAAGCTGGCACCGCGCTGGTAAAAACCTTTTGCGGTTTCACTGAACCTCCCCTGCGTGGATTCACGTAAGCGACCGTGCGGCGAGGGAGGACAAGATGTGGTCGCGACTTCAGTCGCCACCCCTTAAGGATTGAGCCTCATCCCTCCAAAGGCAAGGGGATTGAGGGGTTGTCCCCGCACCGATGATCCGGGGAGAGCACAGTTGTCAACGAGGCACTGGGATCTTCTATTGCGGGCAGTCCTCGAGAGAGTTAGCAGGTTGTTCCGGGGGCTGTTGGGGAGCCCTTAGTGAACACCCAGGTCCAGCCCTTGGATTTCTTGGCAGTTGACCTCTCCGCCAAGTACGCTTTGGTGGAGGGGTTGACTAAGTCCTGGGCCTGGCTCCTTTTGGCTTGGCAGAGCAGTTAAAGGTTACTAAAGAGCAAGTGGCCATCGCTGAGGTAAAGCCAAACTTTTTCTCGACTTCCTTTTTCCTTGCTGCTATTTTCTCTTTGACTAATCCCGTAGAATTGTTCACCGGGCCTTTGCTCGGGCTCTAAAGGTCGTGGGGTCAACTCCATCCGTTTTAGTCATGGAGAAGCGAATTCTTGACCTCTAGACGGAGTGTTGAAAATCGAAAGATGCAGCGACCAAATACAAACTCCATTAGAAGAAGGTGAAGAAAGAGAAAGAGACCTCGGAGGCCGAGAGGGTGGAACTCCAGCTCTAGCTAGAAGAAGCCAATTCCAGGGCAGAGGTCGAGGCCGCGGCGGGGGCTGAGAAGGCAGCCAAAGCCGAGCATCAGGGCTATCTGCAGGGATATGAGGACCGCACAGAGTTCTTTCGTGAACTCTTGGTGACCTTGGCCCCCGCGCTTTCAAGCAGGAGAGCTATTTCTAGGCGTATGTCAAATATGTAGAGGATCATCATCAAGTTCAAGCCGAGGGTCGGGATCTAGAGCTGGTGGATTTCAACCAGCCGTGACTGATAAAGACTGTCTGGCCGATGAGGAGACTACGCCTTTAGACGGGGAGGCCGCAAACCCTAATGACAAAGGCGATGAGGCCACGGCACATGAGGACAACGATAATGATGAGGAGCCCGACGTTTGATGTATAAGGGTCCTTGCTTACTTTGTGTTCCTTTTGGGCTCAGCCTACTGGCTCTTCATTGGTGTTTGTACTTTTCTTTATTTAATGAAACCTTTGCGTTTTTGTAATGGAATCCTCGACTTTGGCTTTTACTTCTTCACTTGTTGTTTCGCTTGTCTTCTACATGCTTGCCTTTGTATTCGTTTCTCAATTGCTAGTGCCTTGTGGGACTACGGCGCTTAAGGGAAACGACAAGTGAGGGGTAAAGTTTTCGGTTAGGTGTTCAGTGGGACCGCTATCCCCTTATTGGGGTTTAAACTTGTCCTTAGCCCCTTTTGGGGGCTAAAAAGCTGTAGTGATCTGCCCTAGGTCATGCTCCATAACCCTTACCCCTTTTGGGGGTTAAAAGGTATAGCGACTGGCCCCTAGGCCGTGCTCAAGAACCCTTAGCCCCTTTTGGGGGCTAAAAGGTACAGCGACCGACCCCTAGGCCGTGCTCAAGAACCTTTAGCCCCTTTTGGGGGCTAAAAGGTATAGCGACTGGCCTTGATGCTGTGCTCAAGAACCCTTTAGCCCCTTTTTGGGGACTAAAAGGTATAGCGACTGGCCTTAGGGCCGTGCTTGAGAACCCTTAGCCCCCTTTTGGGGGCTAAAAGGAATAGCGACCGACCTTGGGGCCGTGCTCGAGAACCCTTAGCCCCTTTTTGGGGGCTAAAAGGTATAGCGACTGGTCTTGAGGTTGTGCTCAAGAACCCTTAGCCCCCTTTTGGTGGCTAAAGGTACAAAAGAGTGGGACGAACTTGAAATTGCCTTTGTGGCTATTGTATTTAGTATAGGAAAAGCACAAGTACACAAACATCAAGTTGGAAGCAGAGAAAAGATCACTATTGATAATACTTGCAGAGATTACTACTATGCCAAGTTCTGGGGATGGGGATGCCTCCTGGGGTCTCTAGCTGATATGTACCCGACCTTACTAGATATGTCACTTTGTATGGGCCTTCCCAATTTGTCGTGAGCTTGCCATGCTCTCCTGCGTGTGGCATAAGTTCTATGCGGAGAAGAATACTATCCCCGACCCTAATAGGGTGGAGCTTGATAGTGCGGTCTTGGAGTTGTGCAATGCGGAGCTTATAGAGTGCCTATCAGAGGAGTGAGTCACTGCGGACAGAGGGAAAGAGGCCAAGAGCCTCCCGAAGTGTTGTGTTGTTGAGCTCTTCTTGGAACATGGTCAGACGATGTGTGTGGAGTGCTACCTCAACAGGCAGCACAACCTCCGAACCATATGTAAACATGAATTCTTGTTGCGGCTTTTTTGGTCGTGCAGATTGTCCACAGGATGCCGTGCAGTTCCTCAGCCCATTTGCCCTTTGCTTCATCTTGCTTCTTCTGCAGGCCATGTAGAGTGACCTTATTTGCGGCCTCAGCTTGGCTGTTCGTTTGAGGATGCGCAATGGTGGTGAACCGAGCTTGATACCCATGGTGTTAAGGTACTTGTTGACTTTCGTCGTGTCGAACTGCTGCTCGTTGTCAAAGATAATTGCTCAAGGAACGCCGAAGCGAGTGATGATATTTTTCCAAATAAACTTTCGAACTTTTACCACAATAATGGAGGCGACAACCTTAGCTTCAATCCACTTGGTGAAGTAATCCATGGTGATAAAGCGGTTTTTTCGTTGGCCCGTGGCTTTGGGAAAAGGTCCGAGTATGTCCATACCCCAAGTCGTAAATGGTAGGAGACTGATGATCGACGTCAAGGGTGTGGGGGGCCATCACTAGATAGGGGAAAACTTCTAGCACTTGTCGCAGGTGCAGACCAAGGTCATAGCATCCTCTTATAGGGAAGGCCAGTAATAGCCAATCCGTATCGCCATGACCGCTAGGGTGCGACCATCGACGTGAGAACGGTATGCTCCTTCGTGCAACTCTTCCAATATCTTCTTCCCCATCCCGGGCGTCACGCAGCGTAGCAGCGGCAAGGCATAAGTGTAAGGGCCACACTTTCATCCTATTGCTAACTAACTGTTTCCGTTGCTGAATTTGCAAGTTACATTTGAATTATCGTTCGATAAAATATTAAGTCGACTGTGTGAGTTTCAACGATTAATTTCCTTAAAAAAAACGATTATTTGACTAATGTTATTATTGACGTCACTTATTTATAAAATTATCGAAACGATGCTAAACCAAGTTTTTAACATTGTTTTTCGTTTTACTTGGTCGATTTCTAAAGTTTAAATTAAAATGTTAGTTGTAGGTCATTTCAACTCAGGTTTAGGCTAATTGTGAATAAGTTTGGGGTTGGAATTTAGCTGAATGATGTTAATTGAGTAAAAAAAAAAGAGAAGGGAAAATAGAACAAAAAGAGGAGGGGCAAGTCAGGGCTTGGGGCACCCGAAAGGAAGCCGCGACCTCTCTCTCTCTCTAACTCACGCTGCTCTCTCTCTCTCTCTGGGGCCACCGGTCGGCGTCTGGCTTCACTACCGATCGCCACCTGTCGCCGGCGAGAGAAAAGGACCACCGGTCCCCCCAACACGCCTCCTCCACCGCCACAACCACCACACACCGCCATCCACTTCTCCTAGCCCAAAAACCATGCGTCTAACCCCCGAAAACCACCACCCACGTGCCGGAATCCGGCGACCCAGGACCCTCACTACCTCCTCTATAAATTGGGGGCTAAATTGTAGCCAAAATCAGCTTAAATTGCCACTAAGTCGAAGCTAGGGTTTCGGGTTCTGGGTGTAGCCGAACCAGGGTCGAGTTCGAGGGGATTTGGGGCGTGAATTGTTGCCAATTAAGTGGGTTATTAAGCGATTTCATGTAAGTGTTTCTCTCCTCCTAAGCTATTATTATTTTCAAAAAGAGTTTTTCAGCAGATTGATGTTGCATGTTAGATTAGGGCTGGCGAAATGTGTTAGAAATGTCAAGAAGTGAATTATATATAGGTTTAGCTTTGATTTGATTAGTTAACTTATGCCTGAGATGTTAATTTGAAGTGAATTATGTATGTTTAGTGTTGATTCAAATAAGTTAATTAATTCAAGCCAGAAGTTTTGATTCGAAGTAATGCATGCGTGTAAAGTATGTATGTTTAGCTTCGATTCAAGTTAATTAACTAATATGTGAAAAAGAATTAATTTCGAAGT
>JACYFF010031954.1:28229032-28255163 GCA_017589665.1 Selenicereus undatus | reverse complement strand
GATTCAAGTTAATTAACTAATATGTGAAAAAGAATTAATTTCGAAGTTATATTAACGTGTTTAGCTTCGATTCAAGTTAATTAGCTAATATGTGAAAAAGAATTAATTTCGAAGTTATATAAACGTGTTTAGCTTCGATTCAAGTTAATTAGCTAACATGTGAAAAAGAATTAATTTTGAAGTTGTTTAAATGTGTTTAACTTCTATTCGAGTTAAACTAGCTAATGCTTGTAAACGAATTCAATTCGAAGCTATTGAAATATGTTAGCTTTCATTCGAACCCTTTTTAGTACATTCATGCTTAGGAAATTTACTTTGAAATGCGTCGTATATGTTTAGAATCAAATTATGTTTGATTCACTGAATAAAGTGTTGTCGATTATGAATAAATGTGGCTATATGTACGCTTGTTGTTTGTAACGCACCGCTGAATGGTACTGTTTGCTCAAGTAAGAGCCTAAACCTCACTCCCTTCTATATAAGCTAATATGATAATATATTGTGATTAATAAATTGATGAATCGAGCTAGTAGTTGGATGGTTTGAGGACACAATTATGAGCGTTCGAGGTCTTGTGGTACGGTGCAAGTGAGAAGGGAGACTATGTTGTGAATTGACCGCAATCGTGTGGATTGCGAGGCCGTGTGTGACTCATTGTATTGAATTGATTATGAAGTGCTTAAATGTGATACAAGTGGTCCCCTTTTCCCTTCGATGTCTTCGAATTGCATTATATGCATAAGGGTGAGTTTTCCAAAGAAGGATTTCATGTTTTGAAATGATATTAGCCATAACTATTATTGCATGATGGCCTATTTTAACTAAATGAATACAGTTTTGGGAGTGAACTTGCTTGAACGGGGGAATCCCTAAAGAGTTTTACAAAAGTGTGAGTTACATGATAAAGGATTTCGCTGTGAGAGCCAGCAACTTATTAGTTGTTATGACCAGTTTAAATGACTAAGATAAGTGCTTAGGGACAATAGATGGGAGTGAACATGCTTGAACGGGGGAATCCCTAGCCTAGGGAGTAGTCCTTAGAGACCCTGACGAGGGTTAAGGTCCAAAAGTTAGTTGCCATCCCAGGAGTAAAAGCTTAGTGTGAGTTAATCTCACTGGGATTGAGTGTAGATCTCTCCCAACTAGCACTTTATGATAATCAGTAGTTTCTTATTAAATGAGAAAGCAGTAGGCGTTTCGCCTTTTTAAGTATTTTAGAAAGAAAGTTTTAAGAGTCATTATGTGACCAAGATGAAAGAGATTCTTTCAAAGAATATGAGCCTCAAGAGGCTAAGAGAAGAGCTTTTATGAGCCTCAAGAGGCTAAATGAAGTGTTTTCAGTAAAAAGAAAGAAAGTTTTCTGTGTATGACATGTGCATGTTCTAAGTATACCTTAAGAATGAGATGCTAAGTAAAAGAAAAGGCTTAAGAGTCCTAAAAGGGCAATACGAAGAGATTTCTTGAAATAAAGTTAACAGTAGGAACTTTTGAGAAATGTTTGCAAAGAAAGTGTCTACACTTGTAACTTCAAAGCATGTGACTTTAAGGAATATGTGATTTCAAAGTAAGTTTTCAAGCATTACAATCAAATGTATGTGATTTCAAGGTGGCATGTGGCCATGTTCTTCACACGTGCATCATGTAATGACTTCTTGAAGTGCATATTGAGTATATAAGTGGTAGTGCATCCAATGTTATGTTTAGAATCACATGTTGTGTAAGCGAGTTCCTAACATGCCACCGTTAATCGAAACTAAGAACCCATCATGTTTAAGTGTTTACAATGACATGTAGCTTATTATTATAGCCATAGTATTACCTAACTGTTCATTAAGTGGATATTATGAGTATTATTGCTTGTAAAGTTTGTTTTAAGGAGTGGAGGAACACTCACTGAGCATGTGGTGGCTCACTCCATTCCCTTTCCCCTTTTCCTCCCCCAGGTGGTGAATGAATGGAAGAACCTGTCTGCCTTCTAGGACTGCTAGTTGCTCCTGCAGATGTGCCTGTGATGTGATGTGTAAAGCTACCTGAAGTAACATTTTGGTTAAGGAAGTGCATGAGGGCATGTAGTGGCTCTGGTTGTGTAAACTTGTGTAAATTATTGTACTAAGTGTTTATAAAGGCTTAAGCCTCAATTGCGAGTGTGTGACTTGCTGGGAACTTCTAGTTGTTTTAAATTTTGAGTTAAAACGTCACAGGTACCCTAAAGTTGTAATGACAACACTGGAAATGTTGTAATTACAAACGGAACTCTGGCAGTTTCATTCCAGAAATCCCCAACTCAGTTAGAGTTGGGTAGAGTCTTAAGGAAGTCAATAGAAGAAGAGCCTTAGGGGTCTCCCTCGGGGGATCCTGGCGGTGTAACATCCCTAGTGGGTAGCAGGGGTATTAGAATAAGATCGCTCGTATAAGATCCCGTCATATAATATGAACCAATTCGCCCGTCTCCTGATGCGATTGGCCTCCTTAGAGTCCGAGGGTAATGTGTCGTCGGCCAGGTACACTCGTATGGGATCCATCCATGCGGAACTCCTATCCAGCCATAGTACCTCATGAGGGTCAATGCTTCTCTCCATCAAAGTCTCCTATTGGGTACGTTTTGGCTTCCCGTCCTTGGAAGAACTGGCCAGCTTTGATATTGCATCCGCTTACCGGTTCTCCGACCGGGGGAGATGAGTTATTGAGAAATGTTTTAGTAACTTTGTAGCTTCGAGAACCCACCGGACGTAGGCCGCTATAGTGTCATCCTTTACTTCATACTCCCCGTTAAGTTGGCTAACAATGAGCTGAGAGTCTGAAAATGCTCATACTAAGTCCGTCCCTGCGGTATAACATAACTCCACTCCTGCTATCAAGCCTTCATACTCAGCTTCATTGTTAGATGCTTTGAACATGAACTTTAAAGCATGCTCGTGCTACTCTTCCTTAAGGATTTCGATGATTAGGCAGGGCCCACTTCCATCTTTAGTGGACGGGCTATCCACATAGAGATTCAAGGAATGAGGATGTAAGTCGGTATCTGGAGATACGTTGGCGGTTTCGGCCAACAAGTTTGCTAGTGCCTGAGCCTTAATGGCTCATCGGCCCTTGACGACGAGGTCATACTAGGATAACTCTACCGCCCACTTCAAGAGCCGTCCAGAAGCGTCTAGCCTTTGAAGTACATTTTTTAGGGGCAGGTCAGAGAGGGCGGTTACCTTATGAGCCTCGAAGTAAGGCCGTAGCTTCTTGCTGGCCATTACTAATGTGTAGGCGAACTTCTCCATGAGATGGTAGTTTATCTCTACCCCCGCTAAGGCATGGCTTACATAGTAAACCGTGATTTGTTCCTTGGCTCTCCCCACTACCAGAACCACACTTATGGCTTATTCAGAGACGACCAGGTAGAGTAGGAGCGTCTTTCACGGGAGGGGATTGGCTATCTTTGGCAAATTGGCAAAGTATGTTTTGAGTGTCTGGAAGGCCTCATCAGCTTCCGTGTCCCTGATGAAATTGGCGCGTCTCCGCAGTACGCGGAAGAAAGGTTGACATTTGTCGACAGATCTAGACATAAAGCGGCCCAAGGCTGCGATACACCTCGTTAGCCGTTGGATTTCTTTGATGTTACGTGGTGGTTTCATGTCCAGCATGGCTTGGATTTTATCCAGGTTGGCCTCTATCCCCCAGCTGCTAATCATGAATCCGAGGAGCTTGCCCAATAGAACCCCAAACAGGTGTTTTTTAGTGTTAAGTTTCATACTGAACATCCGAAGGATATCGAACATCTTTCACAAATCCTAGCCATGCTCAGGGTCGAGCATATTTTTAACAATCATGTCATCCACATAGACCTACATCGTCCGCCCGATGAGGGGTTCGAACAGTTTGTTTACCAATCGTTGGTATGTGACCCTCGTATTCTTTAACCCGAAGGGCATCACCTTGTAGCAATGTAGGCCTCCGTCAGTTATGAACACCGTTTTCTTTTGATCCTCAGGGCACAAGGGTATTTGATGGTACCCCGAAAATGTATCTATAAAGCTCAGCAAAGCATGGCCGACCGTGGCATCCACCAGCTTGTCAATCTTCAACAGAGGGTAGCTGTCCTTTGGGCACGCCTTATTCAGATCAGTGAACTCCACGAACATTCTCCAGGTCCTGTTAGGCTTCTTGACGAGCACTACATTCAAGATCCACTCGAGGTATTGGCACTCTCAAACGAAGCCTACCTCTAACAACTTTTGCAACTTTGCAGTCTCTGCCACGACCCTCCCTATGTTTCGCTTCTTCTGGATCACTGGGTAGTGTGCGGGGTCTATGTTCAGCTGGTGCTCCATTACTTTAGGGTCGATGCCAGGCATCTCCTTAGGACCGAAGGCAAAGACGTCCCGGTATTCCTGTAAGAGTTTAACCCGGGAGTGCCGGGTGGAGGCCTCCATCTCCCAGCCTAACTGAACTATGTGCTCAGGACACCCTTCCTCCAAGGGGATCTTTTCGTTACCACCGGCGGCCTCTAGACGTGGTTGCTTGGACTCAGCTGAGGCTATCATGTGTATAACCAAGGCTTCGGCAGGAGGGGGCGTGGTTCGTGGCTTCTTGTCCGAATGGGAGGTCCTATGAGTCCATGCTCGGCTGACCGTTCTTCTAGTAGCCGGATATTGACAAGGTAGCATTCGCGGGCTATTTGTTGGTCTCCTTGTAGCTTCCCAATGCTTCTGTTGTCAGCCTTGAACTGAAGTTGAAGTAGGTACGAGGTAATGACAACTTTCACCTTGTGTAGAGTGGGCCGCCCCAGGATGACCTCGTAGGCCATAGGGACTTCCACTACCAAGAAGTCCACCTCTACATTCCTTGCCTTATTCTTGTCCTCAAAGCGCAGTGGAAGGCAGATGATCCCTATGAGGTTCACTTCCTATCCCGTGAAACTCAAGATGGGGTGTACCAGGGGAATAATTCTCTCCCCTGATACTTAAGCTTCTTCAAACATTCCCAAGTGATGACATCTACTGAGCTCCCAGTGTCACGTAGGATTTTTCAGATAATGGTGATGGCCACCTTCATCTAGACCACCAGCAGGTCATTGTGTGCGGAGGTAAAGTGCGGGCCTTCTCCTACCCCAAACACCATGGTTGGTATTGTGACTCAGCTTCCTTTTTCAGCCGTTAGAACTTGCCGTGCTCCCCAAAGTTGAGCTTTCTAAGCGAATCGAATGATACCTTCCACATATCGCCTGGCAATGGTGGCCACTATCTCGGTGGAGCATTCTTCTTCTCGAGGGTTAGGCCACATGGGCTCGTGTTCCTTTCGAAGGAACCGCGACCTTCTCTTCAAGAATCAGTCAATTTGTCCCTTATCGGCTAGCTTATGAAGGGTCTTCCTTAACTCCTGGCACTCGGCAGCTGTATGCTCGTTGTGTTAATCAAATTCGCAATATTTTTGCGCATTGTATGACCTTGGTGCCAAAGTCATCGGTTGTGGCATCTTCAGCATTGTGTGCTCTTTCACCTCCATGAGTATACTCTCGGGGCCTGTGGTGAAATGGGGGTCCATGGTTTTGAGCCTCGGCCTCTGATCCCCTCGTGCTGGGTTCCTGTCGACGGGGGCCTTGGCTTTCTTCGGGGCATCCGTGCTTTCAACGTAAATTTCGGTGGCCCGGACAAAGTCAATGGCCTTTCGTTGCACCTCTGCTAATGTGGTCTCCTTCTGCTCGGCCAAGGAGAACTTGAATGTCCTCTCTTTAGGTCGTTTAAAAATGAGGTGTATGCTACCCCGTCTTCCAAGTCTGGAATCAAGACTGCTTCCTGGTGGAAGCCCTTGACAAAGTCCACTAGGGACTCCTACGACCCCTGCTTAATCTTAGACTTTCCTTGTGGCTGGCAATGAATTGGTTGATAAATCTATCGGCCAAGTCCTGGAAGCAAGAGAGGCTTCCGGGCGCTAAGCCGTTAAACCAGGATTACGCTAACCTATTCAGGATAGTAGGGAAGTATCGGTAATACACCGCGTCGTCCACGACTTGGACGTACATCTATACCTTGTACACCCCAGGTGGTTTTCTGAGTCGGTGGTCCCATCATATAGGTCTATGGTGGGGATCTTTACTTTCCCATAGTGTAGAGAGTTGATGATCTCTGAGCTAAATAGGGTAGAGAAGGGGACAGGTCCTGTTCACGAAATCGTGTCGAAAACCTTGATGGGAGTCTCCAGGCGCCTCTCTACCTCCACTAACTATGTACTCCTTCGGGCGAGACTGGCCCTCGGTGGTCTGGGCGGAGACCGATCGTTCAGGCGAGATCCCTGACCGCGTAGGCTTCTAGGGGGAGGGCTGCGAGTGCGTTCGCTATTCGGGTGGCGCTCAGGACTGTATCGCCATCCTAAAGCTTCCCCCCAAGGCCTGGAGGGTTGCTCCTGTCACTTGGACCAGGCAATACGCCGGGGAAAGCGTTGCATACGACGTTAAAGCTGTGGTTGACCTTGCTGGTCATCCCTGGCTCGGGGGACGACTCTATAGGGCATCCACCCCAATGGGCCGATGATAATGTTCTCCTTCTGATCGGTCGTTCCTGTTTGGGCGAGCGACCTCTCTCAAATCATTGTTGTGCTAACACGATGCGACGGGGATGTGCCTGTGGGAAGGCTCGCAGCCTATGGTAGGCACGTAATCGAAGTGAGGAAGAGGCCTTGCGGAGCTTGCAGCTTCCATAGACTCTTTCACTAGCTCAATCACCTACTGCATGATGGTATTGATCATGGTGGACATGAAGTTCTTAAGTGTGTCCGCCATGACGTATGCCTCTCGCTCAGGGTGGCGTGGTCTAACCGAACAGGGGTTTGCCCCGGAGCTTTTCGAGGCGTCCTGCACCTTAAGATGTATCGGGGCTTCTGTTGCGGGTGCCTTGTCTCTTCGGACCCGTGCTTGTGACAACCATCATTCACTGTTCTCTTCCTATAGCCGGCGTCAAATCTATTTTAGGAATTTCTTGGATTGCTGATGATGACGTGGGATGAGAGCGGGCTTACTTGATGGCACGCACGAAGCAGCTGAGGGTCTTCTCTCGAGCGTTGAACTTGAAAAAATGGCACCCCCGGGTTGTGCTCCGGGGAATGCCTCTCTGACAGTCAAGTCAATAGAGGTCCTAGTAAAAGACAAAGCAGTAAAGAGAGAGTTTATGAGGAATGAGAAATATGCCAGAAAGTGAATCCTTTTTTTGAGGTAGGTAGGCGAGTATTTATAGCTCCTGTAATGAAGGGCATAATGGTAATTTCACTTTGGAGGTTCTCTCAATGGGCTGCCAGGTAGTTTGTTCCGTTGGGCTCCTGAATGAGGCCCTAAGGATTCCGTTGGGGCCTGCTATGCCTGATTGGGCCCAGCTCAAAATCGAATATGTGGGGGTCCACTGATTAGTGTTTAATATGTATATCATTTTAGGGCTATTTCGGGTCATTTTTAGGAGAATTATGTGCTTATTGTTATTATTTACTCTCATATTCTCGATTTATGCTTGGGTATAGTTTTTTGATGTGTTTTACAGGATTTTTAGTCTTTTTACCTAGCATTTGCCCTTCAATAGCTGTATTTTGACCTCCTCCACAGTTATCCATGTTATGCCACGACCGTAGAGTAGAGAATGAGCAAAGCCCAGTTCTAGCACAGGCCACGGTTGGCCCGTGGTTTCAGCCACAGTCCGTGGTGAGTTTGTAAGTATTGCCTCTTCATCTTCCTTCAACTGTGTGGCTGAGATGAAGCGAGCTCTCTTATAAATAGCCTCGCTCTGCTGTGGTAGAAAGCATCCCTTGAACATTCTCAAGCAAAGCAAAAGCATAGACTAACATAGATTAGTGCTTTAGTTTCTTGCTCAAATGTTGTAGTTTTTAGTTTGGTTATTGTATTGGTGTGAGTCTTGAGTGTCAGAGTTTGTTCTTGAGGTGGTTTTAAAGCCTTTGGTTGAAGGCCATCTAAGCCAATCCCCTTCTCGCACAGATTTCGCCAATCGTTGGTTAGTTTGTTAATCATTTATCATGTCTAAGTAGTTTTCTTTAGTCTAAGGATTTACTAGTTTGTGGAAGTGCTGTTGGAACATGTTTTAATCTATACAATTGTGCTTATTTTCATTATTGGTTTGATTTCATTTTGTCAAGTGTTTGGATTGTTGTCAGTTGATTTTTGGCCGAAATTTGCTTGCACTCTTCAAACAATCGAGTGAAAAACTAAAAGGTGACATTTGGTTATTGGACTGCTTGATTAAACTTAACATAACTTCGTATCGAAAGAGAGGTTTGCACGTTAATAGGGCTAGTAAGTAATCGAAAATATTTAACTTGAATGAAAACAAATTAGTTTGAAAGAACGACTTTTGCTTAGTTTAGGTAAATTTAGTCGATTTTGAAAGAATAGACTGAGTTTCTGAAAAGATTACAACTCCTCGAATTTAGCCAATTAAGAAGAAAGCACGTGTTCATTATTTTTGATCCAAGAATTCCTAGACGTTTTTCCCTTATTGATTTAGAAAATTTTATTTGCTATTGTTAAATCAAATCCGCTTGAACCAGAGGAGCGATATCTTTTATCTACACTATGACTATCCGTGCGCTTGCAGTGTTAGTTGATCAAGTTTTTGGCATTATTGCCAGGGAACTAAAATTTAACTATTAAGTTAGACTTGCGAAAGTGACTAAGTATTTTATTGTTGTTTATTGTTATTTTTTTTTCTTTTTTTTGCTTATTTAAATTGCGCTGGTAGTGTTGGTGCTAGTGCTTACAGGAATTTTTCCTAGTTTATGCGAAGTCCAATCATGTACGAACCCGATCTAGAGATTGAGAGGAGTTTTCGCTGAAGGAGGAAAAAGCAAAGGATTGAAGAACAAAGATGCGAGGCAAGAAGGAATTCAAATATGGCATAAGGTGACCAACGAAGGACTCTTCGAGATTTTGTTATCCCATGTGTCCAGGGGATCACCTCAAGCATTGCTCGTCCTACTGTCGATGCCAACAACTTTGAGCTCAAATTGGCACTCATTTCTATGGTGCGGCAATCTCAGTTCGGCAGAAATCCCTTGGAAGACCCAAGTCTGCACCTCTTGGTCTTTTAGAGGTATTTGATACGCTGAAATTAAATGGAGTCTCTAGTGATGCAATTCAGCTGTGCTTATTCCCTTTCTCATGGAGGGATAACACAAGAGCTTAGCTGCGCTCTTTGCCGTTTGGACGCATAACCACCTGGGATGATTTGATAAGAGCTTTCCTCACCAAATCCTTCATTCCAAGCAAAACAGCGAGCCTAAGGAATCAGATCAATAACATACTGCAAAGAGATGACGAGACGCTCTATGAAGCTTGGGAGCATTTTAAAGATTTGCTACATTTGTGCCCCCATCATGATCTTTACCGTTGGATGATAATCCAAGCGTTTTATAATAGTGTGACCCAATATGTGAGGTCCACTATTGATGCGGCGGCGGAAGGAACTCTGATGAACAAGGCTGAGGATGAAGCTTATAATTTGATTGAGTAGATGGTGCTAAACAACTTCCAATGGTCCACTGAACGAGGCCAACCCAAGTGGGTTGGAGTTAAGCTTGAAGTTGATGCAATTGATTTATTTTCTACTAAAGTAGATGCCATGACTCAAAGACTGGACCAAATGAATGTTAATGCTGTGAACTCTAGTGCCCCTTCCCCTTGTCAAACTTGTGGTTCAATTGAGCATATACCTCTGAATTGTCAAGCTGGGAGTCCTTTTTCCCAAGACCCTAATGAAGTTCATTATGTTCAAAATTTCAACCCAAGGTCGACCAATGACCCTTACTCTAATACCTATCATCTGGTTTGGAAGAATCATCCAAATTTCTCTTATAGGTCGAATCCAAACACTATGACTATTCCCCCTATGAATGCTAGAGTACCCCATTGTTTTCAAAGACCCCCATTCCCTTCTTAGATGCCCCAAAAGTCTAATTTGGAGCCAATGATGAAAAATATGCTTATAGCGCAACAAAAACAGGATGAGTATATTAAGCAATTAGCCTCCGAGGTTGATGTGCTTACGACTCACAATAGGATGCTAGAAGCCCAAATTGCCCAAAAAGCCATTTTTCATCTATGGCCCCAGATAAGCTTCCTAGTAAACCTAAACCTAACCCTCGTGAGCACTGTAGCTGTGTAACCATGAAGGAAGAAGAAGACTTAACTGACTTTGAGGAAGTACCAATGGAAGAGGGTAGGGAGATAACTATGATCGGAAATAAGCAGAGAAATAATGGTGGTATGACTGCCACATTCAAAGAGAACAACACTGTTGAGATGCCCACCACTTTTCCCCTTATGCTTCCTGACCTAGGTAGTTTTTCTATCCCCTGCATTGTAGGTAAGATATAAATTGAGAGAGGTCTATGTGATCTCGGTGCAAGTGTCAGTAAAATGCCATATTCTTTGTTTCATAAGCTGCACCAAGGACCATTACTGGCCGCACCCTTTTCCTTATAGTTGGCTGATGGTTCTGTGACGCAACCTATAAATAAGTTGGACAATGTGCCAGTCAATATAGGAGACATTTGGGTATTGGAGGACTTCATTATCGTTGATGTGCTTGAAACCAACGATGCCCAAATTATCCTAGGTCGGCCCATTTTGGCGACAGCTGGTTGCCACATTGATGTAAGAGAAGGTCATACATCTTTTGAGGCAGAAGGATGATTTGCTGTGTTTAGTCATAAGAAGGAGGACATGGTTTCTCCTTATTCTTCTATATTGGATGTATTACCCATTTCCCTTGAGATTGACATGGAGGATGTCTTGAATTGTTAAGATCCTCCTAATTCTGACTGGATTTCTTATGAGGACCTAGACCAAGGGTATGTTAAGGTGGAGTTTGTTGCTCCTATGCCACCTAACAAGCCCGAGGTTGAGGCCCCTATTTCTAATGAGTCTTTAATGAGTTATTACTGCAGGTTTGCAACAACTGATCTCTCTATGCCCCATGTGGAAGGTTTTGATGCAAATTTTGATGTAGGGGTTGAACGAGTAGATGATAGCTCATCTGATGGGCCACAAAAGCAATTTGTTTTGTATGCAGATAGTGCGTTATGAAACCAAATTATGAAGACGAAGGGCTTGCAGCCAGAACTTTTAAGGTGGTACCTTCAACTGAATAAGTTTGATTTTGTGGTTCATGATAAAGCAAATCCGGACCAATCCTAGAACAAGGGTTAAGCTCTTGACCTTAAAAGAACGCTTCTTGGGAGGCAATCCAAGTTTTCTTTCCTTTTCCCTTTCTATAGTTTTGATTTTTATTAGTTTTAGTAGTTATATTATCCAAAAAAAAAGAAAAAAAAAGAAAAACAAAGCAAAAAATATGTGAATAAAATGTTGACACCACGGCCAAATCTCTCTAATCTCCAAGACCAAATCTCTCTAATCTCCTTTCATTTCTCCTCTATTTTCAATCACTTTCACACCAAATGTTTTCCTTTCACTCAATCTTCCATTTTTCTTCATAAAATCCCTCTCTTTCTTCTTGTTTTTCCTCAAATTCATCTCACCTTCACTCATCCAACATACCCATCCTTTTCTCTCTGTTATTCTTCATATTTTTGTTTAATTTCTTCAAGTTTCTAGGTTTTAGTTCTTATTTTTGGTTTTAGTTTTGTTTTTGTTTCAAATTTGCAGCAATGACACCGAATAAGAGACAAAGGAGCACCAAGGAGGTTGGTTCTTCAAGTCAAGCACCACCTTGACCTCAACAGGCATCCCGAACATCAACCAATGCGTTTGCTAGAGGTAATATTCCTTACCCATTTGATTTAATGCATCCTGATCATGTTGCTAGATATAATTGCTTAAATGAACGTATGGTTGTAGCAACTAGATATTATGATAAGAATTTGTTAGTCCGGTTGGGAATTTTGGATGATATTAGATAGTTGTTTGCAAGAGGTGGTATGGCCACTTTTTAGAACTCAAAGAGCATACATGCAGGGACCTGACCCCAGAATTCCTTAGTACACTCCATGTGGAGGTCACTAGAGGGCCTCAATGTCAAGCCGGATATATATTTTTTATTTTTTGGGACAATTGTATGAACTAAACTTACATACCTTCAACAGTATTTTCGGTTGTCCACCAAGCATGGACTTATTGCACAGTCAAGTCCCTCACGAATTCAACTTGAATGCGTTTTGGGGTGAACTTTCGGAGAGTGTTAGGTACAGTACCAGTTCGTCAAAATGTACACATATTCGAAACCCCTGCATTAGAATAGCTCAGCATATTTTGGCTTGTTCTTTGTTTGCTCAGGGCAATAGCCTGAATGTCCCGAGACTTTCTAAGTTATACTTTTTGTCTTGTATGCTCAATGGAGATCAACTTGACTCAAGTTCATTTTTAGCTAGGCAATTGCATAGTTCTGCTATTAGCACTAAAGGTAGGACAATCATTGGTGGGACTGTAACTACTATTGCTAGAATTTTTTGGAGTTGAGCCCAATCCTAAGGATAGAGTTTCCGGGGTTGAGCGGCTTGATCAAATTACTTTTGAGATTATGAACTTGTGTAAAGCTGAGGCTGGCCATTTGTGTTGGATTTACCCTAGGGACTGGCTTTTGCCGCTTCTCAATGTTGATCGCGCCACCCTTCTTCACCGAGGTAACCTTTATTGGGTACCTGGTGATGAGGAGGTTGTTCTACCTGCACCCCATCATCCAGCCCCTCGATCTAGTTAAGCTGGACCTAGTTCTTCCTCTCAACCACCCCACCTGACTATTCTGACCTCCAAGACACCCTTAGGTCCATTCAAGAGGAGTGAGTTTCCCTCCGAGAGTTTGTTGCTTCTGAGAGCGTCGCTCTTCGAGACTTTGTCCAAGAGCGCCACAATGAGCTTCGTGGGTTGTTTGCTTCCCTGACACAATATTTCCAAGACTATAGGGCATGTCTAGAGACTTGACGAGGTTAGCATATCTCCCATGGCCAATCGCTGCATTGCCTCCACCTCCTCCTCTCTTATCTTGTTTTATGCTACTCCCCTTCCCTTTTTATTATGTGCCGACATTGAGGGCAATGTGTGATTGAAGCATGGGGGAGTTAGTCATATCTGATGCCTGCCTCTGTTTGGTGTGTTTGTGCTTTGTATATGTTTTTAGTAGTAGTTTTTGTAGTTTTTGATTTTTTAGTATTTAGTTTTGTTTAGTAGTGCATTTTAGTTTTCTTCTAGGTTGCCTTTTCATTTCTTTCTTTTATTTGTTTCTTTTGCATTTTAGTTTGCATTGTTTCTAGGATCATGCATTTAAAAATGAAAATGAAAACAAATTGCAAAGTGAAAAAAAAAACACAAAAAAAGAAAAGAAAAAAAATTCTCCGATGATGATCTCTATAGATTTTGTAGTTTTCTATGGTTTAGTTTGATCCTTTGACTCGCCCAAATTGTGCATAAAAGTTTGCGAATGCGTTTTCGAAATGAATTCCATGTTTTGACCACATGTTGGATGCAAGTTGATTTACCCCATGAGTCTTTACAAGATTTTAGTATGTGTTTATTGCTGAGCTAGCTTTGTCTTTAGTAGAACTCCTGTGAGACTTTGAGCCTTTAGAGACTGTTTATCAAATTAGTCTCATATTTCTTTCATGTGTGACTCTTCCTTAATGTTAATTCTCTAGAACTTGCTTTGATTCTCATTCAAGATCACATTTCGCATATGCACTTAGGCAATATGATTGAGGCAATTTTTCTTTGATTTATTTGAACCCCACGGCCAAATTGTCACCCTAGTTGTGTATTGTATCCCTTGTTAGTAGGGCTGTCAAATAGGTCAGGTCGGGTCGACTTTGTTTTCAGGTCGAAGTTAAACGGATTGAAGACCCCCTGACCTGAACCTGACCTATTTAATAAATGGGTCAAAAAACTCGAACTGAAACCGTTTAAATTTTAAACGGGTTGACCTGATTCTGACCCACTTAACCTGTTTAACTTAAACGGGTCAGAATCAGTAACTAATAACCTGTTTAGCCCATTTAACCTGTTTAACATTTAGGCATAAAATACATTTCAAAACTTGATTCTGACCTGATTTTTACTTCTGCTATCAATCCAACACATGCCATTCAGAAACACATCAACAAAACCATTGTCAAAACTAAAAGTACCAAGTTCAACAAACCATAATGACAAGCAACTAAGTGCAAATGAACAAGTTCAAGCTCAACAACGATTAGCCTATTATACAACTAGATATAAGCTCAACAACCTATTATACAACCAGATATAAGCTCAAAGTAATAATGCATAAAAGGTAGTTAACCAAAGCCGAATTTTGCCCAAAGGCAATTCCAACTGCACTCTTCGTTTGGCCTTCACCATCTTCATCACCATTCAAGTTCATGCTCATTACATCTCCACAATTTCTGTGCATATTGAAGTAATAGAAGTGATATCTTCACAAAAGAAAGGAACTAGAGAAAGATCCAATAATTCGAAAGACATTCAAAGAAAGATCAACGAAGATCCAACTGTACAAAGAAACAGAGCCAGGTTTTTAGAATTTTAAGTGTGATTTCAAGTGTAATTGGAAGAAATGTAGCCAGTTTTTGTTCAATTCGAAAGAAATTAGATAGAAATAGATCTAGTTCAATTCGAAAGAAATTAGATAGAAATATATCTAGGACAGAGAGAATAGTTGACATTCGAAATCAACCTGAAATAGATGTAGCCTTGACCGTGAGTTGGAGACGCACTCGTAACCGGTGACCGTGAACAGGGAACAGTGGTTGAAATGATCGATTTTGTTCACAAATAAAGGTTAGAGAAAGATCAACGAAGAGAGAGAGTGGGACAAAAGAGAGAGAGAGAGATAGAGAGAGAACTTAAAATTCACTGATTTTGTAGCTATGGCCGTGACTGGATGCCGAGAAAGATGACACTAAGGGCGCTGACAAGGATGAAGGTGAGGCTGGTGAACGCAAAATCGAGAAGGAGATTCTAGGGTTTGTGAGGCTCGTGAGCGAGATTTGAGAAGGATGAAGAAGGTGAGGGTACTGACTACTGAGGGAGCCGAGGCTGATGAGTGTTGAGTGACCTTATATAGGTAGGGTTTTATATGCATTCGTTTTTAAAAAAAAGTCAGCCCAACTCCTATTGTGGGCCTCCTATGGCGCCCAAACAAAAAGCCAACCCCCAAAAATGAAATATGAAAATTTGAAATTCTCCCCGATTATGAAATCTAAAAATTAAAAAAAAAGTACAATACATATATATTAAACGGTTTAAACAGGTTAAATGATTATATAGTAATCGGGTAATCGAGTTGACCTATTAACCCAATTAATTATACGGGTTAGATAGGTACTTTTTCGTGTCAACAATCTCAACCTGAACTTAACTCGTTTAATTAAACGCGTTGAAATTCTTTACCCAAACCTGCCTGATTTCATGTTCGGTTTGGATCAGTAATCGCATCGGGTCAGCTTTTGACAGCCTTACTTGTTAGCCCCTTTGAGCCTTTATCCGTTTTTCTTGATTTGGACCTCCTATTATAACCCATGGCCGAATACTTATCTTACCTTTAAGCCAAGGCTAGAAAAGTGTTCTATTCTTTTGCGTCAAGTATGATAGGGCATTAGTAAGATGGAATTATATCTTGTGGTGTAATTTGGTTGTTTGGTGCAGGGTTGGGAGATATTGATTGATCCCTTGTTTTATTGCACAAAGTTTAGAGAAGAGTTGGAATTTAAAGTTAGTTATGAATTTCCCCCTTGGCTATCCTTTATGAAAGAAAAAAATGATAAGTGCTTACGAAAAAAACCAGAAAAAAACAATTCGAAAGCGAAAAAAGAAATGAAAAAAATTGAATGGAAAGAAGAAGAAGAAGAAGAAAGCGGTTAGCCTTGGTGGGAATGTAAGTTATTTTAGATTTTCGACTCTTTCTCTCTTCATTTGTGGATCTATTCTTAATTGATATGGTTTAAGAAGGATATAGTATAATGCATCGGAACTGTTTAGCTCTTAGTCTTTGGCTTCTAGCTCATCGTTTCCAAAAACATTTGTTCCGCTCTTACCTTTACCGTTAGCCCCGTTACAACCCTCTTAAAGTCCTCATGATAGTCTAATGTGTTTATATTTTTAGTGATGGTGAATTTTGAGAATCTTGTTAAGCTTATGGTAGATTTGCATCTAAGGTTGAGATTTGAGTGAACCTTCATAAATATATACATTTCAAACACATGAGTGCTTAGTGCCACGTAACTATAGTGAGGTTCTACTGGCCTTATTAGTTTTGCTTGTTTCACATGTTAAATGACTGTATTTGACAATTTAGGAGAGATTGCTTTCAAGTTTGACATTGTGGTCCATTAAAAGTCTTTGAGAGTTTCATTCCCTATTCTGTTTGTTAATGGTTTTTTTTTGGTCTGTTTGGATCAACTTTGCCATTTGAATGTTGCCTAAATCTATCCTGAGGAGGCTGTGTGTACTTTTAATCTTTGCATTGCTTGAGGACAAGCAACAGTTTAAGCATGGGGAGTTTAATAAGTGCTTAATATGTATATCATTTTAGGGCTGTTTTGTGTCATTTTTAGGAGACTTATGTGCTTATTGTTATTATTTATTCTCCTATTCTCGATTTATGCTTAGGTATAGTTGTTTGATGTGTTTTATAAGATTTTTAGCCTTTTTACCCAACATTTTCCCTTCAATAGCTATATTTTGACCTCCTCCACGATTATCCATGTTATGCCACGACCATGGAGTAGAGAATAAGCAAAAACCCGGTTCCAGCACAAGCCACGGTCGGCCCATGGTGTCTACCACGGTTCGTGGTGAGCCTGTAACTGTTGCCTCTTCGTCTTCCTTTGGCTGTGTGGATGAGATCAAGTGAGCTTTCCTATAAACAGCCTTGTTCTGCAACAGTAGAAAGCATCCGTTGAACATTCCCAAGCATAGAATAGCATAGATTAGTGCTTTAGTTTTTTTCTCAAATTTTGTAGTTTTTGGTTTGGTTATTGTATTGCTGTGAGTCTTGAGTGTGAGAGTTTGTTCTTGAGGTGGTTTTGAAGACTTTGGTTAAAGGCCATCTTAGTCAATGCCCTTCTCGCTCAGATTTCGGCAATCGTTGGGAAGTTTGTTAATCTTTTATCATGTCTAAGTAGTTTTCTTCAGTCTAGGGATTTAGTAGTTTGTGGAAGTGTTGTTGGAACATGTTCTAATCTATACGATTGTGCTTATATTCATGATTGGTTTGATTTTGTTTTATGAAGTGTTTGGATTGTTGTGAGTTTATTTTTGGCCAAAATTTGCTTGCACTATTGAAACAATCGAATGAAAAACTGAAAGGTGACATTTGGTTGTTGGACTGCTTGATTAGACTCAACATAACTTTATCTTGAAAGAGAGATTTGCATGTTAAGAGAACTAGTAAGTAATCGAAAATATTTAAGCTGAATTAAGACAAACTAGTTTGAAGGAATGACTTTTGCTTAGTTTAGGTAAATTTAGTTGATTTCGAAAGAATAGACTGAGTTTCTGAAAGGATTACAATTCCTCGAACATAAGCAATTAAGAAGAAAGCACGTGTTCATTATTTTTTATCCAACTTCCTTTCAATACTACTAGAATTCCTAGACCTTTTTTTCTTATTGATTTAGAAAAGTTTATTTGCTATTGTTAAATCGAATCCACTTGAACCAGAGTTTTACAAAGCACATTCTGATACACAAGACTCGGTAAGTTACAATTAGTCCATGGGAAACGATATCTTTTGCCACAATGTACCATGCAACTATTTTTCACTAGCCCCAAATGTTACACCATTCAATTCCATAGTTGTCAAACATAGGTTCAGAAATCTCGAGTTTAGCTCAAAAAATGAGTATTTATAATGATAGCATATGGTCTGCTAACAACAGGTATAGTAATATGAGCCAAAGGATTCTAATCACAGAAGCATGTTTGAAAATGGGAGTAGGCAACACAAGCAAGACATAAACACTCTACGTTGAAATAAGAGGACATAAAGTGTTTTAACAAATTTTCTGATTTCACAACAACATGGTGACATTACATAAACACATAACAATAAATGGCTTAAGAAAATAATATAATATTTACATTAAGTTTGAATATCATGAAGAGGAAGGGAGGTTAATAGATAGAACAAGAATGGGAGGAAGGGGAACGAAAAGGTAGTTTATTTCTCTTTCTTTGGAGATGCCAGTAAGGGGAATGGATGATAATGAGGGTGCTCTTCCCTTCATTAGCGATTCAATGGTAGACAAAAAGGTAAAAAAGGTGACAAAAGTGACATATTCTTCTCGCTTGAATTTTACTATTCTTAAACAAGGCTTAACCTCTCTTATCCTCCTATCTCATTCTCTATCCTCAAGTGAGACACATTTATAGGATTATAGAGAGGATAGAAGGGAAAACATGTATGTCAACTCCTTGATACCTTTTAGAGGTCAATGTCATTAAAATTCAACTATTTTAGGATTACAAGAGAGGTGGGTCAATTTACACCACACCCTTCCAGAGGCCATTGTTTGACCTAAAAATGTGCTATTTTTAAGGTACTTTTTCACCGGTTTTATGCTCGTTTTAATAATATTTTTTAGGTTTTTAATTGATTTTATTTTATTTTGCAGATTTTGAATAAATGCGGAAAAAGGGTTTAAATGGCAGAAAAAGTGAGAAAAATAGAAGAATTGTCAAAGGTTGAAGAACCGGGCCAAAAATCGATGAAAAACCGGCCAGGAAAGAAGAGAAAAAAAAAGCCCAAACCGGTCTAGCCTGAACCGGACCGACCGGTTTAGCCATTAAAAACCCTCCCCTTCCTCACGCTCGCTCTCTTTCCTCTTTGCATCTGTCTTCTTCTTCCCCATTTCCCTGACCCCCAACCCGAAACCTAGAACCCTCGACCCTCCTCCATGCCCATCTCGCTTGCTCTCTCTCTCTCTCTGCCTCGTCACCTCCCTCTCACTCTAACCACATCACCCAGCCCACCGTTTTCCCCAAACCCCGAAACCCAAAACCACCCCAACCCACAGTTTTGCTTCCCATCTTCGAAACCAACTTCATCTCCACCATCACCACCCGTCAACCACGCTCCAAACGCCAGCAAAGCACCTCGCTGTCCCCTCATCCGCCGTCCACGCATCGTCACATCGAGGGTCCAGAGGCGAAGGGTTCGGGTATAAAAGGAGGAAGAACACGCCATGTTCGGGGGTCAGGTAGCGTAGGTTAGATTTGAGGATTAGGATTAGGTTTAAATTCCGTTTTTAGGGTTTAGATTTTAGTTTAATTTCAATTTTATTTTGAAATTCCGAATTAGGGTTCGAATTTCAATTGTTTTTGGTTCGCTTTTATGTAATTACACTTCAATTCGAGTACGTAGTAGTAGCTTGCAAATTTCAGATCGATTTTGCTCAGTTGGTTGCAATTTTGTTGAATTTCATCCGTTATTCTCTTTTTTTCTGATTTTCCTTCCGTTCAATTTGGGGTTTTCAGATTAGGTATTCGAATTTAGGGTTCGAATTTTAGTTGAATTGGTTCATAATTGTAGAAAATTTGGTCTGCAATCATTCGCTTTCCCCCTCCCTTGTTCTATTATGTTATGATTTTGCTGAGGTAGTAATGGCAGTACAACCATTAGTGTCAATGGCTGAGCTGCAAAGTGATGAGGCGTGAGGCTGAGTAGTTTAGTTTCTTTCCCCTTCCCCCGCATTTCATTTCCTTGTTCGCGTGTTGGGCAATGTCTGAGATGAAGCTCTGTACCTTCTCTGTGAATCAGTGGAGGTGATGGTCGAATTTGGTCAGGGAATTTGGTATGAGTTTCGTTCTTCTTTACTCACTGCTGCTGCTTTGTTCTTCGTTGTTTCAGAATCGTTTCCCTTTCCCTTGTTTTCTTGTTGTTGTTATGCTCTTCCGTGCTGATGTTCTGTTCTTCTGCTTCAATTCAATCCCCTCCCCTACTGCTTAATTAATTGTCATAATCTGCCTTAGTTTAATTCTAGAATAATAAAGGAATTAGGTTGTTAGTTTTTGAATCATGATTAATTTCAAGTTTAGTTTGGTTTAATTTGGTTAATCAATATAAAGGTTAGGTTAGGTTTAGTCATTAGGTTGTTTTGATGCTTTGTTGAATTAGGTTATTAAATTACCTTGAATAATTCCATTTAGTTTAATTAGTTAAATTTAATCATTTAGTTTTAAAATGACCATAAATCTCACGTCTTTCCTGTGGACCAACCCTTAAGTACTACGACTGACAATCGTGAGTATTTGAGGCATCATTTTTCTTTTTTCTTTTGTCTTTAATTTTCCATTCCCCCTCAAAACCCTTCAACAATTTTGGCGCCGTTGCCGGGGAGGACGGTGAGATTTGGTCATGTTTTTAGTTGCTTTCGTATTTGTTTAGTTTTCGTTGTTATTTTCTTAATGAGTTCTTGTTAGTCATTTCGTAACTTTAAGTTTCGAATTGATTTTCAATTTCTCATTTTGGTATCGTTTTTGTTTTTGAAAAAATCCAAAAACATTTGAAAAAAAAACCAAAAATCCAAAAATATTTGAAAAACCTTCAAAAATCCAAAAAAAAAATGAAAAATGCTTAAAAATTCAAAAACATTAGAAAATTCCAAAAACCACAAAAAAAAATTAGAAATTTCAAAAACCCAAAAAAAAAAGTGAAAAACCAAAAATCCAGAAAAATTGAAAAAACTTTAAAAACTTTAAAAATTTTCAAAATGCCAGTTTTCAGTTTCCCACAATATGAGCATGAACCTTTTTGGAGCTATTTATCGCGACTTAATGATTATCGTGCTCAATTGCCTCAAACCTTTCAAAAATGGGAAATTTGTAAGGTCATTGTTTTGGGTCTAAATTCTGAATTTAAAGGTCATGTTGAGTCCATGTGCCCAGGGGGTTTGCTAGGATTGTTATCTAAAACTCAAGATGAAGTTTGGGATTTCTTTGAAAATTTAGGTTGGGAAACTTACGAGTTTGAACAAGCTAATCAGTTTTCTAGATGCCCAACTTTTTATGAGTATGCTTTTTATGCTAATCCTTCCCCCCCAGATCATTTTCTAAACTCATATGACCCATCTTATTCTCCTGTGCTGTGTGATTATTGTGAATCTCCTTCTCATGATGTTTCTACGTGTCCTTATCGTGCTACCTGTGCAAGACTTGAAAAGAAAATTAATGATATGACTGATCAAATGACCAAACTTGATGATATGACTGATCAATTTATAGAGACCATGAAATTGAGAATTGCTGAATATTCTCAATGTTTTAATCAAAATAGAGGGACTTCTAGAGAGATTGATTCTAGTTTAGGATCTCCTAAATTCGGAATTAGTCTTTACAAGGAGTCTGAACCTTCTTATTCTACTAGGCTTGATTTGAATGAAAACATGTGTTTGCCTAGCTTAGAACAAGAAAGTGACCTCCCTAAGTCTCTATCATCAGATCTTGCACCCTGTACTAGCTCACTTGAACATGTCACTGATGAACAATCTGATTCTGATAGTGAGTTAGAAATTACCATGATACCTACGGTAGAGTTTCATGATTTGGGTGATTCAAAAGATGTTTCACAAGAGTTGCATGATAAGATACCAGAACTCACTATATTTGACTTAGATGATAATATTCTGCCTGTAGAGTATGAATCTTTTTCTCGTGAGTTCGAGACCCATGGAAGTTCTAATGATGGTTTGTGTGCTGATTATGAGACATTTTCTTTTGATTCCATCCAAACTGACTTCCTTTTAGAATTTGGCAAGTCTGAATCTGTTGAGTCTGAGATCATTGTTACTAAGAACTTTACTTTAGACCAGACTCTTGTGCCTTTTGATATTACCAGACTTGTGAAATTTGCATCCTCTCTTTGGCCTAAATTGCTCGTTCATGCTGACATAGTTTCTAGGCCTATGACCTCACCACTGGCTGTTTGTGAGTATATTCACTTCATTCCTAAGTGGGCCCAACTGTTCGATAAGTTGAAACGGGCCCTTACCTGTGCTTTATTGATTATATGGATGTACTCAATCTGGTGCCAACTCTCTGTTTTCCATTGTTGCTATATTATTGAGAGTTGGGCATCCTTGTTTGATAAGCTGTTACGTGCTCTAACGAGTTTTGATTTGAATAGCACCTTTTCAGCTTAATATGGAGTGGCTGATGCTCCATACACTCTATAGTTTGGGTACAACCTATATCCAACCTGGTATGATCGTTCCACTCTTCTTTTCTTTTCTTTTATTTCTTTCATTTCTTTTTGTATTTAGTTGTATATATTAGGATTTTGTGAATATGTGTTAGTTGTAAATACTTTGTTTCTTTAGCTTAGCATGTTTTAGTTTTTCCTTTTTATTTCATTTTTGTTTATTTCATTTTATTTTCATTATTTTTGTTTATTTCATTTTACTTTCATTTTTATTTCCCTTTTTTTTCATCTTATTTTCATTTTTGTTTCATTTTTGTTTTTCTTTTCCTTTATTTTGCTTTGGATTTCTTTTTGTTTAGTTTGCAATTTAGTAGGTCTTTGATTTTTGTTTAGTTTTACTTTTGTAAATATATGTGTGTGTTTGGTTTTGTTTTGATTTTTGTTCTGATTTTGATTTTTGTCTTCTTTTCTTTAGTTTTTAGGGTTGTGGTTTGTTTTTCACTTTTTGTGTGTTTCTTTGATTTTAGTCTTGCTTTTTCTTTTTCATTTTGGTTTTATTTTGTTTTTGGTTTTATGTTTTAGGGTCGTGTTTTAGTTGCATATATTTTAGGTTTTACAGTTGTTTAGTTTATGGACTTGCTTTTTAGCGCCTTGATTCTCCTAATGAGGACATTGTGAAGTTTTGGTGTGGGAGTGAGGTGCCATTTTTTTGAAAATTTTTGATGATTTTTGTTCTTTTTCGGGGACATTTGTACTATTTTTGATTATTTTGAATCCCCTGTGTTTTAGTTGTTAGTTTGTATATTAATAGGATGTGCGTGATAAGTCTTTAACTTCGAATGTGATATTCTAAGCCCTGATCCTAACTTCAACTGTTCATTACGGGTTGTGTAATCCAGTCCTTGTTATCCTTTCATCATTGTCTTTAGGTTTTAGGTTTCCATGAATGATTCTCCCACTAGCTATGGCATGATTACCTTGGAAAAAAATGAAAAACAATTGTATTATAAATAAAGAAAAAGAATAAAATTTGGAATGACAAGTATCCCTTTGAGGCATGCGCCACTGGGACCCTTTGAGGCACATGCTACTGGGTGTTACCTTTTGAGGCAATATTGCTACTGGGAAAGCTTGCTTCCAAAGTCGGTATAAGAATAATGTAGTTATGTCAGCTAAGTGAGATTGAGTCTATTCTGGTAAATCTAAGTCCTGGAGATGATGATACACTTGCACACAAACACCGGGATGGATTCAAAATCTGGATGATCAATGGGGTGAAAATCAGTGTTTTGATGTCATTTAGAGGTAAAGGGCTTTGAAGTACATTTTGTGTATATACAGGTTAATTATTAAGCACATGGGTGATTTAGCTTATTAGGAGTTGTGCATATGTTTTCCAAGTTTTGTACATATCAGTTTTGAGAAAATCCAAAAAGATTTTCTTTTATTTTTGGAATAATTTTGTGGGTATTTTCATTTGGAAACCCTCACGAGACCTCACTCGTCCACTTGGGAGTCCAAGGGGTTTAAAGGGCTTGTTGCAAACGCTAAATGCAACCGTGATTCCTATGATAGTGAGTTAGGATTTTATTTTCTTTTATTTTCATTTTCTTTTAGTTAGCTTAGTTTATTTTACTCGAGGACGAGCAAAATCTTGGTGTGGGAGTATTTGTTTGAGCTAAACATGTGCTATTTTTAAGGTACTTTTTCACCAGTTTTATGCTCGTTTTAATAATATTTTTTAGGTTTTTAATTGATTTTATTTTATTTTGTAGATATTGAATAAATGCGGAAAAAGAGTTTAAATGGCAGAAAAAGTGAGAAAAATAGAAGAATTGTCAGAGGTTGAAGAATCGGGCCAAAAATCGATGAAAAACCGGCCAGGAAAGAAGAGAAAAAAAAAGACCAAACCGGTCCAGCCTGAACCAGACCGACCGGTTCAGCTGAACCGGTTCGGCCATTAAAAACCCTCCCCTTCCTCACGCTCGCTCTCTTTCCTCTTCGCATTTGTCTTCTTCTTCCCCATTTCCCTGACCCCCAACCCGAAACCTAGAACCCTCGACCCTCCTCCATGCCCATCTCGCTTGCTCTCTCTCTCTGCCTCATCACCTCCCTCTCACTCTAACCACATCACCCAGCCCACCGTTTTCCCCAAACCCCGAAACCCAAAACCACCCCAACCCATGGTTTTGCTTCCCATCTTCGAAACCACCTTCATCTCCACCATCACCACCCGTCAACCACGCTTCAAACGCCAGCAAAGCACCTCGCTGTCCCCTCATCCGCCGTCCACGCATCGTCACATCGAGGGTCCAGAGGCGAAGGGTTCGGGTATAAAAGAAGGAAGAACACGCCATGTTCGAGGGTCAGGTAGCGTAGGTTAGATTTGAGGATTAGAATTAGGTTTAAATTCCGTTTTTAGGGTTTAGATTTTAGTTTAATTTCAATTTTATTTTGAAATTCCGAATTAGGGTTCGAATTTCAATTGTTTTTGGTTCGCTTTTATGTAATTACACTTCAATTCGAGTACGTAGTAGTAGCTTGCAAATTTCAGATCGATTTTGCTCAGTTGGTTGCAATTTTGTTGAATTTCATTCGTTATTCTCTTTTTCCCTAATTTTCCTTCAGTTCAATTTGGGGTTTTCAGATTAGGTATTCGAATTTAGGGTTCAAATTTTGGTTGAATTGGTTCATAATTGTAGAAAATTTGGTCTGCAATCATTCGCTTTCCCCCTCCCCTGTTCTGTTATGTTCTGATTTTGCTGAGGTAGTAATGGCAGTACAACCATTAGTGTCGATGGCTGAGCTGCAAAGTGATGAGGCCTGAGGCTGAGTAGTTTAGTTTCTTTCCCCTTCCCCTGCATTTCATTTCCTTGTTCGCGTGTTGGGCAATGTCTGAGATGAAGCTATCTACCTTCTCTGTGAATCAGTGGAGGTGATGGTCGAATTTGGTCAGGGAATTTGGTATGAGTTTCGTTCTTCTTTACTCACTGCTGCTGCTTTGTTCTTCGTTGTTTCAGAATCGTTTCCCTTTCCCTTGTTTTCTTGTTGTTGTTATGCTCTTCTGTGCTGATGTTTTGTTCTTCTACTTCAATTCAATCCCCTCCCCTACTGCTTAATTAATTGTCATAATCTGCCTTAGTTTAATTCTAGAATAATAAAGGAATTAGGTTGTTAGTTTTTGAATCATGATTAATTTCAAGTTTAGTTTGGTTTAATTTGGTTAATCAATATAAAGGTTAGGTTAGGTTTAGTCATTAGGTTGTTTTGATGCTTTGTTGAATTAGGTTATTAAATTACCTTGCATAATTCCATTTAGTTTAATTAGTTAAATTTAATCGTTTAGTTTTAAAATGACCATAAATCTCACGTCTTTCCTGTGGACCGACCCTTAAGTACTACGACTGACAATCGTGAGTATTTGAGGCATCATTTTTCTTTTTTCTTTTGTGTTTAATTTTCCATTCCCCCTCAAAACCTTTCAACAGCCATCCTCCTGAAAATTCAACAGCTAATTGGCACCCGAGAAGTCCTTCTCTTGGATTTGAGTTACGTGTTGCTAAGATCTCATATTCACCTAAACAGAGGTATTTCTCAACCCTAGAACTCAAATCCAAAATCTCCTCAAATAGTTGATCCACGATATCTGAGAGCAACATCTATAAGAATTCACGATTAGCCATATTTGGGAACGCAACTTCCTAACTTTAATCCATAAACCATCAATTAGCAGGCAAATGTTTTTTTATTTCTCTCAACACATCCAACAACTTTAAAGCCATGTAAAACATGAAATATCTACGTCAAACTTTCAATGCTGAAATTTGTCAGATTCTGCCCTTCCTTCTAGTTCTACTTGATTGTTAAGCATAAGATATGGAATGGATGCCCCCTTACAGTAAAAAAAATAAGATGGTCTCATTCTATATTTCTTATATCTCATCATTGTCTTTTCCGCCAAGAACAAGAATACACATTGCAAAGACTACTAGGTAAGTAGGTAT
>JACYFF010031954.1:28055355-28199032 GCA_017589665.1 Selenicereus undatus | reverse complement strand
GCAAAGAATTTGAAAGATAAGTATGTCAATAGGTTGAGTGATATAGAGATTATAAAAGCATTTAGAAATGTATATAAAAGTGCAGAGAGAAATTATGAGCAACAATAAACTAATAACATTTAGATTAAACAACTTTAACTTCTATCAAACAAGTAAACCACGCATATAAGTCTTTATTAGGATTTAGTGCCCATTGTTTCAACCTTTAATATGACTATAAATTTTTAATTTTACTTAATTACATCTATATTTAAAGGAATGATCGAGTTTATATTCTCAATATAGCAACATATATACTACAAAATTTTATATATGTAATATATACACATAACTTTTATTGCTAAATATTTAAACAACCCCAACACAAGTTTAACACCAGTACACCATACATTTTAGGTCCTTTTTTGTTTCTATATTTTTATTTTTTTATTAATTATCTTTTATAAAATTGTTTATATTATCATCAATATACATGGGACACATATTTAACATATGCATTGTAAGTCATTGTGTTTGAGGGATTTTAGTTTATTTATCTCTTTTTCTTTAGCATCATGTTGTTTCAAAACAAACGTACTTGAATGGCGGTGAGATCCCGACTTACGAGTGGCTGACATATTGATCCATCACGTGGGCTAACATGGACCCCCTTGAAGGCCAGCGTAAGATCGACCCCAAGTGTTTTTGCCAAGGAAGGCCCTTCTGATGCTTAAGTCAGTCTCGGGAAGAATTATGGAAGCATGCAGTGAGAAAAGAGTAGAGAGAAAGAAAGAGTTTACTGTTTTGGGAGAGTGTTTAATGAGATAATCAAGTTGTGAATAGTAAAAGTCCCCTTAGAATGCGAAATGTTGGGGTATTTATAGCCTTGGGTTGGCACCCAAGGGCAGGATGGTAATTTCTCCATTTAAGGGCTAAAATCACCATTTTACCCCTCCAACATCCTATGACCTTCCTTGTGGTCAACTCTAACCTCATATTGACTTGGTCAGTGCCACGTGTCACCTTCCTATTAGAAGGGTCACTAAATATCCCAATTATTTTGCCTCTTAAATCGTAACGGAACACTCCTGATGTGTTTCGGTGAGATGCGAATTTGAGCATTTTAAACATGCCCATTGCCTCGAGTTGAGGCCCTGTTCATTCACATATCTAAAATGTCCAAGCACAGATTTCCCTTTCTCAGGAGCGATGAGGGTACTGAGCTCTTCTTGTCGCTGTTCGATTTTAGGAAACTCCATGTGGAGCCACTATTCCCTCTGCCAATGCCTATCCCACCTTATTGGCCATCACTCTGCCCTTACTTCTCAAAGGCCAAAGTTGAGCGCTATGCACATGACATTAGGATTCCCAAGAAAATGTAGTTTCTCTTGTATGCCTCCATTCTTTAAAAGGCAATTCGTTTATAGATTGTCGCTCCCCTTGTAGCCTAAGATGTGGTTGAGGCTCTATAGAGGTTCTGCTGGCTGAGTTTTGAGATTTGGTTGGACGTTCATGGCAACCGACTCGCTTAGTGGTACCGGTAAGAGGCGAGTGCTACTGCTTTGGTTGATTATGAGGGTGTGGAAAGTTCAGACTCTTCGGCATTTCCCCTTCATCCTCCCCAGGGCATCCCTCCGAAGGAGCAAAAGAGGTTCCTACCAAGATGGAAAAACATGAACCTTCCAATCAAGAGAGAGACAGAGATAGAGAGAAAGATAGGGCAACAAAGAGAGAGAGAGAGAGAATAGCCCCTTGAATGAACAATTTAGCGTTACCCTGGAGCGAAGACAGCTCCTTCTGAAGGTAAAAGATGAGGTTACCCCTCGAGTGGAGATATGGCCCCCATTTGCTGGTTGAAGAAGGTTCCTTCCTGAGGAGAAGAAAATTCTTTCTTCGTCCGAAAAGGAGTTTAGTTAAGCTTTGTGGTCTTAATGTGATGTCAACTACGACTTCTCATTCATCGCAGATGAGTTGAAGCATCTTAGTATCTTTAACTTTACTCTTGTTTGCTTGTAATGGGCGTTTATGCCCTCTTTTAATGTGTATCTCAGCCATGGTATCGTTATCTTCGTTGTTGTTTTCGCTTGTTTTCATTGTGTACTTGAAGTTTTTGTTATCATTGAATCGTTTGTCCTCGCTTATTTGACTTTGTATAAATTTTCAATGTATCATAATTCATGGACCCTTTGTGCATTCCCTTTTCATTGTTTGTTCTGATGCATTTATTTTTATAATCCAATTCATGGGTGTCATGAGAAGATAATCTCGCATTACCCACTTTCGTACGTCCAATGCATAAGCTGATTTTTTTTTACCAAATAGGAGAAGGTTGAATAGGAGAGGGGTTCCTTCTCCATTCAGTAGGCCAAATGAGAGGGGGACCACCTCTCCAGTCGACTGGCCTGACTGGGAGAGGGATCGCCTCCCTATTTGGCTGACCGAATGGGTGAGGGATCTCCTCCCCATTCAGCTGACTGAATGGAGCAGCGCCATCCCTCTCCATTCGACTAATCCGAATGGAAGAGGAGTTTCTCTCCATTCGCCTTGACCAAATGGAAGAGGTTCCTCTCCATTCGGCTAAATCGAATGGGAGAGGAATTGCCTCTTTATTCGGCTACCCAAAATGGAAGAGGAGTTCCTCTCTATTTGGTCTGATCAAATGGAAGAGGTACCTCTCCATTCGGTTGTCCAAATGGAAGAGGAATTTCCTCTTCATTTGGTTGGGCACCTCTCGTAGGGTCTACCTTCACTTTTCAAGGACTTATTTTCACTTTTTCTGTTGGGCCCATTTTGGATTTTAACATGTGGCATTTATCTAATATGGGTCATTAGATTTTGGCACACACCTTAAGGCAATTCAAATGCATATATACACGTCTTGCTTGCAAATCATTCCCACTCTCATTCACGCACCCTCCTCAAAATTCTAGAGAGATAAAGTTACAGAGAAAGACTCTAAAAGAGTTATTCCTGTACCTCACCAATCAACAAGGTATCCATCCTTTCCTCCTTTGTTTATCATTCTTGTATCATAGCTATGTCGTTGTTCGCTTACTCGTTAGGGTCATCCTCCAACACGCTGTCGGGCTTTAGAGAGGATACGTTTAGTAACTCCGTCGACCCACGCCCAACCTCGTCCCTTGAGAAAGGCATCGGCCCCTTAGAGGATTAAAATAACAACTTCTCGCCGGACTCTAAGGCCCCCCAAAGTTTACTCGTAGCGATTCCATTACAAGACTTCCTTTGGACCAACTCGAACTTCCTCGAGGAGAGCTCCAGTAGCTCTCTATCCCTTGACTCCTACTCTTTAAGTATGCTTATATCATATCTGTGGGAGGTATCCATAGCTAACCCACTTCCTGGATGTTTTGCTAGCATAAGCATGCCACCCAAAATATATTTAAGGAGCCAGAGCAGGATCCAACCCCTTCTAGTGGCTTTGTCGGGTCCAACCCGGAGGATGAACTCAATACCCACTATATTAACCCCTCCTTCTGCAATGAGCTCAAGACCATCAAAAACTTTGAGGTGAAGTTTTCTTTACAATGCAACTATAGGGTGATCATTCCCTCACCTATGAACACCGTAGATAACCCCCTTCTAGGAGGTATAACAGTGTACCTAGAAGCCTTAGAGTATGGCCTTCGGTTTCCCCTTCCCAAGATTGTCATGGAGATCCTCCAAATGTATGATAGTGCGGTTGCCCAACTTGTTCCTAATGCAAGGGCGTCCATTCTATCGTTAATTGCAACATCAAGCTCAAGCACCTCTAGTGGATGGCCTTAACCTTCTCGTATGTGCACATCATTCAACGTAATAATAAGATATATGGGGGGAAGGGTTGGCATCAAATGATTAGCTTACGCGGCTTCATGTCTGCTCTAGACAAGTCTTCCTCTGTTCACGGATGGAAGTACATATTTTTGTATGTAAAGAAGGTAAATGGGGAATGCACTATCCCTATTGGGAACATGCATGGCTTGAACAAAACTTAGAATAAGCCTTGCCCTACTCCAAGGAAGAAGGAGATGGCTTTGATAAACTACTTTCATCTCATCAACACCATTCATCCCCGATCCGGGAAGGCCATAAACATCCCGACCAACCGGTGCCCTCAACGGGTGCTATTCAATTATAGGTGGTTCCTTTGCATCACTTGGCTTAGTTATGCTATTCTTTGTGGTAAATTGATTATCGGTTTGCTGATTTGATCTATCTCTTTCCTTACTAACTTTACTTATTTGGACTTTGCCTTTGCAAAGGAAGCAATAGACATACTGATTAAGATAAAGTAAGAGAGGAAACATCTTCATGATGCAATGTAAGACAAACTAGTCAGGGAGCATGTTGTCTAGGAGGTCCAAGACTTTCCCCTAATATGTTCTTCTTCTTGGCCATGAAATCCTAGCCCTACCAAGTGTGCCCTCCCCCAAAGTGTATTTCTCCCTCACGTAACATGGTTATCGTATTGAAATCACATACCAAGTGTCAAGTTCTAGACCGCATGAAGACTCTAATGCATCCTGAGCGAGTCAAAGGGACATCTTCCAAGCCTACTGATGTTCCTTCCATAGGGGATCGAGTGGCAGAACCTCAAGCTTTTCTCCTCATAAGAAGATAAGGCCACCTCCATGAGTCACCACCCCTTTTAGGTTAGCAAATCATCGCTCTTCCAAGGGTTAAAGCTCTTTCCTCTCCACTAACTATGAAGGGAAGGTGGCATTGCTTCAGGAGCTCGCCCGAAAGTGGGAGCTTGCCCATGCTTTGGGCTCAAAACAGGTTCTCAGCACCTTAGAGGTCGCCCAAGTCTACTTCATAGAGGTATGTGCCCTTGGCATTTGCAACTTGTTCTTTCTTTTATGTTTCATTGTAACCATCTTATCTTTTGGTTTCAGGGTGTGGTTCATGCCTTCTCTTTCCTCTACTCAATTCCTTCTTAGTGTATCGCCAAAGCAGAGGTCAACTCTCTTATGGAACATTCGAGGCATGACAAAAAGGAGATAGAATCTGTTAAGGAGAAAATTAGGGCTAAAGGGTACAAGAACAGGGAGCTGAATACAAGATGAAGGATTTCGAGTGCAAGTTCAAGCCTGACAAGGCCTTGATAGAGAGTCAAGGCTACCATACTTAGCTTGATGCTACCAACATCTCTTATGAGAAGGGGCAAGAGGCCACGATGGACCTGATGACTTGAGCTACCCAAAAGTATGATGGGGTTAAAGGGCTCTTCATACCAAATTGGGAGGTCCTCTTGAAGTAGGCTGATGTGGTCAAGATAAGGGATGCCAGCACCCATGCTCAGAGGAAAGAGGAGGCCTGTCTAGCAATGGCTCGCTCTCCTGTAGGTGCCACATCTGCTGCCCATCCATCTTCCCACGAGTACTCTCTAGAGACTCACCAGAGGGTCATGCTAAGGTAACTCATGCTGGCGGCGATGCTAGTGATGATGATGTGCAGAATCGACTTCCCTTTTCCCCGTTACTTTTTCCTTCTTTAGTCTGCTAGATTTTGCTCCCGTGAGCAATCTGTTTTTATCTTAGCTTTCGAGCCGAGGTTGTATGGACATCTTTGCCTTTGCTTTATTTATTCAGAACTCATACATGCGCACTGTGATGCCTTATCTTGTTTGTGTGGATGACATTCCTCATATGTGGATGTTTTGTTTTCTAACATATCTTTGTGTTTCTTGCTATAGTTATGTGTTGATATCATGTTTCAAAGGATTTTTATTCTTTATCAATTTAGGGTTACCCACACATCGAGCAGCTAAAGGGGCTTTGCCCTTGTCCCTACGGAGGGGGACGATTAGCTAATCGTGGGCTTGCCGAACACCCATCTCTTAGCCCCTAAGGGCTAAAGGTGTTCATAGGAAGAGTTCAATTGTAAGATCGACGCTCTACCTCCCATTTCCTACCACGGGTTGCATGGGTCGAGTTCGGACACCAACTAAACAAGTTAATCCTTGCATCAGCGTACGGTTTAATCAAATTTGGTTAGATCCCTCAATTAAGTTTGAAAACCAGCTGAACAAGTTAATCATTGCATCAACATAATCATTTAACCAAACTGTAACATTTAGTGAAACCCTCCTTGAGTGGGTACGATGAGCTCGGATGCAAGTCTAACGTTCTATCGCTCCCATTGCTTACCATGACATTCATGGGCTAGGTTCAGACACCAGCTGAAGGTCTTGATCCTTGCATCAGGCTTTGTTTAGCCAAGTTTTCGCCTAGGTTAAACCCTCCTTTGAGGCAGTAGGATGAGTTCGGATACAAGGTCGATGTCTTATCGTTCCCATTGCCTACCATGACATTCATAAGCTAGGTTCAGACACTAGCCGAATGAGCTGATCATTGCATCAACGTATCGTTTAACCAAACTATCGCGCTTGGTTAGGCCCCTCCCTTGAGAGAGTAGGACGAGTTCGGATGCAAGGCGACGTCCTATTGTTTCCATTACGCACCATGGCATTCATGGACTATGTTTGGGCATCATCCGAACGGGTTGATCCTTGCATCATCGTACCTCAAGTTTGGGTATGTCATTAAGTTTTTATCGTTGTATTAGACCTATTATTTGCATGTAATCCCCTATGCCCCCAAACTTGACGACAATCGACTAAAATTAGATTGAAGAAAATGAACATCCATTAATATCCATAGATGACAAAATTGGGGGGCTAAACGAACAGACAGACGAAATGCTAAAATGAAATAGGCCTGTCTTTTACGCAAACAACATAAATACCTTTTACCCTCATCATACATAGTACCTTCTGAGGTTATCGAAGTGCCACGTGGTATCTTTTCTGCTTGGAGGGTGGAGAGGCGAAATGTCCCAGGGCGTACTTTTTCAATGACCAAGTATGGTCCCTCCTAATTATGTGTGAGCTTCGCTTGAGTTTCCCCCTTTCTGGTGGCCTCCATTCTTTCATAGGACCAAGTCTTTTTCCCTGAGGGGTCTCTCCTTGACCTTATGATTGTAAAGCTAGGCCATCCTGATTTTCGCAATCTCTTCTCTAACATAGACATCTCTCCTTACCATGGGCAACAGGTGAAGTGCCTCCATTAGGGCCTTGTTGTTAAGGTCCTCCCATAAGTTGGTGATTCAATGAGTGTTGATATAAACCTCTACAGAAAGCACACCTCGAAGCCGTAGACAAGTAAGAAAGGAGTTTCCCAAGTTGCGCTCTTCTCGGTTGTCTGAATGGACCATAGTGTGGCTAGGAGCTCATCAACCCACAACCACTTTGTATTATCTAATCTCTTCTTGAGCCCATTAAAGATTTGCTTGTTAGTGGATTTGGCTTGTCCAATCATTTGGGGCCTAGCAACAGCTGTGAACCTCATTTGGTCTTCGTACTCAACATAGTAGTCTCGTACCTTATTGCTATCAAACTACTGACCATTGTCGAATACCATTGCTCTTGGGACGCCAAACCTTGTTATAATATTCTTCCAAATGAACTTATGGATCTCCTCTCAATGATGGATGCTACTACCTCTGCTTCTACGTATACTTGGTGAAATAATCCACTGCGACAAATAGGAATTTGCATTGTCCCGTTGCCTTTGGGAAAGGACGTAGGATGTCAATGCCCCACTTAGCAAAAGGTTATGGAGAATGCATTATTGCTAAAGGGATGCATGGTTGGTGGTGTAGGGGGTCAATTTGTTGGCACTTGTCACACTTTCTAACCAAGTCTATAGTATTGAGCCAAATTGTGGGTCAATAGTAGCCCATCCTTAATGTCTTTGCGGCCAAGCTTCATCCCTTAATGTGCGGCCCACACTTCCTCTCGTGTATCTTGGCTTGCCTTCTTTACGTGTGGTGGATCTGAGGAGGGGATGCGAGAAAGCCTTCTTGTAGAGGAGCTCTTCATACAGACTACAACAAGAACCATTCAGATCTCTTGTTAATACGGTTAGCCTCTTTAGAGTCTTGTGGTACGGTTTCATCATGCAAATAACTCATGAAGGACTCCCTCCATGTCTCACTTCTATCAATTCAAACTAGTTCCTTGGGGTCAATCGTCCGTTCTGATAAGATCTCCTAATGGATGCTCTTGAGATATCCATCCGGGGATATACTAGCGAGCTTCGACAAGGTATCAGCATGTCGATTCTCCGATCTAGGCACATGCTCAATCTCAAATTTTTTTAACATGGAGGACCTCTCATTTACTTTTGCCAAGTAGGCTACCATGGCTAGATCGTGAGCTTCATAGTTGCCTCTTACTTGACTCACCATCAGTTGAGAATCACATAAAGCATTTAGGCACTTTGCCCCTAGTGCGTTGCGAATTTCCATCCCAACCAACAAGCCCTCGTATTCAACCTCGTTGTTGTACGTCTTGAACATGAACTTCAGCGCATGCTCATCCTTCGGGTGATACCACGATCAGTCGGGCTCCACTTCCCGTATTTACTGTTGACACATCAACCTATAGCATCCCTACTTCCCTGACTCACCATCAGTTGGGAATCACATAAAGCATTTAGGCACTTTGCCCTTAATGCGTTGCGAATTTCCATCCCAGCGAATAAGCCCTCATATTCAACCTTGTTGTTGTACGTCTTGAACATGAACTTCAACGCATGCTAATCCTTCGGGTGATACCACTATCAGTCAGGCTCCACTTCCCGTATTTACTGTTGACACATCAACCTATAGCATCCCTGCTTTGCTACCCGTTTCTTGGGGTGCATCCGAGATTGGGCCTTCAGTGATGAAGTCAGTAAGGGCTTAGACTTTGATTGCTATTCTCGGTTGATACCTGATGTTGTAGGGTGCTACTCAATAGCCCACTTTAACATTCTTCCGGAGCCTCCATACTTTTCAAGATTGCTTTACAGGGGCTAATTGGTCAAAATAACAATGCAATACAACTCGAAGTGCGGATGTAGCTTCAGACTTACAATCAGCAAAGCATAGGCAAATGTCTCAATCAGCCAGTAGCGCTGCTCGACCCTGCTAGGATGTGGATGACATAATAAACCGGCAGCTGCTATCCATCTATTTCCACTAGCAGCAATGCGCTTACTGCATCATCAGAAACGACAACGTACGCCAACAACGGTTCCCTTATGGTAGGGCTTACCATCCAAGGGAGACTTCTTAAGTATTCTTTAAGGCTTTGGAAAGCCTTCTCAGCCTCTTTATCCCTGCCAAAGCCATCTTCTTCTTTAGGAATTTGAACAAATGAAGACACTTATCAGTTGATCTTGACATGACCTCCTAAGTGTTGTTGTGCAGTTGGTAAGCTTTTGTACCTTCTTCGTGGTTGTTGGAGACTTCGTGCTCAACACTGCCTTTGATTTTGCTGGCATTTGCTTCAATGCCTCTTTAATCGATAATGTACTCAAAAAAAAAAAAAAATCCAGATCTGACTCCAAAAGTGCACTTCTTGGGGTTGAGCTTCATTCCATAATGCCTCAGTATCTTGAAGGTATCCTCCAAGTCGCCCACGTGGTTGATTACTTTGACAATCTTGGTGATCATATCATCGACGTATACATCCATTGTCTTCCTTATGAGTGTCACAAAGACTTTATTGACAAGCTGTCGATAAATGGCCCCGACATTCTTTAACCCAAATAGCATTACATTGTAACAGGATAGACCAGTGTCGACAATAAATGTTGTCTTTTGTTGGTCTTCCTTAGCCAAAGGAATTTAATGATAGCCTGAGAAAGCATCCATACAGCTGAAGAGTTCATGGCCAACCGTAGAATCGACCAACTTGTCTATCTTCGGTAATGGATATCTATCCTTGGGTCACACTTTGTTCAAATCAGTACAGTTGGTGCACATTCTCCATGGCTCATTGGGCTTCTTAACCAAGACAACACTCGATACACACTCAAGGTATTGACATTCTCTTATAAATCCTGCTTCTAAGAGCTTTTGGATCTCGACAGCCGCTGTTGCACCCTTGTTGCCCCCAAGTGCCTTCATTTCTGAATGATCAGCTTATGACTTGGACCCACACATAGTTTGTGCTGCATTATGTCGAAGGTTACGCCTATCATTTCGTAAGGGTTGAATGCAAACACATCCATGTATCACTCTCGGAGTTTAGCGATTCCATCCCTTATCATTGGATCAAGATCTTTGCCAATATGAATCGTCTACTCTGGCCAATCGAGGTCTAATGATTCTTCCTTCCTTTCTAAGGATTTCAAACTTACATACTGGCATTCCCTTGCCATTGTTTGGTCTCCATTCAATTATCCTACCTTTTCGTCATCCAATCCGAACTAAATGAGTAAGAGGTAAGGTGCCACAATGGCTTTGATGGAATTAAGGGTCGGTCATCCCAGGATGCCATTGTGTGCCATAAGAATGTCCACCACTAGAAAGTTTGTCTCTACAGTTCATGAGTTGTCCTTGTCGTCCACTCGGGCAGGTAGTCTTTTAGTTCTAAGAGGGTATGTGGCTTGTTCCCCGAACCCTAAAATAGGAGTTTTCATACCTTCTAAGTCATTTCGTTGTATTGTGACTTCTTAAGCATTCAAGAGTAATGATATCAACAGAACTTCCAATGTCCACAAGTATATGGCAAACCATGGTGGTCAGTATCTTAAGTTGTATCACCAAGGCAACAGTATGAGGAGTTTGCAAAGGATGTATGTCCTCTGGACCAAACGCCATGGTTGGTCCTACAAGCAATTTCAACTCCCTAGCTGCCATGACCTAGCTAAACTTCCTGATCAAAGCTTTCTAGTACCCCGCATTCAACTCCCTATCATTAATCCCTCCAATGATGGTCGCTATAATCTCTGTTCTGTTGTCATTATCATTGTCTTTCTTTGCTTCTGAGTCTTGGCGATTGTAATCCCCACATCCTCCCCTTCTTAAGAAATAGTTGAGTTGTTCCTAATTGGCCAACTTGTGGACGGCTTTCTTAAGTTCACGACACTGAGAGGTGGTGTGCCTGTAATCTTCATAGTACTCATAATACTTATTCTTGTTCCTTAATTTTGCCAAAGTCTCAATGGGCTTTGGCAGCCTTAGCATGGTATTGCCCTTGATTTCCTCGAGGATGTTTTATGGAGTGGTGTGGAAAACGCCCAAATTTTTCCCCATCTTTCCTATGACACTTGTCTGTTTGAGGACCCTTATCCTCCCCTTCTCTTTTCTAATTATCTTGTTGGATGAAGTCATCTTTAGCACATATCTCTGTGGATGGTATGAAATCTTGAATCTTTTTAGGGCTTATTCCAATGTCATTACCTTCCAACAAACCATTGAGGAAAGTCGTGTAAGCCACCCCATGTTGTAAGTCTGGGATTAGGAACGCGTCACAGTTGAACCTCATCATGTACTCCTTTTGAGTGTTGCCCTTTGGCTTGTTGGATCTGAGCAAGATCAATGCTAGTCCTCCATTCTATTTTGCTCGCTATGAATTAAGCACTAAACAACTCAACCAACTTAGGAAGGAGGTAATGCTCCCGTTGGGAAGAACATTGAACCACTTTTACACAATCCTCTTCCATATGGTTGGGAAGTATTGGCAGCAAGTTGCATCATTGAGTCCTGTATGTACATATGTGCCTTATAGAAATCCAAATGATCGTCAGGGCCTGTAGTTCCATCAAAGGGATCAATAGTTGGGATCTTGACTTTCTTAGGGCATAGCGCCTCCACGATTGCTCTATTGAAAGGTATTGAGAATGAAGGCCACCCTCTCCCCGTGGAGTCTGGTTATTGAACTCTTCACTTAAATCATTCTTTTATGTAATTGGAAAAAATAAAATTAAAGTTATTATCATTCTCTAAGGGATACAGTAGTCTTATACTCGCTGAAATACAACATCTTGCACACTTACAAGTATTTGGGTCTAATTTTTAAGACTTAAAATATCCTCATCATGAACTTGATTTGATTATTGTCAATATAAATGGAACAAACATTCATCGTGTGTACTACAAGTATAAATAATTAGTTTTATGGGTTTTATTTTGTTTATCAATTTCATCAGCAATTATAAAGAGAAGAAAAAGATAGAGAATCAAATTAGCATCCCAAAAAAATATTTTAGTCCATGATTGCTAACATATATGCAAAACATAAAGTGTTCTACGTATCTAGATACCTGGCGGCCATTATTTTATGTTTGGTGAGCATTAACATTATGCTCAGTTATCATTGATCATACATTTGTTGTGCGTGCAACATTATACATGCGTTGTGCATGCATACTGATGCATGCAATGAAATTAACCTGTGAAGGGCGTATCACTCTTGTTGATGTGTTTTATGTCAGAGTACAATATTTGTGTACTTCTATAGGAGTATGATATAAATTTTGTTTCATTGAACAATGTCAATTTAATTCTCTTCTTCCTATATGAATTTCCAAAAATATTTAGACAAGATGTTAAGTAATTATTAGCAAAGTATAAAACCTTTACCTCATGTCCTCCAACTCAATCATCATTGGTTCACCATTCTTTCTTCCCTTCTCATTGTTCTAGCTTGCATATTTCCCCCCTGACAACCTAGCCAATAGTATCTGATGCCATATTATGTATAAATGATTTCTAAAAAACAAAATTGGCAGATATGTTGTACACCACATATAGACAAAAAAAATGTCCTATTTAAAATATAATGATTACCTGTTAGCAATTCTACTTTGTGAAATGGTAGAAATTCAAAATGTGTGTCAAAATCTTGCCATCAACTTCTTGGACCTCTTCGACAATGGTACCTGAATAAAATTCTACTATGAGTTTGTAATCACGTACAACCCACCCACACCACAAGTATGTGTAAATACATAAGGGTACTTTATCCCAAATTGCTACTTTGAAATGCGGATATCAAGTTCACATGGTTCCACTCCTATAAGAATCAATAAGGTCTTCCACTTTTGGGCTTAAGTGGTTGATAAGTTATTGGTCCAATTATTGGATCACCACCTCAGTGGGCTATGCGGTGCGGTGTGGGTTGTTTTCGTTACATTTAAAGTTGGAGTAAACTTCCTTCTGTAATGTGCACATCACATCGAGACTTATTGTGCAGTCTCCATGACGCCTCTAGTCCAACAGGGGGAATGTGGCTACAACATGGAGGCAGTGCAATGACATGGTGGCTAAGATCCTTAGAAGCTCACGTTACCTTCTAAAGAGATCCTAGGGCCATCACAATGGTGTTGCGTTCTTTAAGTAGGGGAATTGTAGCACCCCAAGTATGTATGAGTGTGAAAGTGAGGAGACATTATCCGAGATTACCAATCTAAAAGAGGAATATCAAATTTACTTGGTGCTATGTCCATAAGCCTATCAACAAGGCGTTTCATTTTTGGCTTAGGTAGTTGCATGTTATGAGTCAAATTGTTGGACACTCCGTCTTAGTAGCTTGTATTGTATGATTTGGCCTAGCTCTTTACAATAGTGAAGACTGGTGGAGAGGCAATGCCTCTGAAAAACCACATTGCTTAAGGAGAATATATGAGGGCCACAACAAGGATGTCATATTCTTTAAGTATGGAAGTTTGTAGTGCCCCAAGTGGAAGTAAATGTGTAAGGAATAGGGCTTTGTCCCACATAACAAATTTAGAAGACTGATATCAAATTTATATGATGCCATGCCTATAAGCGTGTCCATAAGATATTGCACTTTGAGGCTGAGGTGATTTCAAGTTATAGGGTCAATTATTAGACTTCCTACCTAAGTAGGTTGTGTTGTGTAGTTTGGGTTGGTTCATTACACCAGCATTTTTGAACAAGAGTCATTTTAATACAAATTTACAAACATCAATGGCAATCTTAAGCGCCTAAAATTTTTGAAGGCATTTTTTTAATAAATGACAAAGTTTAGAGGTACTTTCGGTCAATATCTATGGGATTGTTGAATTTTTCCCCCCTTTACAAGTATGACCTTGTTAAGTCTTGACAAAGAAATAAACATTATCACTAAATTAGTGTCATCTAGCAACTAGTTAGTAGATACTCATGGAGAGCACAAGGACAACAAAGTCATAGAAAGCAAAATAAAAGTCAGTGTCATAAAGTAAAACAATCAGTGTTTTTTTTTTTACATCAACTAATGTGATCTATTTACTACTGTTCCAAAGTAGCTTACTATTAATACTAATTTTTACCCCAAAAAATAGATAAAAAAAGGAATCACATGGCATCCAAAAACTTCCATTTACTAATCAAGCGATTAAAATGACGAAAATTCTCTATCACATCCAAGCAACCCAGTACTTCATGTTATCCCTCCTATAACTTATAAGGCAATATGCCCCCTACATTCTCCTCTCCCTCACTCCCTCCCTCTCTCTCTCTGTCTCTCTCTCTTTCTCTCCCTTATTGCTGCAAAAAAGTATGTGTCCACAAATAAATTTGAACACCCCAATTTATATTTATATTTTCAAAGATTGCAACTAAGAGGGAAAATAAGATGTTGAACAAATTTATAATAGGATGAGTTATTATTTATTAACCAATTTCAACATAGAAACTAAACACAGAGAACAAACAAACACTCTAATTAAATGATTTGGATTCTAAAAACATAATATTTAAAAAACAAATTTGCATTTTTTGTATATGTTTGAAAAATTAGTGGTGTATGAATTGTTTGGTCATGGTTTTAGAAAAGTTAATACTTATGCACCTCCAGTTTTGGTGAAAATGACTTTTTAATGCTTTTTATTATTATTTTGACCCTAAACTTTTAGAACTTTTCAACTTTAGCTCAAATGGAGTGCTTTTTGCAATTTTACTATTTTAAGGATCTTTTTTAGAAATATGTTTGTTTTAAACGATTAAACTTCTCATAATGACTTCACTGGTACTAGTTATTACAATGTACTACATATACCATAAATATTCTATTTTCTGTTATTATAGGCTCACCATGCTTAACAAAATAATGAAGCTTCATTAGAGAGTTTTGACTGTTACTTGAACTTAGTCGGTGTTGGATGTTCGTACCAAAATGAGCTATTTTTAAGATACTTTTACACCTATTTTTTGCTCGTTTTAATCGTGTTTTTAAGGTTTTAATTTTATTTTATTTTATTTTGCAGGTTTCGAATAATTTTGGAAAAATGCCGGAAAATGCAAGAAAAATGGCGAAAAATGTCGAAAATTGAAGAACCGGCCCAAGAATTGAATTGAACCGGTCCAGAAATTAAAAAAAACCAAACCGGCTCAAGCTTGCAAAATCCAGTTCAGCTTCCTTCCCCCCCCCCTCACGTGCGCCTCACGTGATCTCACATTAACCCCCTCCCCTTCACTCTCTCTATCCTCGCGGTCCTCGACCCCCAACCCAGAAACCCCTGCTCCCTCTCCATCTTCCTCATCTCGGTTTTCTCTCTCTACCCCATCTCTCTTTCTCTGCCACGACAGCTCATCACCTTCTCATCCTCATCCACCCGCAATTCACGCTGCTTAAGAAAACAAAAAGATTTTTGCACCAGTATTGTAACCCACTGGGACCAGATCCTATTATAAGCATCCAGTTCCATTTATGCTCCATATTTTTCCATTCATGCCTACGAAAACAGAGAGATGAAAGCATTGAGGGAACTTAAATTAGAAGCCAAAACCCAAGAAGCTAAATCATAAACCTAACCAAATACACACAATAGGTAACAAGGAAGGTTCTCAAAGTTAATGTTCACAAGACAAAATCATAAAACCAGAAACCTAGAAATGAAGGTATTCCCAACCCGAAAATCAAAATCAAATGAAAATTCAAAAAGAAGAAACCTAAAACTAATTCAATTACCTTAAACATACAGATAAACATAGAGATAGAAAGAGATGCATGGCCCGCTTCAAAAAAATAAAGAAAAAGAAAAAGAAAGAGATCCACGCAGTAGAGACTTGTGAGGAGTAAACTCCAGCTTGAAGGAAGAAGATATATGACAGTCGATACTCAGGACAAGCACCGTGTAAATGGAAAGCAACGGCAGTGGAGACCTATGACGGACGGGAGATAAAAGTAGATCTGACAAAATCTAACCTGAGTCGAGAATCCGACCCAAACCCGTTTGAAAATTTTGATTTTTGAGAGGAAATTGTCTGAAACCCAAAATTTCCCAAATCCGAAAAACCTGAAAATTTTCGGGTTCTAGCGCATTATCTCTGCATCGACCCAACGTGTTGGTCGTCTAAATATTTTAATGGGGTGCGACTAGGATTTGTGTGACATAGCAGTGAAGCGCATGAATGCATGACCCTAATTACAGGAAATTACCAGAAAGTGTTGTCTTTACTTTGTAATAGCATTTATATGAGAGGGCGGTGTTGCCTTTGCAAAATGCAAAGCCCCAGATATGATATGTTTTTTCGGGGGGGGGGGGGGGGGCGGGGCCGGTTTGGGGGAAGCGAAAAAACGGTACTGCTTCTTGGGTCAGTGCGCTGAACTAATACAAGGCATTTCAAAATTCCCCCCCCCTCCAAGTGGAAAATTTCAAACAGGGCCTCCACAGAGGAAGGTTGTGGGGAACGGGCACTGTTCATACGTTCGGCAAAGGCAGCTGATTTAACTAGCGAAGTAAGAACTTGTGAATTTGCCGGGTGATTTAGCAGTCAACAATATTTAAGAATTTACAACTTTCATTCAAAACAGAGTGAGTTAACTAAATCAAAAAATTAATCATTCTTATTAGGTCTTAATTTAATCAAATTTAAGTGTATAATTATCACAAGATCACCAGATTCACAATTTTTCCTCAACAAATTATAAAACTGAGTCTAATAATAATTTTTCCAAATTAATCTTCATCTTTTAGTATTTCGATTATGCATCTGACATTCATACAAAAAATTAGCCAAAAATCTCACAATAGGAATTAAGACTCTAGGATTAAATTAAAACAACCGAACAAATGTTCAAAATGCAAAGAGCTGAAACTAGCAAAATCAACAACATCAGTTCGATTTAGCAACCCCTAGATTAAGGAAACTACTCACTCATATTCAAATTCAACAAAACAAAAATTAAAAGTATAAATATATCTAGAAGAGAAAATGATAAAATTGGAGAAAAGATTGCTTATTCTTGAAGCTCGGTTAACGATATCTCCATCAACGCCCAGAACTCTTTGAACTTGGTTCGGCCGCTGCTCCTCATTCCTTCATGCTCACAAAAATGGTGGATGTGGATATGAGGAAGATGATATATGATCATAGATGGATCGATGATGAATGAGGCTAAAACCAAGCTTTTTATCGCTAAAAGTGCGCCAGCCAAATGAAAAAAAAAATTCTAAGAAGTCAAACAACCGCGAATAAAACAGTATGACACAAGGAAAAGGGTTACCACAGGCAATCCGTGGGGCACCACCACGTCCTGGCCATGGTGCCTATTGATGGTTTTTGAGGGGGTGAAAAATAAACTAAAGAAAAAGAGAAAACCTCAAGCATACGATTGTCATCGTAGTACTTTGAGGGTCGATCCACAGGGACAACGTTGAGATTCAGGTCACAAAAATTGCTAAGTAACTAACTAATTAACCTAGAAAATTATACTCACAACCAAATCAAACCAAACCAAACCAAACCAAATCCTAAGTAATCAGCCAAACTACTAAGAAATCAACATCAATGAAACTTAAGCACTAAACTACTCATTTCAAATGATCAACCAACTACTAAAATCAACTAAGTCACCTAAACTACTAATAAACTAATTTAGCTTAACTAAATTCATAGTATTATTCAATCAACCAATCAAACCATCACTATCATTCAACATTAACGAAACTAAACTAAGAAAACCTTTATTCGACATCGACTCAGCAAAAACAAACCGTTATAATCCATTCAGGCAAACTAAGCAAGCTAGACAGCGAGTATGAAAACGATTGTCAACATTCAACCAAACCAATAGCAACATAATCAACATGATTTTATTGAGCAGAATTGAAACCTAGCCTACTCAGAGCATAAGCAGAATCGAAAGCAACAGTAGGGGAGGGAACCAAAACCGAAATCAACGAAGAACAAACCGAAGCTGGGCATCAAGCATCAAGCAAAACCGAAGAACAAAAAGCAGCAACAGGAGAGGGGAAAAATGGGAACGAAAGCAGAATAATCAGAGAGGTTCAGTAACGATGCAATACCAGAACAAGTTAGGATCTGAATTCACCATTCACGACCCATAAACAAGCTTCACCAACACAAAGAAACAGGGGAGGGGGATTCAAATGAAATTCGGCAAAATGACTCAAATTAACCCAACAGTTTTTGCAATTACGTCTGAAATCCGTGAATACCCATTCGAAAATAGCAACTCAAACCTAACTACATGAAATCCTAACTCAAAACAACTGAAATTCGAAACCCTACATTCGAAACAACCCTAAATTACGAAAATGAAAACGTAATTAAACTAACCCTAAAACGGAATTTAAATATACTCTAACCCTAAATTACCTAATATTACCTAAAATCCCACTTCCTAAAGTACCTCCAATGGCGTCGAACTCCTCCTTTATACCCGACTTGCTTCGACCTTGACCCTTCGATTGGGGTGGTGTGCTGGACGGTGACGATGAAAGCCAGCGAAGGATGCACTGTGGCATTTGCTACATGAAACGCAGGTGGATGAGATGGGGAGATGAGGATGAAGAGGAAGAAGGTGGGTTTCGAATTCTGTGGTTTTGGGGTTTTGAATCCTGTGGTTTTGGGGTTTCGGTGGGCTGGTTTTGGAGGAGAGAGAAGAGATAAGGAAGAGAGAGATGAGGAGGATCGAGGAAGAATGGAGGTTTCTGGGTTGGGGGTCTGAGTCGAGGAGAGAGAAAGTGAAGGGGAGGGGACACGCGTGAGGAAGAGAGAGAAGAACAAGGGGAGGCGGTTAAGTGAAGCCGGTTTTCTTTAATTGAATCGGGCTTTTTCCATTAGCTTGAACCGGTCGGTTCGGTTTTTTTTAATTGCTGGACCAGTTTTCTTTTTCTTTAGTTCTCCTTGGCCGGTTCTCTTGAGCCCATTTTCAAAACCCGACATTTTTCACCATTTTCTACCATTTTTGGCCCCTTTTTTCACATTTATTAAAAATCTGCAAAATAAAATAAAATCAGTTAAAAACCTTAAAAACACGATTAAAACGAGCATAAAACAGGTGTAAAAGTACCTTAAACATAGCTCATTTTTGGCACGAACAGTGCCACTATTTATTTGTCTTGATTCGTTCTACCTAGAGTTTGGCAAAGCTAATCCGAGACAACTACCGTTCCAAAACTGACATGAAGTCAAGTAAGTTTGAGTATAAAATTTAACCAGTTTAATTAAATGGGTTGACGTGTTCAACCCATTTATTAATGGGACAGGTCCAGGTCAAGATTTTTGGACACGAAAAAGTACATGTTCAACCCATTTAGTTAAAAGGGTCAAACAAGTCAACTCATTTTTCTGTTTATCATTTATCCGTTTATCTCTTCATTAGATAATTAAAAACACAAAAATTAAAAACAAATATGCAAATGTAAATTATGATGAATCTTGAGAGTTTTAGAGAGTAATTGTTTAATGTGATATGTAACTTAATTTTTAATGCTGAGCAATTACGTATTAATTGAAAATGTTAAAAGGGTAAATTGGTAATTAGGTGATTGAAGTCGACTAGTTTATCTTAAATAGGTTAAATGGGTCAAGCCCTTTAAAAATTAAATGGGTGTAGGTCAAGGTTTTTTGACCTGTTTAATAAACATGTTAGGTTCAGCTCGAGAGATTCTCAACCCATTTAATTTCGACATAAACCCCACTTGACCCGACCTCTTTCTTAAGTCTAGTTCTACCTATTGCTTCATCTTGGAGCCTCCTGGACCGTGTTACTGACCAAGGTATGTCCATGTTGGGTGTCTTTTGACTTCTTTTGCTTCCTTCTCTGATGCACAAGGTGCCACAATCATCCTTCTGCTCATATGCATTGGGCTCACGAAGTCAAAATCTGCAAACACTATTAAAACAAGTGAAACCCAAGTATAACATTAGAAATAGGTTTATAAATCATATAATTAAGCATATTAATCTCCGAAAATAGCTCCCACACTTAAATGATCCATGCAAATATAACACTTATCAATTACATATTATTTGATATGATATTAGATTATAAACTCTCTCAAGTAGGACATTTAATCACACTTTTTTAAGATTTGAGACCGCACATTTAATTTCACATATATACTTTAAAAAAAACATGCAAATTAAATTAGAAAAGATTGAAATTAATTAATAGTTGGAACTAGTTTTCCTCAAGATCATTTTACATGTCTTCTAATTTTTGTAATATCTTTGATTTAGGAAATTAATTATATTGTTTTCAAAATTCATACATCTTGCCTTGAAAGGGTCAATGTCATATACTCATATTAATTGTCAATGTCTACTGAACTGCACTTCAGAATCCAATGAAAGATTCACGTATGCTTCAGCATACCTGGAACAGCATAAATTCTGTTCATACATTAGTCATATTGAACTATACTTTATAAAATAATCATATCATAGTAATAAAAAAAATTAAGATGCATGTATTTTAGCATGAAAACATCATGAATGAGATTCATTCATTTTAGTGTACCTGATTTCGCGGGAAACTTTTGAGGTACTGTTGATGATGATGTGGGACGAGAGAACGGGTTTATCTGACAGCTCGCGTGCAATACCTGACGTCCTCTTCTTCAAATGGCCAAGCCTGCAAAAAGGGCACACCCGGGTTGTGGACAGGGGAACGCCTCTTCGACGGTCAAGTCAGTCCAAGGTCCAAGTCAAAGGTCAATAGAAAGAGAATGCAATATGAGTTCAGTATATCAGGCTGCCAACTTCTTTCCCGAGGAGGGTAGGTGACTATTTATAGTCCCTTCAGAAAAGGGGTAAAATGATAATTTTACCTAGAGCACTCCACATGGGCCGTCGGTCCTGACAAGGAAGGGTCTTGGGGGAAGTCCCTAGGGTTCCATTTAGGGCGCACTATCTAGGATATGGGCCTTATATATGGATTTAGCTCGGATGAACCGTGAGCAATCAAATTTTTTTCCAATCACTTAGCCCCTCACATTTTACCCGCACGTCGAGCCAGACGAGCAGTCAGGTAGAATGTGGAGAAATGCTCATGGCCGGTATACATCTGGGGGGGGTCTCGAAAATTAGGCCCTTTTAACGGACGGTCTTGTGGCCATCGACCATAGTTAAGCAAGTTTTGAGGCTTGGAGGGCGGTTTCAGGAAATTTCCTTCTCCGCCAGTATAAAAGGCGACTACTGAAGAGGGGGTGTTCCATCCTTCTTTTTTCAGTAACGATCGTTATTTGGCTTTCCTTCCATGGCTTTCCCACGCTCCCTTAGTACTAAGGAGATGGCTGAGTACGTTGTCCGACACTTCGCGTGGGACTGGCATGGGGTCGCCTTTGCCTCTCCCAAAAGACTTTCAGGCCTTATGCCCGAGTTATGAGCTGGTCGTGGTCGAGGAGGCTGCCGAGGACTATGAACTCCCAGAGCTGCCCCAGGTGATTTTTTATGCGATGCTTCTGAACAAGGCCGAGAGGCTTCGAGTCTTGCTTGAGTGAGCGCCTTCGAACGTTGGAGTCAGCCCTCACCGAGCTTCGTTGGAGTACCTTTGAGTCGTGGGTATGCTGTACGGTGACCAGATTTTCAAAACCCGGTTCTAGGCGAAGGCAACACCAGAGGAAAGTTTAGGGGCTGGTCAACAAGAAGAGGGCTCGGAGATGAAGCCGGAAGGTGAGGGCTCAGCGACTAAGGGGGCGACCTCCCCTTCTGACGATGACAAGCAGGGGTGAGGCCATTAAGCCCCTGAATGCACGGCCTGTCCCCCCCACCCGCTTTTCTTTTCTTTTCTTTTCTCTTCTTCCTCTCTCTCTTTTTTTTGTATCGTCTATATTGACAGCAATAAAAAGTTTGTGCTTTCATACCTTCAGAAATAGTCATTACTCTGTGTGTGCTGGTTTTAATTTTTATTGACTAGATGGCCACGTGGCTGAAATGAGTTGGCCATTAGGCTCTTGGGGTACCCCCTTGCTCCCCAACTCTCCCTAGGCCCCTTCTATAAATACAACTTCATACTCCTATACATGACGTTCAGGTATCCATCCTTTATGAGGAAGTGGTACCACGGGAGAGGAAGGAAGACAAAGAACGCTCGGTATGCCCATTTCCCCTTTTATTATGACGTTTCCTCCCCGCTACGACACCAGGGAGATGGTCGACTATGTGAAGGACTCCTTCATCTGGCGCCGGAGGAGAGCTACACGTTCGCCTCGTCCCCTTCCCGAAGATTACCACGTCTTATGCCCACGTTTTTCATTGCCCGAGGCCAAGGGAGTGGCGGCCGACTTTGAGCTCCCTGAAATGGTGCAGGCGACATTCTACGCCATGTTGTTGAACGAAGCCGTAGAGTTGGGTGTGGTGCGAGGTTTTATGGCTGAAGGCCTGAAGTCGACCCTGGTGGGTCTGAGGTTTTGAGGTTTGGATGAGTCGTGTCGATCATGAACTGAGAGAAGCGCAGCTTCGGCAACAGGCTGTCAAAGTGGAGGTCTGCGATCCTTTGGACGGTCAGGACGAGAGCTCGGGATCAAATGGCCCCCCGCCCCCTCTAGTGACGAGGAGTATCCTTATTTTTATCTTGAGTTCTCTCTTGTATTGTCCCCTTTCTTTCCTTAGGTCGCCCCTCGTGGGGGCCTTTGATAATAAAATGGTATTTCTTTGTCATGAAGAACTGTTTCCTTCCCACCTTTCGTTGTGCTTTGTGTTGAATGATTGACTCTAGGCCCACAAAAAAACATTTGCATTTTACTCTAGGTCAGGATTTCAAGTTGCAGGAGCCACATGGCGAGGTCGGGGTGGCTGGCTGCTCCGTCGGGGATTGCACCTCCTTGGACATCGGTCTCCTCTCTTTATAAAAGAAGGTGAAATTCCCATCGAAATTCATACTTTCCGTCGCGAGCGAAAAGTGAGAGAAAAGAGAGCAAATGGAAATGAACCTTTTTTCCAATTTCGCCAGCACAGAGCAGGCGGCCCGGCACGTCCGTGACCACTTCTGATGGTCATTGAGGGATCCCTCGGACCCTGGTCCCAGGCCGCTTCCGTCGGACTACCATGGTCTCTGCCCATGTTTCGACCTCGCGGTGACGACGCGATATGCCCACGATTCTAACACCCCAGAGATGGTGCAGATAATCTTTTACGGCATGGTTATAGATGATGCCGCTGAGTTAGGCCTTTCACGCAGGCTTACCATGGACTGCGTGATATGGGCCATGCGAAAGCTAGACTAGGGCCCTGTGGAAGCCTGGCTCGGGGACAATGACCGAAGGCTCCGAAGAGCCCATGCCTCTCATCCAGCCGATCCCTTGGCAAACCCCGTGTTGGCGGGTGGTCCCTTAAGGGGTAGGACACCTCCTTTCCTTCTTTCCGCGACACCGTACAGGCGGCGGAGTATGTTAGGGACAACCTTCGCTGGTCCGTGAGGGAAACACCAAGCCTTCGTCCGAACTTGCTCCCTTTGCTTTTCTCGGCCTGCTGCCCCGAGTTTGACTATATCGTGGCAATGTAGTTTGAACACACTGCATATATCCCCAAGATGGTGCAGACTATCTTTTATGCCATGGTGATCAACGACGCGGCTAAGCTAAGGCTCAATAGGAGGGAGATCGGGGAGAACCTGATGTTGGACTTAAGGAAGCTGAGATGGGATATCATCGAAGCGTGGCTGTTGTCCATTGAGGACAAGCTCAAAGATGCCCGAGTTTTCCTGCTTGGTGGAGACAGTGTATAACCCTTGGTCATGCCCGACGGTGACTTTGAGGTGGAGGGACATGCCCCTCTGTCGAGCAACGAGGAGTAGGCATAGGGGCTTCCGTTGTATTCTCTTTTTATGCTTGCAGGAAAGCTATGTATTGATCTAGCTGTTGTAATAAAAGATCTTTTCATGACTCGCCTCTTTACACTGTTTGTTTGCATGTACATGTTACGAATGGCCGTAATGCCGTACTCTGTGACCCCTAGCCCCCACTAGGGTTAGGGACATAGCGATTGATGGTGAAGCCATGTTTTGGAACTCTTAGCCCCCATAAGGGCTAAGAGTGTGGTGATCGGCCATAGAGCCATGCTCTAGGACCCTTAGCCCCCACTGAGGCTAAGAGTATAACAACCTGCCGTAAAGCCGTGTTTGTGAACCCTTAGCCCTTACTGGGGCTGAGAGTTTAGCGGTTGGCCATGTGGGCGTGGATATGGACCCTTAGCCCCCACTGTGGCTAAGAGTGTAGCGACCGGCCGTAGGGTCGTGCTCGTGGACCCTTAGCCCTTACTTGGGCTAAGAGTGTAGCGGTCGGCTGTGAGGCCGTAGATATGGACCCTTAGCCCCCACTGGGGCTAAGAGTGTAGGGACCGGGTATAAGGTCGTACTCATGGACCTTTAGCCCCAACTGGGGCTAAGAGTGTAGCGATCGACCATGAGGCCGGGCTCAGGGACCCTTAGCCCTCACTGGGGCTAAGAGTGTAGCGACAAGCCATAAGGCCGTGCTCATGGACCCTTGGCCCCCACTAGGGTTAAGAGTGTAACGACCGGCCATGAGGCGGTGCTCATGGACCCTTAGCCCCTACTGGGGCTAAGAGTGTAGCGATCGACCATGAGGTCGTGTTCATGGACCCTTAGCCCCTATTGGGGCTAAGAGTGTAGCCATTGGCCATGAGGCCGTGCTCATGGACCCTTAGCACCTATTGGGGCTAAGAATGTAACGACCGGCCATAAGGCCATGCTCATGGACCCTTAGCCCCCACTGGTGCTAAGCATGTAGCGACCGGCCATGGAACCGTGCTCAAGGGCCCCCAGCCCTTGGGGCTAGGCATATGGCTATTGGCCACCAGGGATTGCATTTGGGGGCCCGTTCCCCTTTGAGGTCGAGGGTTTCTTGCTAATGACGAGGTGATAATAGGGCGCCACGTGGTGCCGATTGGGAAGGGTTGCACCTGCTGGGTATCTTGGGAGATGTGTCCTGCCCCCTCGCTCTATATAAGGGTGTAGATTTGGCAGAAATGGTCATTTTCTCATTGCACATGTAAACCATCTAGAGAGAGAGAGACTATTTCTAGAGAGAGAGGCTTTGACCCCCTTTCCTATTCTTCATTCAAATTCACTGTAGTGCCTCAGGCTCTTCCTTTATATCTTCGAAGGCTTTGCTTGAGTATTCATCCTCATCTTCAAAAAACCTCCTTGAGTCTTCATCTTCTGTAGGTACACCCTTATACCCCTTCCAAGCATTCGTTTGATTTACTTATAAATTATGTCGTCTTCTTGCTCATCCAGTGGGAACGTTCCTGAAGGGTTGGCCAGTCCCCAAGTGGCGGGCCGTCCTCCGCAATTTCCTCACCTCTCGGCCTTTATTGATGACTGGGTGGTTGCGGGCGTCCCCCGAAAGAATCAATGTAGGGAACCTAAAAAGATTCCCTACGTGGTGCCTCTTTTTGAACCAGGCACTCCCTCGTGGTCTAGCTGCGAGTACTTCTCCACCCCTAGTGTCATCAGTCCTGAGTTGGAGGTCTCATATCCATGGGAGATCACTATAACTAACTATATGACTGATTTCCAGGTACGAAGAATGGCAAAAACCAAGTCTACCCCCTGCACCAGGTCTCCAGATGAGTTGTTGGCCGAGGGTAAACAAGGTAATCCCTGTTTTGCCCCTAGCTCATCAAAACCGGGGGTCGAAGTGACCTCCACTAGTACTAGTTCTACCTCGGGGGAGACCTTCTCCTCCTCCTCTTGTGATAGTTCATCCTCGGAGGGGGCGTCGACTAGCTCCTTATCTCATGAAGGGCCTTCAGCTCCGGGCAGGTAAGTACTTAAGAGAAAAGGTCATTCGCCTATAAGACTAGTTCCAGAGATTGTGGCGGAGGGATCAGAGTTCCTAGGGGCCCCAACCCACCCAGACTCGCATGGTGGTCCGGGCAGTCACTTTCCCGACCCCAAGGTCGTCCCTACACTAAAGAGGACAACCCTCGAGAAGCAATACCTCCTAGCTGCTGGGTACACCTTCGTAAACCCCGAGGTGGATCCTACCATTAATGAGGCGTCCGCCAAATGTATAGTTGTTTATCGCGCGACTCTCAGCTACAGTCTCCGATTTCCTCTTCAGCCAGTGATTGAAGAGATTTTGAACAAGTCTGAACTGGTGCCCGTGCAGGTTGTGCCTACATCATGGCACAACATTTGCTCTTTCATCGCAACTTGTGAAATGCGCAGCCTCACCTGCTCGACACGAGCGTTTAGTCTCTTGTATACCGTCCAGAGGGCTCCCAAGGAGATCAGGGACTTGGGATGCTATTGTTTCAACAACAGGTCGGGATTCATGACGGCCATCGAGAAAAAGTCAAAGGTGAAGCATTGAAAATATACTTCCTCTTTGTTCGCCGAGAGTCAGGTTGGAGAAGCGTTCTTGACTGGAATGAGGGTAAGCCTGTTAGGAACCCCTTTAGGGAGCCCACAACTGAGGAAAGAAAAACGGCCCGTTACTTCCAATTATACATACAGGAGGACAATAAGCCCTGGCCCATCGCTAAGTTTATAGCTCAGGAGATAGAGTCTATGAAGGGCCCCGAGAGGAGGAAGAGCAAGTCTAGTGATAGGGAACCTTTAAATTGGCTCCCTAAGTTGAAGTTTCTTGGAAATGACTTCTTCCTTGTTGTGGTGGGCCTTTTAATCCTTAAGAAAATTTTTAAGGGCATTGATCGTCCTAATGGTAGTCAGCTTTTCTATTTGGTTCTGACCTGACTTCCCTTTTGTTTTATGCAGAGTAAGCGAGGGCAAGGTTGACGGTCTTTGAGACCGGGGATGCCACTCCCGAGCAAGTGGCAGCCAACACTGAGCGCCGTCAGGAAGAGGAGAGGCAACGCCTCGTCAACCAACAAGCCAATAAGGTATGCGTTAGAGCCTTATTCCCCCCTTTTATTTGTGACCCCTGGTTTAGAGTAATCTGACCAAGTTACTCGAAACGCAGGCACCCTCTCTAGTCCTGCGCGGAAAGAAACCTGCCATCGGCTTACCGGTTTGTAAGTGCCAACGAACCGAGGGCCGTCCTGATGAGACCGGGTGTCCGCCCCTACTCATGCGGGAGAAGCAGGAGCCGAACGGTCTTCCCCTCAGCACTCCAGAAGTCGGTCAATTGGGGATCATACCTCGGTCTCTAGGAATATACTGCCCCTTCTAAGACCGTGGGGGTTGCTTATCAAGCCGTCGTGGTTCTCCCCCGAGCACCTAGCGGCCATCCACTAATTTCATCAAGGCGGATCCCACAGCCAAGTTCTCACTTGTCCAGGACTTAGTTAAGTCCTGAGACTTGGCAACCTCGGGCACCCCCAAGGTGACCGAGAAGGAGGTGGCAATGGCCCAAGCATTCGCCCAGGGGGTGAGAGCTGAGGCGGAGTGCCGACGACTCAGTACCAATAGCGCTGGGAAAAGCTGAAGGTTAATCAGGATGTCCGAGAGGTCGAGAAGAAGGACTTGCAGAGCCATCTAGAGGAGACGCTTGCAAAGGCCATGGCTGAAGTTACCGCGGGGGCTGAAAGGGTGGCCCAAGCCAAGGAGCAAAGCTATCAGTAGGGCTATGCCGATACCTTGGGGTATTTGCGTAAGGTCTTGGTGACGCTGGCCCAAGAATTTCAGGAGGATAGCTATTTTGAGGCCTACCTCCACTACGTAGACGAGCGCCAGCGGGCCGAGACCTTAAAGAGGTGGAGTTTATCCCTCCTTCCGGAGAGGTGAGGGTTCTGTGGATAAGGCAACTAACCCCTTGTATGCTTATGCCGGGGCTTTTGAGGAGGAGGATCATGAGGATAGTGGAGAGCTCGATGTGTAACCCCCCTCTTCTTTCTTTCTTTTTAATTAGAGGTTGTACTTGCAGTTTATTCATGAAAAACATTCATTTCTAGTAGCCAGCTTCTTTCGTTGGTCGTTCTTCTACTTCATACTTGTTCTTTCATTTTAGCTTGTGTTTTCATTCTTTATGTGCCATAGGGTAGCAGCCCCCAAGCGAAAGAACAAGTGATGTGTTATTTGGCTAAGGAATATACTACTGGCATTGTGACCGGCCTAAAGGTCATGGTCATGGACCCTTAAACCCCACTGGGGCAAAGAGTATAGCGACCGGCCATAAGGCCGTGTTTATATCCTTAGCCCCCATTAGGGCTAAGAGTGTAGCGACCGGCCCGAAGGCCGTGGATATAGACCCTTAGGCCCCACTGGGGCTAAGAGTGTAGCGACTAGCTATAAAGCCGTGCTTATGGACCCTTAGTCCTCATTGGGGCTAAGAGTGTAGCGATCAACCATAAGGTCGTGTTCATGGACCCTTAGTCCCAATTGGGGCTAAGAGTGTAGTGACCGACCATAAGGTCGTGCTCAGAGAAAAAGAGGGTTGCACATAAGTGCAAAGGTGGCCGTTGTGAGCTTCTGATTTTATTAATTGTAATCAAGGTGTACATGTCCGTTGGAGGTAAGGAAAAAGCATGAGCCTAAGTATAGTACTTCCTCAGGTTGCTGTTGTGCCAGGTTCATGGTATGAGAGAGCCACTGACGATCTCGAGGTGATACGTCCCAGGGCCGACTTGAAAAGCAACTTTGTATGGGCCTTCCCAGTTGGCAGTTAGTTTTCCATGTTCCCCCGCCCGAGCTACGACCTCCATGTGCCGGAGAACGAAGTCGCCCACCTGAATCGATTGTAATCGCACTGTGCGGTTCGGTAGGCGTGCGATGTGGAGTTTATAGAGTGCTTCTCGAAGGAGAGCGTCGCCAAGGATGGACGGGAGGAGGTCTAGAGCTTCTCGGAGCGCTACATTGTTCAACTCTTCTTGGAAAGTTGCCAACCGGTGAGTGTGGAGGGCGACCTCTATAGGTAAAACAACCTCTGACCCATAAGCTAACATAAAAGGGGTTTCGCTAGTAGCAGTTTTCTCGGTGGTGCGCATGGACCATAGGACACCGTGCAGTTCGTTCGCGCATTTTTCCTTCGCGTCGTCAAGTTTCTTCTGTAGGGCATGGAGGATAGACTTATTGGCCGCCTCAGCTTGGTCGTTGGTCTGAGGGTGAGCCACAGCAATGAATCAAGTTTGGTAGCCTAAGTTGCTGAGATAGTCAGTGAGCTTACTGGTGTCGAACTGCCTGCCGTTATAAAAAATGATGGCACGAGGGATGTCAAAGAGGGTGATGATGTTCCGCGAAATGAACCTTTGCATTTCAGCTGTGGTTATAGAGGCTAAGGCCTCAGCCTCTATCCATTTAGTGAAGTAGTCGACCGCCACAAAAAGGTATTTACGTTGCCCCATAGCCTTAGGGAAAGGGTCGTGGATATCCATTCCCCATGTAGTGAACGACAGAGGAATGACGATTGGTGTCATAGGGGTGGAGGGGACTCGTTGGATAAGGGCAAACTTTTGGCATTTGTCACAGGTCCGCAGTAGTGTCATGGCATCCTCCCCCAGGCTGGGCCAGTAGTAGCCAATTAGAATGGTCGTCACAGCTAGGGCATGCCCTCCGGCATGTGTGCTGCAAACGCCCTCATGCAGCTCTTCCAGTATCTTTTTCCCATCCTCCGGGGTCACACAGTGTAAGAGGGGATGGGCAAAAGATCTCTTGTATAAGATCCCCTCATATAGGATAAACGAGTTTGACCTCTTCTTCACTCTATCCGTTTCTTTGGGATCTGAGGGAAGGGTACCGTCAGTGAGGTATGTGCGGATAGGATCCATCCGTGTCGAGCGTCTGTCTAACCACAACACTTCATGTAGATCGATGCTCCTCTCCATCAGGGTTTCCCAATTAATGTTTTTGGGCTTCCTGTCATCGGACGAGCTTGTCAGTTTAGACAGGGCATTAGCCTGTTGGTTTTCTAAGCGAGGGATGTGTGTGATCGCAAAGTGCTTTAGTAACTTAGTTGCCTCCTGTAGCTGCCGAACATCTGCGGCCATGGTATCATCATTTGCTTCGTATGCGCCGTTGAGCTGGCTGAAGACTAACTGGGAGTTAGAGAAGGCTTGGACAGAATCCACCCCCGTGGTGTAACATAACTCTATTCCTGCGATGAGGGTTTCGTACTCTGCCTTATTGTTGGGTGCTTTGAACATGAACTTCAAAGCGTGCTCGTATCGTACCCCGGTGGGACTTTCAATGATGAGGTCGACCCCACTACCATCGTTGGTGGACGAGCCGTCTACATACAAGTTCTAGCGCCGCGGGTGCAAATCACCTTCCTCGGCTGGCATTGTATTCTTGGCCAAAACGTCAGCTAACGCCGGGGCTTTGATGGCTCGCCATGGTTCAAAGGCCAAGTCGTAGCGTGACAGTTCTACCGCCTATTTCAAGAGCCACCCTAAGGCATCTAACTTCTGCATGACGTTCTTCAAGGGCTGATCGGTTAGGATCAGGATCTTGTGAGCCTCAAAGTAAGGCCTCAGCTTCCGACTGGCCATCACTAGGCATAGGCAAACTTCTCTATAATAGGATAGTTCACTTCCGCCCCTGCCAAGGCATGACTTACGTTGTACACAGGGATCTGCTTCTTTGCCTGTTGCACTACGAGAACAGCACTGACAGCGTGCTCTAAAACAACCAAATACAAGACTAGAATTTCCCCTTCCAAGGGACAGGCGATTTTGGGCAGCTGAGCCAGGTAGGTCTTCAAAGCTTGGAAGGTCTCGTCAGCCTGCTGGTCCCAACTGAAGTTGGCCTGCTGTCGTAAGACGTGAAAGAGCTGCTGGAACTTGTCGGCAGACCGGGACATAAATCGGCCCAAGGTGGCTATGCAGCCGGTTAGGCGTTGCACTTCTCTTACACTTCGTGGCGGCTTTATGTCGAGGACGACCTGGGTCTTGTTCGGGTTAGCTTCGATTCCGCTGCTGCTGATCCTGAAGTCGAGAAATTTGTCCGACCGTACCCCAAATACACACTTCATGGATTTAAGCTACATGCTGAAGGCCCATAGTAAATCGAACCTCTTCCTCAAATCATGGCCATGATCCCCATCAGTCCTGCTTTTTACTATCATGTCGTCGACGTAGAGTTCCATGGTCTTGCCAATCAAGGGTTCAAACAGCTTGTTAACCAAGTGTTGATAAGTGGCCCCTTCGTTCTTTAATCCAAAAGGCATCATCTTATAACAGTGGAGGCCACGGTCCATGATGAACACAGTCCTTTCCTAATCTTCCGGGCAAAGGGGGTATCTGGTGGTACCCGGAGAAAGCGTCCATGAAACTCAATAAGGCATGTCCGGCCGTGGCGTCCACCAACTTGTCAATTTTCGGCAGCGGGTAGCTATCCTTTAGGCAAGCCTTGTTTAAATCCGTGAAATTCACACACATTCTCCAAGTCCCGTTGGGTTTCTTTACTAACACCACATTCGAGATCCATTTAGTGTATTAGCATTCTCGAATGAACCTAGTTTCTAGCAACTTCTATTCTTCAGCATTGGCAGCGGTCGCTCTCTTGGGCCCATATGGAGCTTCATCTAGATGACCGGCCTGTGATGAGGGTCCACGTTCAGTCGGTGTTCCATTACAGTTGGGGCGATGCCAGACATTTCCTCAAGCCCAAATGTGAAATGCGAAGACATCTTTATACTCCCGTAGGAGGGAGAGCAGTGATTGCCGATCAAGGGCGGCCATATCTCGACCCAGCTGAACTGTGCGCTCGGGTCGTTCTTCCTCAAGTGAAGCTTGCTCCACATCACTCGTGGCCTCCGGCCGAGGCTGTGAGGGTTCCGTCAAGGTGAGAGTATGGATGACTAATGCTTTTATAACCATGGTGGCTGGTCCAGTCCTTGCACGCTTCTCCACCTGGGACGGCCTGCCAAGCCCGTGCTCCTTTGTTCGCTCTGCCAGGGGTCTGATGCTCACCAAGTAACATTCCCAGGCTGTCCGTTGGTCCCCATGCATTTCACTGACGCTTCCGTCATCAACCTCGAATTGGAGTTGGAGAAAGTATGGGGCGATGACAACTTTCACCTTGTGAAGGGTTGGACGTCCTAGGATGACATTGTACGCCGCGGGCACGTCAACGACCAAGAAGTCGACCTCAAGGTTCTTGGATTTGAGCTTATCAACAAAGCGTACAGGGAGGCCGATTATCCCAGTGGGATTCACCTTATGCCTACCGAAGCCTAAGATGGAGTGCACCAAGGGGACGATATCACGTCCAGGGTGAATGAGCTTCTTCAAGCAGTCCTAGGTTATGATATCAACAGAGCTACCCGTGTCGATCAGAATTTGTCGTACAATTGTGCTTGCTAACTTCATCTCAACGACTAAGGGGTCATTATGGGGGAAGGTGAATCGCGGGGCTTCCTTTCCACCAAACACCATTGTGGGCACCGTTATGCGGGGTCCTTACTCAGTGGTAAGTACCTGCTGTGCACTTCTGAGCTGAGCTCACCAAGCTGATCGGGTTATTCCTTTTGCATAGCCCCCAACAATTGTGGTCACGACTTCCGTTGAACAGTTCTCATCTCACAGTTGGGGTTGTGGGGGCTCCTGTTCTCGTAGAAGAAACTGTGGTCCTCTCTTTAGAAATCGGTCAATCTGACCCTTGTCTGCCAATTCATTAAGGGCTTTCTTCAGTTCTTGGTATTCAGTCGTGGTGTGTCCACTCTGTTCATGAAACTCGTAGTATTTCCTGGCATTCTGCGGTTTAGGGGGTGCGGTCATAGGTGGTGGTCTTTGGAGCATGGGATGTCCCCTAACCTCTTTGAGAATGCTTTTGGCGTCGGTCGTAAACTGAGGGTCAATTGCCTCGAGCTGTGGCCTCCTTTCCCAGGGGCTAGGATTCCTATCACCATGATTGAGATTCTTATCCCTTAGGATCCTAGCCTTTTTCGGGGCATTGGAATTGTTGGCGCAGATCTCTGTGGTGCGAATGAAATATATGGCCTTCCTTAGGGCCTCGACCAACGTCGTCTCCTTCTATTCAACCAAGGAAAACTTGAAGCGGCCGTTCTTGAGACCATTCAAGAAGGAGGTGTATGCCACCTTGTCCTCCAGGTTTGGAATCAGCACCGCCTCCTGATGGAAGTGCTTGGCAAATTCGGCGAGGGACTCCTGTGGCCCTTCTTGATTTTGGACAGGTGGATACTAGTCATCCTTTCCTTCCGATTGGCGATGAGTTGGCTAACAAATTTGTTAGGTAGGTCCTGGAAGCAAGTGACGCTTCCTGAGGGCATACCATTAAACCATGATTGCGCCACTCCCTTTAAGGTAGCAAGGACATAGCGGCAATAAGCAGCATCATCTACATCCTGCACATACATCTGTGCCTTATAGACCCCCAGATGCTCCTCAGGGTCTGTCATCCCATCATAAAGGTCTACCGCAGGAATCTTAACTTTCCCATAGCATGGAGCATTGATGATTTCAGCGCTAAACAGGGTGGAGAAGGGAAGGGCAGTCGGCCGAGCGGATGTTTCCGACATCTTGATGGGGGTTTTAGGATGGTGCTCTACCTCAACAACAGAAGGACTCTTCCATTCCCGACCATGCCTCGAAGTTCTAGCGGGAAATCAGTCTCCTCGGCGCAGCTCCTGGCCGCGGGTCCCCCACGACTTTTAGTGCGCTCACAATGGGTACAACGTTTCGGGTTGAGCCGACGCCTGCCTGAAATCTCCCCCTGAGGCTTGGAAGTCTGCTCTTGCTCTTCAAACCAGGGGGTCCGCCTCGAATGGGTTGCATAAGGAGTGGAAGCAGTCGTAGATTTGGCCGTTGCCCCCTGCCAAGGGCGGCCACCAAGTCTCGCTATCGCGCATCGACCTTGTTACTCTGTATAGGGTCGACCGCTTCGGTCCAACCGAGATATCTCCTGCTCCGACTCGTGTAACTGGGAGATGGTACCCATTCGTGCCGGTAGGAAGGTTCACATCCATTGGTAGGTATGTAATCAAAATGAGAAAGTGGCCTGGCCGAGTTCAACGCCTCCGTAGCCCTTTTAACCTGTTTCGAGACCTGTCGAGTGATAGCGTCCGTCATGGTGGACATAAATTTTTTCAGGCCATCCACCGTGACGTAAGCTTCTCGTTCAGGAGGAGGTGGGCTAGCTGCTCGAGGATTTGCCCGCGAACTCTCCGAGGCGTCCTGCACCTCAGGAGGCGCAGAGGTATTAACCGCAGGGGCCTTGTCCCTATGAGTCTGTGCCCGTGTTGCTTCACTTACCACCATCGCTACCGCTCTATCCTCACAGATGGCGCCAATCTGATTCTGCGGGAAACTTCTGAGGTACTACTGATGATGACGTGAGACGAGAGAACAGGTTTATCTGACAGCTTGTGTGCAGCACCTGACGTCCTCTTCTCCAAATGGCCCAACCTGCAAAAAGGGCACCCCCGGGTTGTGGACCAAGGAACTCCTCTCCGACGGTCCAGTCATCCCAAGGTTCAAGTCAAAGGTCAATAGAAAGAGAGTGCAATATGAGTTCAACATATCATACTACCAACTGCTTTCCCGAGAAGGGCAGGTGACTATTTATAGTCCCTTCGGAAAAGGAGTAAAATGGTAATTTTACATGGAGCACTCCACATGGGTTGCCGGTCTTGGCAAGGAAGGGTCCTGGGGGAAGCCCCTAGGGTCGTGTTTAGGGCCCATTATCCAGGATATGGGCCTTGTTTATGGATTTAGCTCGGATGGGCCTAACCTTGGGCAATCGGATTTTTTCCCAATCAGTACCAATTAGCAAGCGAAGGGGAGTCACGTCACAGTTGACATTTGTGACACGGACGACCTATGTGTTAAATTTTATTTTTATCTGATACATGCCAGTATGACATTTTTATTTCAAAAAACCAAAATAAATTTCAATTCACTGAACTTTTCCCTCTATATCCCAAGATTTGCAAAGCAAAAGTGTTTCAATTATGCATTCTAATTTTCGTCCTTTATCATAGAGGATGATTCCTATAACCACCAAAGGGATCGTTTAGTGGGAGTTTGACTTATCTTTTAACAAGAGGATGTGTTCAAATTCTACTGAAGGTATAGGGAAATTTCTATTACCCTTGTTTCTGTTCCCTCTCTCACTCCTTCTCCTACTTATAGTGTTCCTATGAGATATGAACATTTAAACATGTACATTTCTCAATGTTTTTTTTTTAAAAAAATGAGACAGAAGGATGGGGCCCATATCAACTATGCAGTAGTAACATGAGTAGGTACTACATATATGAATTGAATAAGTTTAGCCATCAATACTGAAAGCGTGTTGTCAGCTTGGTACGTCCTTTGCTTGTAGTAGCGTGCATCACGAGTTCGACTATCGGCACCTCGCTTTCCTCTTCTTAGAGGAAGTGAGAGGCAAAGGATGCCTAGGCTTGTGCTTGGGCTTCCCCCCTCCCACTGGATTTGTTAGTCCACTAGATATCCTCGAGAGCGGGGCCCAATAAATGTCCCACATTTACCCTTGTATGGAAAAACGTTTAGCCATCAATACCAAGCTATACAATTCAAGTGGCCTTCAAATAGTATTAAATATCTCGATGGCTAGAATTTCTTCAACTTGCTTCAAGCTATTGGAGTATGAAAGTGGGTAATTGTCCCACATTGATAAAATTTCAAGAATATGATAGTGGGTGTTGTATCCCACATTGATGAAATTAAAAGGCTTGGGCATGTATATAAGCTTATAAGTTACTCCACTTATTGCTAATTAGTTTTGGGTTGGAATCTCATTTGAGCTTATATATATGACTCCTTGTTTATGGCCCAATTGATATATAAAAATGTAACATGGTATCAAAGTAGGTTGCTCAATCTTGATTTGCCACCGTCCCCGTTTGATTAAAATTGTGTGCACGTGTTGGGCCTTGTTAGTAGCCCACACATAAGAGGGCATGTTTAGAGTATGAAAGTGGGTAATTATCCCATATTGATAAAATTCCAAGAATATGATAGTGGGTGTTGTCCCACGTTTATGAAATTAAAGGGGTTGAGCATATATATAAGCTTGTGAGTTACTCTAGTTATTGCCAACTGATTTTAAGTTGGAACCTCATTTGAACTTATATGTATGACTCGTTTGTTGAAAGTCCAACCGATATAAAAAATTTAACAAGATTGCCTTGTTCGGAGTTCTGCTACTCACTGTATGACGCATGACTCAATTATAATCTCATTCAGTATTTCTTTCCCTTCCCTCCCTCTTTGGTTTTATATGAAGCATTATGGTTAATAAATTAGAATATAATGCGGGGGCTCCAAATTCACTCGGGTTGATCATAGCCACCAGGTTGACACCGCATGAGCTTCACTCTTTCTTCATGATTCTTCATGATCGATATCCGTATGTCCAAGAGTTTTCTTGTCACACACTCAACATCTCTATGGGATGCACTATTTTCTCAATTATTTGGTTAACGTTCATTTTTTTTAGACTTTTTATGCTTATATAGCTCATTCGATGTTAATAATAGCTTTAACATTGGCAAGGGTGTTAATTGGAAGGAACATCATCAAGAAGTGATTGCAGAAAAAGTTGCTTCGAAGTTGTTTAGCAAAGGGTATATGTCAGCTATGTGTGTTCGGACAATAAAGATCTCACTTTTATGTATTAACTAGTTTTGAATGATACGCAATCCGTACATGACTCAATTAATTTCATATATAAAATATTAAAAATCTTAACATAAACAAATTTCAATGATATTCATTCATTGAAGATTATAGAAACTTTAACTTATTATTATACAAAGTGTGTATATCTATTACAATTGGGAATATGAAATAAATAACTCCAAATATTACTTGTCAGTTAGAATGAATCTCCAAATATTAGGATTTTAAAAGAAAAGGGTTAGTGTACCATAAACCCTCATAGTCGATTTATTCAAACTCGGCTTGAGCTTGATTGAGCTTATTTAGTTATTTAGAGAAAATATAATGCATATTTCATGATGGTACTGATGAATGTTGCATTTGCACATATTATTTAAGCATTTGAAAGTCATTTTAGGGGATTAATATCTTAATTGTAAGATTTATGCCCATATTTCCATATTACGCTAGCATTTTTCTTGTTTGAGAGTGTTTGCAAACTTTAACCTTGTGAGTCCAAAAAATATAAGCATAAAGATGATTTTGAGGCCTTATATCTTAAAGAAGCAAAAGAGACTCCAAGACACCTACCACGAATGCACCGTGGTTAGTACTACGGTTCAAGAGGTTCCAAGAAGAAGCAGTTGGAACAAGAGACAACGATCTAACCAATGGGTACCATGGCCTGGCCGTGGTGGGGAGCATGGTATGTGGGTTCCTACACGGTCAGCCTATGGTGAGTCCTGTTCCCCTAAGTTAGCTAGTTTGCTTTGCAACTTTTCAGGTTTAACCATTTTGGATAGTTTGTTGATTTGATTCCAGTGATAAAAGCCTATTTTACTACTTCCTTGGCATCCTATCCATCATTCTATCATCATCCATTATCTTTCTCACATCCATAATACACAATTAAAGAGAGTTGAAGAAGAAAGAAGCAAAGATCGAGCATCATTCAAAGGCTTTGAAAGTTGATTGAAACATCATCATTCGGGCTACTTGAATAAGCTTTTCTTTCCTTCTCTTTTCATTTAATTTCTCATTTTAGTTTAGATCAAGAATTTGGAGATGTTTGTCTTATTTTTTTGGATACTGAGTGAGTAGATTTCTTTATTTAGGGTTTGCAAAGTCAAACTGATGTTCATTTTGCTAGTTTGAACTTTGTGTACTTTGAATCTTTGCTTGGTTATTTCAATCTAGTCTTTGAATTATGATTGCTATTTTGAGATTTTTGGCCAACTTCTAGCATATATGTTACATACTTAATTGAAGTACTGAAACGTGATGATCGACACTGGAAAACTAGGATCAGACTTAGTTTAATAATTGCTTAAGAAAGGATTGTAAAGTAAGTGGTCTTATAATAATCATATTCTTAAACTTGGCTAAATTACTATCTAGTGAAAATTAACAACTAGTTTTATCAAGTTAATTTACTCCAGTTGGAAGAAAGTTGTGAAGTTCTAATGTTATCAACCATTAAGTCACTCGGCAAGGTGAGAAAGTGATGTTTGACTAGTTAGATCAGCACATCGTTAGGTGATGCTACCTCTATATGTTTTCAGTCATAGAAGTTGGTCTTTATTGTTTAGCATTGGTCAGATAACAACTCAAATCAAATATTAGTTTCACTTAGCAAACTTTTAAAGGAATACTTGCTAATTCAATCTAGTCTTGATGGGATGACCTTGATCAATACTACGACACATGTGCACTTGCAGTGGCAATCAGGTAGTTAGAATTGATTTTAATGTGGACATTGTAAGCCCAATCTTAACACATACAATATTGATAATTTTTACTTTAAGCTCGACATTATAATGTTTGAAGATAAGTATTAGTTTCACATGAATATTAGAACCACAAAACAAATCCAGTGCGGAAGTTTAGGCTCAATCTAGTTAAATTTTAACTTTATTAAAGCTTAGCTTAGACCTAATTTGACCAGAACCAAGGCAGGCTTAGATTTGAACTCCAATTGACTTACACACATATCAAAGATACGCAATGCGTACATATTAACTAAGGTATTGTCTTCTTTAACTTAGTATTTTTAGAATAAGTTCAATTTAGTTCACTTCAGTGAAAAGAAAATAAATTTAGTTCAATTCACCTCAATTCAACAAATATAAGCTCAGAATTCAATAGAAATAAGTTTGGTTTAGTTCAATTTGAAAAACTAATTTCATATTCAACAAAAATAAGCCCAATTCAGTTTAGTTCTATCAGCAAAAAGAAGTCCAATTCAATTTAGTTTTCATTTCAAAAATAAAAAGTTAAGGAGAACATGGCCTAAGTAAAAGCTATGTAATATACATATACAAACTATGTACACAAATGAGCATAATATCATTCCGCAAAAAAATGTTATAAATTATCTTATAAAAATAAAAATTTCACTTGGAAAAAAAAGAGTTTAAGAAAAACATAGATACATATCGACAAAATAATAAGAAAAAAAAATGTTGACGAAGCCGTAAGGAAAATATGCATTTATAAATAGTAAAAAAGAATGCTATACATGAACTTAACAGCAACTAATGTTACTCAACATACCGCACAATTAAAAAAAAAAAGAATCCTTTTTTCTTAGTCTTGAATCCTCTATTTTACTGGAATCAAGCTACTGTTGACCTAACAAGCGGTTGAACTCTCTCATCACAGATTTTCTCCATTCACAAGACTCGTACCTGAGATTTTGCTTAAAGGGAACAAGAGTCAAACAACTTAAACTAACCGATATTGGTTAAAAAAAAACCCACTTTAAGCGGTCCACATATATGATACAAACCACAAAGTATATATAAAAAAACCTATTGGCGAATATATACGATGTAAACTAATAACAGTGAAAGACAGTTAATTACTAGCCTGATTTTTTTCCCTCTCTTATATGGGAGAACATATGACTTTTGTCCAAATCACCTTATTTGAATTGAAAAGTTAATTCAATCTTAAAGTTTAAATTAATTAATGACAATCATCTACTATGCACAACTTTCCTCTATAGATGAATTTTACATCAAAAAAATAGATATAGGAGTGTAGGCATAGAAAATTTAGTAATAAATACCATGATAAAAAGAAGTATAAATTGATTATTTGGCTCAACCCATTTAATTAATTATAAATTGGGTCGAATCGATTACCAAGTCATGACTCATATGACTGTCAAATCGAAAGTCAAATTGACTAACAAGTCAAATGCCCAATCAACAGTCCAAAAAGGCGAATAAGTCGCAAACCCTAGTAAGGGAAGGTGGATTCTTTCCCTATATATAGAGCGCTACTCCCTACTACTCAGGGGAGAAGATTCATTCACTCTGAAGGCATTATGAAGACTCAAAGGGCTAATTTCTTTGAAGGAAGACAACAAGCACAATTAAAGCACGTGTCGTCTACCATCGAAGATCAAAGAAACCCCGTCTTGATCGGGATCAAGCCTCTTAGGCCCCTATCTCAAGATCAAATTTATTGAATTTCATTCAAAGGAAGTCAAATCAATCAACTTGATCAGGATTCAAGCCAATCAACCCTCTTTCAAGTACAAATTAGAGATTGAATAAGAGAATTTATTACACTTGTTTTTCTAACTATTATACAGAGATTGTACCCATATCTTCTGAAATTAATACAAATTAAATTTGCCCATATTTCTTGTCTTAATTTATTTTAGATGCGAAATTTGTGTTTACAAATTTTTGGCACGCTCGGTGGGACATTTCTGCCTCTTATCTCTTTCTCCGAGCAAACAAGTTCTACATTCCTTTGAAGAAGACATGACTCCCAAAAATGTCATCCTTCAATCTTCGAAAAAGGAAGCTATAGAGTCTACATCTAAAGGGTCTGCAAAGGCTAGTATTGCATCTCACAATTGAAGCACTGGAGTGATGACTAGGAGCATCACCAAAGTTGCTGCCTCTATCACCCCAAAACAACAAGTTGTGACTCCAACTTTGCAGTCACACAAAAACTCAAAAATTTGGCTTCAACTTGCCTGTTGATGGAGTCAATCAAACTGCTTTTCTCCCTAATTTAAAACTAAAACCTTTTGTTGCCTTCAATATGAGAAAGACTCTACCCTGTGAACTGGATGAATTTCATGCCTATAGCAATAACGTCTTCCAACCTTTCGATGAGGATGATGATGACTATGGTAGTAGCGATTCTTCACCAACATCTCCAAGGGATTTACTTTTCTTACAAGTTGAAGTTGAATCCTTTGACACTATCATCATGCCAGTCATGGTGACAGAGGCTATCAACTTGGAGGAAGAATTGGCAAACATGAAGGCAGCTCTGGAAAGACTCTCTAAGGAGAGTGCAGAAAAGGATGCTCAAATTAAGCGTCAAAATAAGCAGATTGTTGATTTGAAAAAGAAGCTAGAAAAACAATCATCTGAAGCCTCAAACAAAGGCTCTAGTAGTGAAGATTCTAGCAAAGAGTCCAATTGCAGCAAGGAGTCTGATGATGAGCCTATTCCATAAAATGATTCAATGTCAATTGAGCAAATTCAAAACTTGATAGCGGATGCGGTAAAGACCCATCTAGAAGGTGGTTCTCACATAACTCATCGTTACACCAAGCCTTATATGAAAAGGATTGATGCACTGTGGATGCCTCAGGGATTCCAGCCTCCAAAATTTCATCAATTTGATGGCAAAGGGAACCCAAAGCAGCATATAGCGCACTTCATCGACACTTGCAATAATGCTGGCACGAGTGGTAACCTCTTAGTAAAGCAATTCGTGTGATCCCTTAAAGGTCTTGCGTTTGACTGGTATGCAGACCTTGCTTCTGCATCCATCGATAGCTGGGGGAAAATGGAAAATGAATTTTTGAATTGCTTCTATAGCACACACCGTATGGTTATTATAAGTGAGTTGACTAATACTAGGCAAGGGGATGAAGAGCCAGTCATAGATTATATCAATCGTTGGCGTGCCCTCTCATTGAAGTGCAAGGATCACTTGCCTGAATCTTCTGTTGTTAAGATGTGTGCTCAAGGAATGGAGTGGGATATCTTATACGCTTTGTAGGTAAATGGGCCGAAGACTTTCCAAGAATCAGCAACATGAGTTCATAATATGCAGCTTACAATCGCCTACTATGGAAGACAATTTGATGATGGTGAATTAATGACATCGTCAAGAAATAGAAGCTCCATGCTAAGAGACTCTGAAAAGAGCGAATATTCTTATTCTCAGCATGGTGCACCAAAAATGCTTGACAAACTTCTTGAGAAAGGACTTGTAGAACTCCCAGAGTCAAGGCGTCCTGAAGAAATTGGAAGAACTAATGACTCCAAATATTGTAAGTATCACAGGATCATCAGTCATCCTATAGAGAAGTGCAAGGCACTCAGGGGACAAGTCCGGCAACTTGCAAATGAAGGAAAGATCACATTAGACGAAGAAGACACCGAAGAATATGATTGATCGTTTATTAAGATCGTATTGGAAAATGCTTTGCAAGAGGAGCGACCCAAGATTAGCATTTAGGATGAAGACTTTCAAGTCGCAAAACAACTTTGACTCTTAAAGACTCCCAAGTTACCAAACAATTTTGATTCTCAAGTCACCCTTAAGAATTCAAAGTCCAAACTTCTAGACTCTCAAGTCACCATAGACTATCAAGTCACTCGCAGGATGCCCAATCCATCAAAATGAAAGACTTTCAAGTCTCTTAAAGACTATCAAATGAACAAAATTATAAACTTTGAAGTGAACTCAATGACTCGCAAGTGATAAAAGATAAAGACCATCAACTCAACAAAGTCAAAAGCCATCAAAATCAAGACTCTTAAGTCTTCTAAGTTCAAGACTCACAAGTCATCAAAGATAAAGAATCTCAAGTCATCAACATTAAAGACTCTTAAGTCTCCCAAGTTCAAGACTCATAAATCATTGAAGATAAAGACCCTCAAGTCATCAAAAGTAAACACAATCAAGTCTCCCAAGTTTGAGATTCACAACTCATTAAAGACAAAGAATCTCAAGTCATCAACATTAAAGACTCTCAAGTCATTAACATTAAAGACTCTTAAGTCTCCCAAGTTCAAGATTCACAAGTCGTCGAAGACAAAGACTCTCAAGTCATCAAAAATTAAAGACAACAAAGTCTCACAAGTTAAAGACTTTCAAGTCATTGAAATTAAAGGCTCCAAGTCACCGAAGATAAAGACTCCTAAGTCTTCAAAGTTTAAGATGCCAAAGTCATCGAAATTCATCCAAAGCAAGACTCCTAAGTCCTCAAAGATAAAGACTCTGAAGTCATCAAAGTTTAGAATTATCAAGTTATCAAAAGCATAAGACTCCTAAGTCTTTGAAGTTTAAGAAGAGCCGAAGTCTTCGAAGTTCAAGACTCCCAAATCATTGAAGTTGCTGACTCTCAAGTCATTCAGCAAACATTTGTGTTGTCTAAGCAGACTTTACATTGTCACTAAAGTGGTAGACTCTAAAGTCATTAAAGATTATAAGCCTTAATCATTGAAGCTTGTGACCCTCAAAGGCGCTAAGTCAACCCTTGCATTGTTTAAGTTGTAGACTCTTAGCACGTCAGTAAATTAGGGGGCAATAGCCATATGTCTCTTCCTTTAAGTTGGTGATGATAGTGCTGGAGCCTTGTTGTTGAAGTTGACCACCTCCTCTTTCGGGTTAGCATCAGCGACAAAGCAGACCTCCTTCTTCAAGTTGGTAGCGATGGTGTCATAACCTTCTCCTTCGTGTTGGCAACGCAGGGCTCCTCCTTCAAGTTGGTAGCGACAACACCATAATTGTGTCCTTCATGTTGTCGACATACGTCCCCCTCATTCAAGTTGGTGACGACAAGAACGTGACCTCCATCTTTATAATAGGGAAAATTACTCGATGCAGACTCGCATGGCAAGCCATCCTAGGATAAGAAAAATAGGAAAAGTCACTCAAGCTGGACCTATTCAAGGAAAGAAAACAAAAAAAAACCCCCTTTCGTATAACTTGTGGCAAGTGATAGAGAAAATGATCCATTTAGTGTACTGTTTTAGGCAACCGACATTTCAAATAACGAACCTGCAAAAGTATTAAAAGAAAAACGTCTTTGGAGGATTTTTGCATTTAGAGGATTCAAGGTTAACCCGTTAATGTACCCAAAAGGGTTAGACATTCAAAGGTTAATCCATAATCAAGTCAAATTCACCTTCGGAGGATTTTCGTCTTTGGAGGATTTTCGCCTTAGAAGGATTCAAGGTTAACCCGTTGATGTACCCAAAAGGGTTAGATATTCAAATGTTAACCCACAATCAAGTCAAATTCACCTTTGGAGGATTTTCGTCTATGGAGGATTTTCGCCTTAGGAGGATTCAAGGTTAACCCGTTGATGCACCCAAAAGGGTTAGACATTCAAAGGTTAACCCATAATCAAGTCAAATTCGCCTTTTGAGGATTTTCGTCTTTGGAGGATTTTTGCCTTAAGAAATTCAAGGTTAACTCGTTGATGTACCCAAAAGGGTTAAACATTCAAAAGTTAACCAATGTTAAATCAAATTCGTCTCTTGAGAATTTCCGCCTTTGAAAGTTCGCATTAAGAGGAAATTCAAGGTTAACCCGTTGGCGCACCCAAAAGGGTTATACATTCAAAGGTTTAACGATAATTAAATTGAATTCGACTTTGGAGAACAATAGCCTTTGGGATGTCCGCCTTAGAAGCATTATTAATCCAAAGATTGAGATTTAGTGTAATCTGAAGGGTAGGCCTGCATCCAAAAAAAAAGAAGCAAAGCAGAAAGAAAAAAAAAATAACACCATAGAACGACAAAAAAGGGAAATACAAGGGTTTCATTAAAAGTATTCTCGATAAGCAACAGTGACGTGGGCTTTGATTAAGAGCAAATTAATGAGAGTATTTGCAATGAGAAGATTCCGCTGCTGGAGTGTCTTGCAATGGCGTTGCCTTCCTTTGGTTGCAAAAGTGGCCTGGGTCATTGTGAACAAAATTCCTCTAAGGTGTTAGTGCGATAAATGAATCCATCTTCGCATATCTCACAAAGATTCTGTCTTCCTTTACTCGCAAAAGCCGCCTGGCATGTTGAGAGCAAAATTTATAATGCGCCAATTCGAAAAATGATTTACAGTGTGGTTCTTCCATCTTCTGCAATTTGGAGCCGTGACAGGGAGAGAAATGGGGGAGCAAGAGAGAAACGGGGAGAGATAAAAAGCTCTTAATACATACAGGATGCTTTTTTCGAATTAAGGGAAGAGACATTACCTTTGTTAATAAATCTTCATATCTTGGGCATATTGAAGATTGCATCTTACAAGATTACACTAAATATAATGCAGGGCTCACTCAGAATAAAAGAAAAAAAATCGAGACTTCAGTCACGTTTAACACCAAAATTGTATACGTGAACTAGTCTCGATGGGGCAATTTATAGATACAGAAAATTTAGTAATAAATACCATGATAAAAATAAATATAAATTGATTATTTTGGTCAACCCATTTAATTAATTAGTAAATTTGGTCAAATCGGCTACCAAGTCATGACCTAGATGACAATCAAATCAAAAGTCAAATTGACTAATAAGTCAAAGGCCCAATTAAGTCGTAAATCCTAGTAAGGGGAGGTGGATTCTTTCCCTATATATAGAGCGCTACTCCTTACTACTCAGGGGGGAAGATTCATTTACTCTGAAGGTATTCTGAAGACTCAAAAGGCTAATTTCTTTTAAGGAATACAATAAGCACAATCAAAGCACGTGTCGTCTACCATTGAAGATCAAAGAAACATCGTCTTGATTGAGATCAAGCCTCTTAGGCCCTCTCTCAAGATCAAATTCATTGAAGTTCATTCAAAGGAAGTCAAATCAAATCAACTTAATTGGGATTCAGGCCAATCAACTTTTTTTCAAGTACAAATTGGAGGTCGAATAAGAGGATGTATTACACTTGTTGTTGTAACAGTTTTATAGAGATTGTACTCATATCTTCTGAAATTAATACAAATTAAATTTGTCCATATTTCTTGTCTTAATTTATTTTAGACGTAAAATTTGTGTTTAAAAAGAGTTCTCTAAATAAGTTTTAAGGGATTTCTTCAAAGGATAAAAGCGGAGTAAGCGCAACATTAGAACTTGATAGTAAATTACTTTTTTCAGATTTTTTGGTTAAAGTTTACTTAAAAAATATACATTGACATTTTGGAGGTTCAAAAAGACCAGGAGGATAGAAAATGGTAGAAAATTCACGTTCGCTTGAGCAAATATTTAATGCAACGCAAAGAAAATCACCAAAGTAGTGTTTTAGAGAGCACAAGAAAAGGTGTAAGAGAACCCAAGAAAAAAAGATGTAGGAGAAAATATTTCGAAAAAGAAAAAGAACCAAAAATAATAAAACAATACCTAAATTAAGCCGTGCTCGACCATAGGTCAAGGTTATTAGCATAAGGTCTAAATTAGAATCAATGGAGGTCCTTAGAATTAGAATCGTAAAATCATCTTGAGGATCATAATATTTTTCATACCGGTTTATTTAGAGTAGTGAAAATTTTATTTTTAAAAGTATAAAAATCTTAAACAAATATTCATAAAAAGAACATAAATTCAATTTAACTATATTTTGTAGAAAATTTTGCAAAATCTATATGATTATAATAAATTCTTAAATATAATTGTGTATATGGGTACTATGAATGTTATCAAAGATTTTTGGTTATGCAAAGAATTGTAGAATTGCATGACAATCTTAAAATAAATTATTTGAACTAAATTAAGCTCATAAGATCCTCCTGATTTTGCGATTCTCGTAAGGTTAGATCAATGAAAGTTCACGTCGTAAAATTGTAAATATGGGTTGGGTATCTAATGGCCAATTGACCATGCATGCCATAGCCATAGGTTGTGATGTACATATCCCATAGAATACATTATTACATGTTATATCTTAAAATTAGTTGTGCTCGAAATATAGGATAAATGTAAAATGCTGAAACTATTTTTTCCTCCGGAAACATAAGGAGAATTGGAGCAATACCAATATAGAGTGTTCTTTTTTTAAAAAAAAAAAAGGAAAATACCAAGGTAGATTATTGAAGAGATTACAATGAAAGATAAATATAATAATTAAATGTTATTGGATGTCTCCAAGGGATGATAAATACAGTAATCAAATGTGAAAGACAAAATAATAAATACAGTAATCAAATATTAATGACAGTTTTTTGAAGAAAACGTAACTAATCCACAAATATAGAAACAAATTTCAAAATCTTTGGATCAAAAGTATATTAAATTCATTAGAAAGAATAAACAATTTTAGTTATTAATTTCATAGTTAACATTTATATACGAATCGAAAATAAAGTAGGAAATTCAATATTAAACGTATCTTTAAATTAAAGAGATAACTTATTGAAAGTAATGTGGCAAACCTTACAAACGTGTGGAGCACTCTCAAATATATATTGCTTTGGCTAAACAGCTTTCAAAATTCATGACTGTTGGTTAGAATATACTAATTTTTGAAGAGCTTGATAATTCATTGTAGTAAAAATATTTAGGGGGTTCACACAGACGGTGTTAATTATATCAAATTGAACATGCGCCCTTATGCGTGCCCCATAATAAGGCTGGATAAAATTGATGAGGAAGCTAATATTAGGAGTCGTCTCAAAAGACAAAGAGGTGTTTGGTAAATAATATTTTGGAGAGGTTTTTGGTTTAAAAAAAAAATATTGGATCAAAATTAGTTGTTTGACTTAGTCAATAAATTAATTTAGGTGTTTGATAGAATAGCTTTTTGAATTCAAAAAACTAATTTGAAAAGGCTAATTTGATGAATTTTTTGGAAGAGCTTTTCGAAGAATTAGCTTTTTATCTCACAAATTTGTCAGAAACAACTAATTTCATCAAATAGTTTTTCTATAAACAGCTAATTTAAATAGCCAATTTAAACAGCTAATAACTAATAGTTAATACAAATAACGAACAACTCTTTGCCAAATAAGGTCAAAATAGAAACATGAACACGACTAGAATTGGAAGCAATATGAATCTTTACACATTTTCCTTTGAGAACTCACAAAATCTGTCTACACGAAAAACGATTATTAGAATGGGAATTTTTAAAAAAAAAATCACTTAACAGGAACAATTATCGGTGATTGAGTAATATATCACAAATGAGTACTAACTTATACTCTAAATTCTCCAATAAAATAATATAACCGAAAACATGCCCATAGACAACAACAGAGGAAAGGGATGTAGAGAGTAGAAAGTCGTATAGCTGTCTTTGGTCGATGAATGTTCCATCACCGGATTCACCGAAACAGAAGAGCCAAGATGTCACGAACAGTGAAACATCTTGATAAATGGAGAAAGTAGAGGTTTCCTCTCTGTTAGTTGGATTTGCGAAGAGAGAGAACTATCTGAGAGTGAGCGAGTGAGTCACTGACTCGTTGTGATTGAGAGAACATGAGACAGTGGGATGTTGTTGGAGGTTCGTACGTGGGCAGCATGCAGAAGACTCCTCAAGCCTTAGTTAAATGTATTATTACTTACAATTTAGTAAGCAATTGCGTAGAGTTTAATGACACTAATGCCCTACTTATATTGCTATGTACGTTTTTATTAACATAAAACATAAGGAGATAAATTTTTAAGATAGAGGTGTCTGATGAAGTTCAAAAGTTACACATTTAATTGAGGCTTGACTTATTATATAACATAAATCATGTACTCGTAGCATGGATAGTTATCTTTCCGGACAATCTTGAAGAATCAAATGCTATAAGATCACCCTAGAGGGGGGTGACTAGGGTAATGATCAAGGTTGCTAAACAATTGAAATGTAAATGCGGAAAAATAAATCGGGACAAAACGCAATCGAATGTTAACGAGGTTGGGCCTCAAAAGGCTTAATCCCTGCCTAGAGTTCCTAACTCTAGGATCAATCCGAACTTTTATTAGGAGGATTGATTACACAACTCTAGAGTACCCTTACTCTAAGTTCCAAGTCACAAGTTGAACCCTTCAACAAGGCTTGGTATAGTTGACCCTTCAACTCTATAATCCTACCCAAGTACAAAATGAACAATACAACTCAAATGTAAAGGAAAGCAAATTTAAGCTCAATGAATGCCAATGTATGCTTCAGGAAGTCGTATGCCAGTTGAGTGCTAGCTCTTTGTGTTGTGTTTCTTCCAGCTTCAAATGTCTATCTTTTATAGGCTCCTTAAGTTAAACTAGCCGTTACATCCAAAAATAGGGAGTTGATCTTCATATTGATTTTCAAGCCACTGATTAGTGTATTCAAGGCCTTGAACTGGCTGATGTTCAGCAGAGAAGTTGCAACAACTACTTTGATTTCTTCCAACGACTGCATTGCTGATTTTCTACGGATAATTCTCAAAAATTGTTTGCTTACTAATTTTAGGCGAACCAAAAGATTAGGATAATATTTAAAGATATTGTAGCCATATTTAGATAATCCAAATTTGAAAGTTTCAAACATTTGTTTAGATAGTAAGCATCAATTTAGGCAAGACCACATTTTAAATCAAATTAAAATCTTGACTTTCACTCAAAATTTAGCCAAGGGTTTTATGGGAGTCAACAATCTCCCCCTTTTTGATGAAAGACAACATTTTACTTTGATTAACTATGAGTAGAAAGGAGTGAATGTTTTTGTTCTTGCCATTGGAAGTCATAAGAGTGTAATTAAGCTTGTCTAGCCACGGTAAGTAATCATAAGAATGAAACTAAGCTACCATTTGCTTACCACAAGAAAGTATCACAAGTAACATACCATATAAAAATGAAGCTATGCTGAACTTACCAATATGTACGTACCACTTACCACATTTTACCATGTATGAGCAAAAGATGAGAGTGAGAGTTTGCTTCACTTTTTGGTTACATGCCAATATTAGCTACCAAAAGCTACCAATCTGCCACACTTTCAAGCATGTTCCCCCCCCCCCTTTGACTTTCATCAAAACAAGGGGGGAAATTACATTGTAATGTCCGATCATACACATGGGTTTTAGCATAAAGTTTGAAAACCAAAAAGATAGCGCTGGAAAACATAGAAATTAAAGTCAAGCACAAACAAACAGCTAGCGGAAATGAGGTGCAGAAGATATGGAATAGATGATACGATCCGCAGCCTGGGTAGCCTTCTCCATATCAGTGGACTGGAATGAGATAGCAAGCTTGACTCCATGATGAATGAGGCTAGTCAACCGTATCAACTCATTGATCTTGCGGTTCATTAACCCCATTTCAGCCTGAATGTGCTCAAGTTGAGTGTGAATTTCAGCATGATCGTCTTTTAACTCAGTGAGAGTGTCAGCAATGTCAGGAGCAGAGCCAGTGTCAGGGAGCTTGATTTTAAGAGAGGAGGCCTCTTCAGGAGTGAGGTCACTAAGCTACTGCCATCCCCGAGCGGTGGTTTTGTAGAACCTTAGGGTTTTAAGGGAGTGAGCGGAAATGACAGGCATATGATGAGTAAGGCATTCCTCACAGTCCATAGGCACTTTAAAATGGGTAAAGATTCAAGTGAGGAAGTTACCATAGGACAGCGAAGGGGTACGACTCATGTTAGCAACCCGATACATGTGACTTAGAATCATAGTGACATAATCGATTAAGTATCCATTCATGAGTCGGTATATGGCTACAAGAACAATCTCATTATAGGCTTCTTTCGAGTGTTCTTTGGGATAGAAAATATGGACAAAGACATAGTGTAACAGTCGAGGTTCCGAGAACAGAACATGATAGGGGGGTGCTTCGTTTTGCAGAGAGTAGGCTTCAAGTTTCTAGGGACTAGCAAATTGTTTAAGGCAAAGGTCTTTGGCAACTTTGTGAGACAGATTTGGAGGGGTTGTGTCAATGAATTTGAGGCCAAAGATTGATTCAAGAATGGGTCGGCTTAAGGTGATTTTCACATACTGGACAATACTCTCAAAGAACACATCGTTAGCCGTGGTTTTTGCCTCTAAATTTGCATAAAATAGTCACACAAGTCGTGGATATACAACATCACCCAAATCCAACAGTTCCAAGCATTTATCTTTCACCGATTTCTCAAGGAAATCGAATTGCTCAGATGCAAAAAAACAAAATGTCTAACTTGTCACAAACAGAGATGGGTTTGCTACGGAAAGATTGAAAACGAGATTGCCTAGGTAGGGAGGGTAGCCAATCACCTGGGAATTGGTCAAGAAGACGGTGTGGTGGCAGAGGAGGAGGAGGTGGCGGTGAGGGTGATGCTGACGCTGGGCTCTGCTCGTGCGTTGGAGAAAAGTGTTGTGCCGGTGAGGAGGGAGCAATGGTAGACTAGGTGGACGCCGAGTTGTCGAAGCTCTGGCCTGAGACGGAGGGCGAGTCGGGGATGGTGACGGCGGTGGGAATCGTCGGCTCGCATGCGCGTTTAGAGGTGCCGACGACGATATGATGAGACCATCGTTTTGTCGGAGCAGAGGACCCCGATTCTTTGCATTTGGAAGCATGTCGAGCTCGTTTGGGAGCTTATCCACCTCTATTGTTGGCCATGGGAGGTGAATTGGGTAAGAATGTGGAGGATTTGAGCTCAAGAGTTAACTAGAGAGTTTGGGCGCAAGAACCCTAGATATTCGACCAAGGCTGAGTTTTGGGGTCGAATTTGGTGTACATTGGAAGGAAAGAGGGAGGGGATAGCAGGAATTTGAAGCTTTCTTGCTCACATGGCCTTGGAGAACGAACAATTTGAGAGAGATAAAGGGTAGTGGCATCGGGTATAAGGAGAGAGAAAGGAAGGTTTGGAAGGGTTGAGATTTTAGGAAGGCAGCTAAGTGATTTTCTAATTGTTTGTTGACGAGCCCAAAACAAAATGGAAGGAACTAAATGCAGAAACAACTCTTTCATTAAAAGGAAGGAATTTTTATCTAAAGGAAGATTTGGAAAGAATTTGAAAAAGATAATTATGTTATCAAAAGGATTTAACAAATTTGATATCATCATTTAAAAAATTAAAATTTAGTTATAACATATAACCAATTTGGTTTAAGAAAAATGTAAAGGATTTAAAAACATATCCCACGTGCCCCACAAGGAAGAAATTAAATTAAACTTAAATTACCTTCCTTTTGGGATGGACCGTTTTAATGAGTTCTCTAGGTGACTTGTAGTGAAGGCCTTGAAATTGAACTCAAGCCCTTGATTTCGGCACACAGAAAAGACCTAGGTTCTGCCTACAATTTAGTGCCTTGAACTGTACCCCAAGGCCTTAAATTTTCTAACTGTTAGCGGTTTGCTGGATATTTGACTTGCAAAATCTCTATAACTTGATTAGTATTAGAGAGGGTTCCCCCTCAATTTATGCACTAATATTAATCATACCAAGTTCTTGACGAATATAATTAAATTGTTGCTCACTTAAATGTTTAGTGAATGTATCAACAAGTTGAGGTTTGGTCGGAACAAATTCTAAACATACGTCTCCTTTTTCAATGTGATCTCGAATGAAGTGATGACATACCTCGATATGCTTTGTTCGAGAATGTTGAACTGGATTTTTAGTGATATTAATGGTGCTCATATTATCGCAACGGATGGGAACATTTTTGAAGTTAATTCCCAAGTCGCGCAATTGCTGCATGATCCACAGGAGTTGTGCGCAACATGCTCCGGCGGCAATGTACTCGGCTTCTGCCGTGGATAATGCCACCGAGTTTTGCTTCTTGGAGCGCCATGAAACAAGTGATTGACCGAGAAATTGACAAGTGCCTGATGTGCTCTTTCCATCTACCTTATATCCTGCGTAATCGGCGTCAGAATATCCAACAAGAAAGAAATCCCCCCCTTTAGGATACCATAGACCGAAATTTTTTGTACCCACCAAGTATCGAAAGATGCGTTTTGTGGCGGTAAGATGGGACTCTTTTGGAGATGATTGAAAGCGAGCGCATAGGCATACATTAAACATGATATCGGGGCAACTTGCAGTTATATATAATAGTGAGCCAATCATCCCTCAATATAACTTCTAATTTATTAACTTACCTTCAGGATCTTGATCGAGCTTTGCACTTGATGCCATGGGAGTGCTTGCATGCTTAGCATTATCCAATTTGTACTTTAGCAACTCACATACATACTTACCTTGGTTCATAAAGATGCCTTCTCTGAGTTGTTTAATTTGGAGGCCAAGGAAGAATGTGAGTTCACCAACCATGCTCACCTCGAATTCCTTACTCATGAGATTAGAGAATTCCTTGCATAGACAATCGTTAGTAGCTCCGAAGAGTATGTCATCAACATACACTTGAATAATAATGAGATCCTCCCTCTTGTTTTTTATAAAGAGTGTTGTCAATTTGACCACGTCGAAAACCATTTTCAAGTAGAAATTTGCTTAAGCGCTCATACCAAGCTCTACGAGCTTATTTTAAACCATAGCGAGCTTTTTGAAGCTTGAATACATGAGTAGGAAAATCAGGATTTTCAAACCCGGGGGGTTGTTCAACATAAACTTCTTCTTGCAAAAACCCGTTCAAAAAGGCACATTTAACATCCATGTGAAAGATTTTAATGCCCATGTGTGAAGCAAAGGCTAATAAAATGCAAATGGCTTCTAAATGGGCTACTGGGGCAAAAGTTTCATCAAAGTCTATACTCTCTTCTTGGTTATACCCTTTTGCCACTAGTCTAGCTTTATTTCTTACCACATTCCGACTTTCATCTAGTTTGTTACGAAACACCCATTTTGTTCGAATTACAGGATGGTCCTTGGGTTGGGGGGTAAGAAACCATACTTGATTTCTTTCAAATTAACCAAGCTCTTCTCACATAGCGACAATCTAATTAGGGTCTTCTAGGGCCTCTAAATGGTTCTTTGGTTCAATGAGTGACACAAAAGAAGAAAATGCACAAAAGTTTCGAAGAGAAGATCTAGTTCTTATACCTATGGATATATCAGTGAGTAAGTTGTCTGGAGGATAATGTGGCTTGAACTTGTAGCTTCGTCTTTGTTCATCCAAAGGTTCTTCATGTTGTGCACTGGGAGTTGCTTCTTCTTCATTCATGTCATTTGGCTCTTCACTCGTAGGAAGCACATTGTTTTCAATATTTGAGTCTTCAGGTTGCTCTTTGTGTTCCTTGCTTGTCTTGACTCTTGTTTCTTCTTCCTCCTCATCATCATATCGGCTTAGCTTTAATTCTTGGAATACAGGAGGGCTTAGCTTACCATCATTAGACTCATCAAAAACAATGTGAATGCTTTCTTCAATTATCTTAGTGCGCTTGTTTTAAACATGATAAGCTTTACTCTTCATGGAATAACCAACAAGGATACCTTTGTCGCTTCTAGCATCAAACTTACCTGGCCTGTCTTCTTCGTTGTTGTGAATGAAACATTTACATCCAAATGTACAAAAATAGGAGATATTTGGCTTTCGATCTTTGAAAAGTTCATAGGGAGTCTTTTTCAAAATAGGACGAATTAAGCAGTGATTTAAAACATAGTTTGCAGTGTTGACTACTTCCACCCAAAAGGATGTTGGCAGTCTACTTTCACAAAGCATGGTCCTAGCCATATCCTCTAAGGTGCAGTTTTTTCTTTCGACCACGCCATTCTGTTAAGGAGTTCTAGGTGCTGAAAAATTATGTGAAATACCAAGGTCATTGCAAAATTTAATGAATTCCTTTTGATCAAACTCCCTACCATGATCTCTTCGAATTGAAACAATAGGTGAGTTTTTGTAAATTTGCAATTGTTTGCAAAGTTTTGAAAACTCTTGAAAGGCCTCATTTTTCTCTTTTAGAAAAGAGACCTAAGTGAAACGCAAATAATCATCCACAACAACAAAAATATAAGAACTACCTCTGAGGCTGCGAATAGGTATTGGACCACATAAATCCATGTGACGCAATTCTAGTGGTTGGGATGTACTAATGAATTTTTTGGGATTAAAGGAACTGCGAACTTGTTTTCCTTTTACACATGCATCGCAGATACGATCTCTTTCAAACTTGTATGAAGGTAAGTTATGCACTAAGTCAAGCTTGGATAATTTTTCTATGGTGTGCTTACTGGCATGACCTAGTCTCCAATGCCATAACCAAGTATCATCAAGTGATGCTTTAAAGCATGATAACTTATTTGATGAAATATTATTCAAGTTGATGGCATAGACATTGTCTATTCTAGGCCCATATAAAGCAATATTGTCATCATGCACATTTTGTACAATGAAATGGGAGGAATTGAATATGACATTATTGCCTTTGTCACATAGTTGGGATATACTCAAGAGATTAAATTTCAATCCATCTACAAGATATACGTTATCTAAGGAGTTAGAGGGATCCTTACCGATCTTACCAATTCCTATGATCTTACCGACTTTATTGCCACCGAAGTTAACGCTTCTATATTTTTTCTTTTTGATTTTAGTGAAGAGTGATGCATTTCCACTCATGTGCCTTGAGCATCCGCTATCAAGATACCAAAGTTCATCAGCGACCTTCAAGCATACCTACAAAACAAAAAGATCAAACCTTTCTAGCCTTGACGTTGAATTTGGGTCCTTTGTTGTCCATGACCATGCTAGATGATCTTGTCCCTTTTGGTACCCAAACTTGCGTCGTTTTACTGCTTGGTTTTCTAAGGGGACATGAATAAGAGATGACCATTTCTTAAACAATAATTACAAGTGATGCGGAATTTGTTATTGGATGTCTCTTGAATAAAGAAGTTTTGATATGTCTTCTTTTTATTAAAGGGATTATAGCCAATACCTTCTTTATTGAAGGATATCCTTTGAGATCCTAGTAATTTGTCCAAGTTGTCTTGTCCATTGGTGAACTTCAAAACCACTTTTTTGAGATCTTCACATTTGGATTGAATTTCTTTCTTTTCTTTTTCAAGAATTCCAATCATTGTGTGAGACTCGTTATTTGATTTTTGTAGAACTTCTTTTTCAAATGACAAGTCACAGACTGTCTTCTTTAAAGCCTTGATCCTGAACAAATACTCTTGCTCACATTAAATACATTTGATTAAGGCTTGAGCTAATTCATCTTTAGAGTAATCAAGAAATTCAGAATAATCTACCTCATCCGAGCTTTCATACTCGGTTTCTTCTTCTTGGATTTGACCTTCATTCACCATGAAGCAAAGGTTTGTCACTTGTTCTTCTTCATTCTCACCATCACTTGAATTGCTATCACGCCATGCAACTATCATTGCTTTCTTGAATTGTTGCTTGACCTTTTGCCTACGTTTTTCTGCTTTCTTTTGCAACACTGGACATCTTTTGTAATATGTCCTGGTAAACCACAGCCAAAACAGGGACCTATATTAGATTCAATTTTATTATTAGAAAATTTTGTACCTTTTGAGTATTTCTCATTCTTCTTTGATGAAGATCCCTTCTTATAAAACTTTTTGGGGTCAAATCTTTTTGACTTGAACATTTTCTTCAATGCTCTAGCAATCATTGCCATAGAGTCTTCATCTCCTTCGCTTGACTCGTCTTCCGAGGATATGAGGTCTTCATTTGCATTTTTAAAAGCTACTCCTTTCTTAGTTTGATCTACTTCTTCATCCTCTTTAAGATGAATTTCACGAGTCATAAGCTTCCCAAGTAGATCATCCAGAGGTAAGGTCTTGAGGTTTTGGGCTTCTTTAATTGCAGTGACTTTAGGACCCTATTTGTTCTTAGGAAGGCATCGAAGAATTTTTCTGACCATCTCCTTATTTGTATAGGACTTGCTGAGGGACTTAAGGTTGCTGGTTATGTCAGTGAAGTGTGTGAACATCTCTTTGATAAACTCGTCCGGTTGCATTTTGAATAACTCGTATTGGTGAATGAGCATGTTGATCTTTGTTTCTTTCACTTGACTCGTTCCTTCATATGGCACAACCAGTTTGTCCCAAATATGCTTAGTTGTTTCACAAGAACAAATACGGTTATATTCATTGGCATCAAGACCACACTACAAAATGTTCATAGCTTTAAAGTTCTTATAGAGTTTTGCAAAGTCCTCCTGTGTATATTGCTCCTTGGTCTTCAGCTGACTTTTTCAATCAATTATTGTCACTGAAAGATATGGTCCCTTGGTTACAATGTTCCATAGTTTGTAGTCTTCAGTTTTGATAAAAATCTGCATCAAGCTTTTCCAATAAGAAAAATTAGTTCCTCTAAATAAAGGTGGTCTAGTGGTAGAGCGACCTTGATCATAATAGCCTTCTCCGGTGGTAGCCATGATCGTTTCCCACTTGACAGTAAGGTCAAAGTATAGTGGGTCTAGCTCTGATGCCAATTGAAGAATCAAAGGCTATAAGATCACCCTAGAGGGGGGTGAATAGGGTGATCATCAAGGTTGCTAAACAATCGAAATGTAAATGCGGAAAAGTAAATCAGGACAAAACACAATCGATTGTTAACGAGGTTGGGCCTCAAAAGGCTTAATCCTCGCCTAGAGTTCCCTAACTCTAGTATTAACCCGAACTTTTATTAGGAGGATTGATTACAAAACTCTAGAGTACCCTTACTCTAAGTTTCAAGTCATAAGTTGAACCCTTTAACTAGGCTTGGTAGAGTTGACCCTTCAACTCTATAATCCTACCCAAGTACAAAATAAACAATACAACTCAAATGTAAAGGAAAGAAAATTTAAGCTCAATGAATGCCAATGTATGCTTGAGGAAGTAGTATGCCAATTGAAAGCTAGCTCTCTATGTTGTGTTTCTTCCAGCTTCAAATGTGTCCCTTTTATAGGCTCCTTAAGTTGAACTAGCCATTACATCCAAAAATAGGGAGTTGATCTTCAAATTGATTTTTAAGCCACTGATCAGTGTCTTTAAGGCCTTGAACTGGCTGATTTTCAGGAGAGAAGTTGCAACGGCTACTTTGATTTCTTCTAACAACTGCATTGCTGATTTTCTGCAGATTAATTCTCAAAAATTATTTGGTTACTAATTTTAGGCCAACCAAAAGATTAGGATAAGATTTAAAGATATTGTAGCTATATTTAGATAATCCAAATTTCAAAGTTTTAAACATTTGTTTAGATAGCAAGCATCAATTTAGGCGAGACCACATATTTTAAACCAAATTAAGATCTTAACTTTCACTCAAAATTTAGCCAAGGGCTTTAAGGGAGTCAACAAATTTGATCAATAAGATTCCTATTACTATTGGCCCCTCTTGATTCTTCTCCCAATCATGAAAGGCTCAAAAGGAAATTTTATTTTAATCAACTCTACAAACTGATAGAAAACTTAGAAAATTGGATTAAGATTCAATAATCTTGTAGTACGGTTCTGATAATCACAACTCACAAGTAGGCCAAAATCTAGTTGGTAGGAAGAGAAGCTAAAATCAATAAAATGGGGAAGGGTCAGTTGGGCTACAGCTGTAGAAATTCTTATGTAATTAACTGCATCCATATGATAATATCGATGTGCGAACACCTAAAAAGTGTTTCATTTTATAAAAAACCTGACGATCTCGTTTGTATATGTTCGTAGGCTTTAGCACCTGCTTGAATGAATGGTATCGTGCTTTCATTAAAAATTTATAAAAAAAAATAGAGAGAAAGAGAACCACGAAGATAAATATTTTAACAATACAAATGCAACAGAAGAAATACCAAACATCTTGAAAGCAGAACTTCAACCTCAAAAAGTAGGTTTATTGATGGAAGAAACTTATGAATAATCTATCAACTCAAGGATTTCAAAAGCAAAATTCTACTTGTTTCCCTTCTTTTAGGGCCTGTTCTTTTCGTTGGTAAATCTATTTTTATTAACTCTTTTAAATCCTTACCAATTTTTTTACCACTTTTAACCAATGATCTCAAAAAACTTTCAATTTTTACCAATCTATTCTAATTCTTACCATTACTTACATTTTTTTTCCTTTCATTTCCACCCTTCAATTTTTTTTTTTAACTCTTACCAACTTTTCCCAATTCTTTTTAATCATTCCAAAAAAAATTACCTATCCTTCCCAATCATACCTATTTATTAACTTATCAGCGAAAAGAAGAGAACCTTTTCCAATAGTATTGCGTTTTTGAGTTTATGTCCAAACTGAATTGTCGAAAAGACTCTTGTCATTTTTATGTTTTTTTTGTTAAAAAAATAAGGGTAAATAGACCACTTCAATGGGCTCGTATCTCATAGCTTATCCAATGGGGCTCATTGGGCCAACGAGGAGGAGAACCAAGGCCCACAACTACCACAAGCCTGGTTGAAGGCGCTACACAATTCCAGGAATTTTGCAAGTACCAAACATTGACCGTGCCGCCTTCAACTTGGATCGCCTCCTTGGTATCATTTGAGCTATGCTCATTTGGTAAGAGCCTCTTGTCAACTGTCTCCTTCAAAATTTGCTTGTTTTAGGTAATGTTTGGCTGGAAGAAAAATGGTTTTCCAGGAAAATCATTTTGCTGGAAAATCATTCTCTGTGGAAAATGACTTTCCAACGAAAATTAATTTTCATGTCACATTTTTCATTATTTGGTAGAAGATAAATAATTTTTCATGAAAAAAAGAAAAACGTCAACTGACGTTTAAACGGCAAAAATTATTGGCTGAATTGTCATAGTTAAGATAAATGTTATCCTAATGAAGGAATTTCAAGGTTAAAATTCATATTTGAGGTTTTTTTTTCAATACTTCCTCTTGGATAATCAAGTTTCGATATAAACCATTGAAATTATTTTAGTGAAGAAAAACATCAATTGGATTGTTTAAGTGGCGAAAAATGTCAATTGAATTGTCCTAGTGGAGATAAATGTCGACCAAATGAAAGAAATTTCAGCTCAAATTTTAGATTTGAGTTCATTTTAATATTTCCTATTGGATAGTCAAGTTCAATCCAAACTATTGAAGTTGTTGTAGTGGTGAAAAATATTGACTGTACTTAGACTTGTCAATTCGGACAGGCGGGTTAAATATGGATCGGGTGTATTCGGGTTCGGATAAAATACGGATTAGGTGTATTTCGGGTTCGGGTAAAATACAGGCGGGTGTATTTCGGTTTTACGGGTTTCAGATCAACCCAACAGGTTTAAAGCGCCTTTTCTGTGAGTTATTTTTCTTCTTTCAAAATGAAAAATTTTGCATATTTATTACTCATAGTTGTCAGTGTTTAATAAAAAAGCATAATAATTGTAATTTCTCAAAAGAATATTAAAAATATTCAAAATTTTTATAATAATATGAACATATTGTATGGGCGGGGAAAGAATCAAGTCCCACTTGATTTTAGGTAAATCGACCCGTACATTGCAAGAAGGTCAATAGCGGGTCGACCATTTATGGGGCAGCTCGTCTAGAGCATTTTAATGGGTTGCAGCAGTTCGAACACTAATAACCTACTTAATAATTTGATATTTTTATTAACTAGCCTACCAATGTGTAATTAGATAAAACTTTATTAATGGACCGACCCCAATATGAATACGACTAGATGTTTTCCTACCACTAGCGTCATAGTTCAAGACTAGTTAGAATGAAAACCAAATAAAATTGAATAAAAGAAGTATAAGATGTTATCTTGCAGTTATAACATCAAAAATTTAAATTATTGCAATTTAATTAATTTTAAAAATAATTAGATGTATTTGTTTAACTAAGTATATAATGGTATGACTTGCACATCTTTATTATTTGTCTTCTTTTAAATTAACTTTTTTGAAAAGATTAGATAGTTATTTCATGCAATTTTATACCTATTTTTAATTTTTTGTCATTTAAAAGTTGTGTATGATATTATTTTTAGAGAATGGAGAAGAAAAAAATAAGGTTATTATTGTTTAATTTGTAAATAGATGCAATAGTTATATAATGCCTTTTTAAACTATTCAATAAAAATCACTAACCATTATTATTAAGAAGGATAAATTAGAAAAAAATAAAAAATTAAGGATATAATGTTCGAGTCAAGCGGGCTGTTCAGGTTCAGGTCGGGTTTGACCTGCTACTTTACAGGCTTTTCGGATTCAACTCGAGAAAATAGTGTTCAAAATCCAAAATTTTCATGTTGGTTCGGGTCGGGTCAATTTTTGTCAGGTCCAACTGTACTATTTAAAGAGCAAAAAATATCAATTGAATTGCCATTGTGGGAAAAAAATGTTGACCAAATGAAAGAATATTAAGCTCAAAATTTGAATTTGAGCCTATTTTAATTTATATCTGATGATCAAGTTTCGATCCAAACCGTTGAAATTGTTTTAGTGGCGAGTAGACTGAATTATTTTGGTGACAAAAAATGTCGATTAAATTGTTATCGTAGAGATAAATGTTGACAAAATGAAAAAAACTTCAGCTGAAAATTTAGATTTGAGTTCATTTTAATCTTTTCCATTGGATAGTCAAATTTCAATCCAAACTGTTGAAATCAAATTTTGCATCTAAATTTCAGCTGACCACATCATTAAAGAGTTAAATGAAGAAAGTCAACTTTCTATCTTCTAAAACAGGAAATCATTTTCCTCAATTGGGGGAAAAATCATTTTCCTTGAAAAATAGTTTCCCACCCTGTTATAGTGCCAAACAACGGGAAATTGGAAAACCATTTTTTCGGAAAAATATTGCCCCCTCCAACTAAACCGTACCTTTATTTGCAGCTAATTTTCACTTGGGGCCAATTTCTTAACATTATGTCTATTTTCTTTCCTATTACCAAACATTTTTGAATTATATTGAATGAAACTATTATTTCATGCTTTATCCACTAGTTTAAAATTCATTTGATTCTCCCAACCTTTTGGAAAGATCAATTAACATGTTCGTGCACTTGAAAAAATGGTCACAAAAAAAGGTCATGTAACTTTTCGAAAATCAAAATTCACTAACAAAGTATCAATCATTTATTTATCACCTGTTTTGTTACTTAACTATCTCTTTTACGATTTTTTTATTAACTGTAACTTCGCTTAAGAATTATTATTTTTAATCATATCTATTGAGATTTACCTTGAAATTTACCACTATAATGAGCGAAAAAAATGAGCCAATCATTTATAGAACATAGAGAAGTCCATAAATTGTAGCAAATGACGCATAGGGAATGCTTTCCTTCATGTATGACCGCCCTCACATTAAATTGATTACTTTTATTTTGAATCCATGATTTTCAGCATCAATGGTTTTAAATAAACCAACTCAATTACATAAATCTATGTATGAGACAAATAAAATGGTTTCATACATATAACATTGAATTTAGTGCTGAAAATTAAAAATTAAAAATTATGGGAGTACATTTTTTTCAATTTATATATCATACTCATAAAAGTATTAACTCCTATAAGATACTTAAGTGTGCAACAACAATAACAACCATAACAACAACAACAACAACAACAACAACAACAACAACAACAACAACATCTTCTTTCAGTGTGAGTTCCGTTTTGCGTGGGGTTTTAGGAGATTTAGATGTAGGCAACTTCACCTCTACATACATCACTGCTTATAGAGAGACCGTTTCCAATCATTCTACGGTTAAGTTAGAACTTGGGACGGCCAAGTTTATTTTCTTTCCATGCTCCCATTGGGAGAAACCAGAAACCAGAGGGCTACTTCTTATGTTGCTATATAAGAAGGCAGGCATGGTGGCACAATGTGCTTTAGCGATCTTCTTTTTTGGATCATCAGCTGGTGAAACGTGGGGTTTCCTACATGGTTTAACACCTGTGAGATGGCCTTCCATGTCTGGGAGGCGTTTCACAGGAGCAGGTTGGACGAAGCCATCCCTACCCCTCGTCCTAATCCACTACCTGCCGATTTCCAACCTCTATGTCCGAGCTTCATTAAGAGGACGCGGAGGAGGGAGTTGAGGAGAGGGAAATTTCGGAGATACTCCAGGCGACCTTCTATGCCATAACGGTGGCATAAGCCGAGGCGGTAGGCGTGCTCCCCGAGATCGTGACATCTGTCAATGAGGAGGCGCTACAGGATCTGAAATAATACTCTTTCTAGAGCTAGCTAGAGAACCATCAGGAGGAGCTAGTGTTGGCTAGTCAAAGGGTGCTTGCACGTGAGGGTGCAGCCGCTACAAACCCTAATCTATGTTTCTGAGAGAGTGTAGCCTCGAACAGCCCTCCCCAGCTGCCCGGTGCGGATTGATCCCTGCCAACTACACAGAGTCGTTCTTTCCTTTCTTTTTCTTTTTCTCCCCTTTTTTGGGTCGCGACTCTGCAGGCACGAATTTTAGGGGTTTTACTGAGGACTCATTCCTAGAGCACAAAGGCACATTTTACGAGGCTTCCTTAGATGCCCATAATGCCCTTAGCCCCAGTATAAAAGGTAGCGGCGGGGAGCAAACTTCACTCTGCATTGTCTTTCCACCCTTTTCTAGCTATGTGAATCCTCACAATGGTTTTTCCTTATCACTTGAACACCGAAGATATGGCGAACCACATTTGGGAGGCCTTCAATTGGTGGAAGAGGGATCATGTGGACGCTCTGCAATTACCCTGTCCCCTTCTAGAGGACCACCACGACTCTATTTGGACCTTGATTCAAGGGAAGCTAAAGATGTTGTGTGGGTATTCCAGGTCCAAGAGCTCGTGCAGGCCACCTTCTATGCCATGATGGCCAATAATGCTCTTGAATTGGACATGTTGATGAGGAACATGGCTCTAGTTTTGAAGTCGGTGTTGACAGACCTCTGTTGGCACACCTTCGAATGTGGCTTGGGGTCCACAAGCATCACCTCTTAGCAGCTCGGGAACCCCCCTACAGGTCCAGTTCCGGCAGGCCCTTCGTCAGCCCCCGCTACCTTAGTAGGTCAGGAGGAGAGTGTGGGCACTAGCCTGTGACTGCAGTCTTCTCTCCCTTTCTTGTTGTAGCTTTTTTTTGCGCATTAGGCTCCTTTAATGTACTTTTTCCTGTATATTAATGAGAAGTGCCTCGTGCGCCTTATCAACTGTTGTCGCTTATTCTTGGATTTCGCGTACCCGCACTCGTTTTCCCCGCAGGGACGAGTCCTTCCCTTGAAGGTGTGCAACGCGTTCGCTAGGCCTCGTGGAGGGTGGCCAAGGGCCATGCCATGACGACCTTAGCCCCCAATGGAGGGTATAGGCATAGCGGTCGGCTAAGCATTGCTTCTTACTGCCTTTAGCCCCTAGAGGGGCCAAGGGTATGGCAGACGGCCAAGGGCCATGTCTTGTCGACCTTAACCCTCATAGGGGCTAACAGTGTGGTGGTCGACTAGGGGCCGTGAATGGATGACCTTTGCCCCACAGGGGCTAAAGGTGTAATGGACGGCCTAAGGCTATGCCATGTTGACTATAGCCTCTAGAGGGGCCAAAGGTGTGCTGAACGGCCAGGGGTCGTGCCTTGATGACCTTAGCCCCCATAGGGGCTAAAGGTGTGACGAATGGCCTAGGGTCGTGCCAAGATGACCTTAGCCCCCAGAGGGTCTAAAGGTGTGGCGGATGGGCACAGGCTGTTCCTTGATGACTTTAGCCTTCATTGGGGCAAAAGGTGTGGCGGAAGGCCTATGGTCGTGCCATGCTAGCCTGTGCCACCAGAGCGGCGAAAGGTCCTGTCAGTGGTCACGCATTGGTGACCTTAGCCCCTACAAGGACTAAAGGTATGGTGGACGGCCGGGGGTCGTGCCTTAATGACCTTAACCCTCAAAAGGGTTAAAGGTATGACAGACGACCTAGGGTTGCGCCATGCTGACCTTAGCCCCTAAAGGGATTAAAGGTGTGGTGGATGATCAGGGTCTAGGCCTTGATGACCTTGGCCCCCATATGGGCTAAAAGTGTAACGAACGGTCTAGGGCATTAGCATGCTGACCTTAGCCTCCACAATGGCTAAAGGCATGGCGTGTGGCCAGGTGTCGTGCCATGCTGACCTTAGCCCCCAAAGGGGTTAAAGTTTGGCGGACAACAATGGGTCCTACCTTGATGGCCTTAGCCCCTACATGGGCCAAAGGTGTGGCAGAAGGCCAAGGGTCGTGCCTTGATGACCTTAGGCCTCACAAGGGCTAAAGGTATAAGGGGCTCCCTCGTTTGGTCTGCCTTTTGCTTGCCATGTGTCCCGTATTGCTAACGCATCTCCAGGAACGAGTCAAGCTTCTCAACTTCCTCCCCCACTCTATATATTGTGAATCATAGCAATTCATTTGCGTTCCTCCACTTTTACAGCGTTTATAGAGAGAAAGAAGCGTTTTCCTAAAAAGAGAAGCTCTGCCCTCTACATAAATCGTGTTTAAGCCTTTGAAATTCCAATCTTTCATGCACGCACGCTTCGACCCTTTATAGGTGATCCTTGTACATTATGATAAGGATGTCGGCTTCCATCTCCTCCTCGTAAGAGCTTTCCGTGGGACAGTCTCGCTGCCCGCTGGAGAAGGGGCCCCGTCCCATTTTTCCAAACCTTCTGCCTGAAATTAGCGGCCGAGTTGTAGTGATTTTTTCTTAAAACGAAGTTTAAAGATCCTAAGTCTATCCCATATGCCTTGTAGGTCTATGAGGAACCCAACCACTCATGGTCCAGCTGTGAGCGGACCTCCACCCTTAGCATTCAAAGCATGGAGAAGGTGGTTATATGCCCATGGGAAATAAGTGTCTGTGTTAACAACATGATTTCCAGGAATGTAGGCTGGCGTGAACTAAGACAACGATGTGACCCAAGACTATCGAGGAGCTTGTGGTTGAAGGTTTGAACAAAGGTACGTCCGTTTCTTCATCTTCCCTTTCCAAGGAGAGGAGTGGGGGTGTCAGTCCTAGAATCAGATATCCGTGTGGCTCTGAGTCTAGCACAGCAAGCACGAGTGATGGTGGCCCAGTGGAGGTCGTGGCAGTCAGGAATGCCTTCCTTAAAGCTGCAACCCGCTTAAATCTAGTGGACAGCCTAGGTTCGCACTACCCGAACCTAAAGGTGGCCTCCCGTCTTGACCGGTAGGAGCTGGAAAGGCAGTACTTGTTCCCTTTATATTACAAGATTGTCCTTCTCGATCTAGTCGTTATCATGAAAGCGCCACCCCCTGATTGCATGACCGTGTACCACATGGCCTTTAACTATGCCCTTAATACAGGATATCTATAAGGGGTATCAACTAACCATTTTGCAAATTGTGCCAAGCTCTGGGCACAACATCTGCTCGTTCATCGATAACTATGAACTACGCAGCCTTGAGTGTACAACCTGCGCGTTCTCTCAAGCGCATACCGTGTAGAAGACGCCCAGTGAGGTCGGGTGGTTTAACTTCAATAATAAGGAGTTCACATTGGTAATAGAGAAGAAGTCAAAACTAAAGAACTTTATTCGTCAAACGCCGCGAGCGATGGGGGACCCACTTTCGGTGGAATGATGGTTATCCAATCCGAACTCCCTTCGGCGTCCCTAGTAATGCAGAGATCGCTGCGGCGAGCTATTTTCAATATATTGTGAAGGGTGGCAATCGCCCGCGACCAATTTACTCATTCATGGCCAAGGTCATAGAGGAGCAATGGGGGAAGGAACCGAAGTGGCGCAGGATAAAGACAGGCGATAAAGAACCACTCAATTGGCTCCCCTAGTTGTCCTACTTCTAGAACAACTTCTGTTTGGCAACAGTCAGGCTTCTCGTTATGCCGAACTTCTCTAAGGGTATCTCCCCTTTTTTCTTTGGTACTTTACGCCCTGTTAGACTGACCTAACTTCTGTTTCCTTTTGCACATAGGCCCTTGCCTACTTATCTCGGCTGGAGTCAGGAGACGCCATTGTCGAAGAGGTTCAGGCGGACCAAGCCCGGGAGAGGAACGAGGAGAGACGGCGTGGCGTCAAAACTGATATAGCTAACGTTGAGATGCTACTAGGGGAACTGCTTCCCTTGCACTGCAAAGGATATTTGTTAAAACTTACAGTTACTTTCGTCTCCAGGCTCAATTATCGGTTTGTTCCAATTGACCCCCACCACCCATGATGTCTTTGCCCTACTGGCTCTCTCGAAAGCGTCCTAAGCCAAACAAGCAAGCGGCTACTCGTAAGTCGGCCAAGCAGGGGGACCAAGTTGAAGCGACTGCCCCCACGGAGACAGTGCCTACACCTTCACCCACGAAGCAGGCAAGTTCTGGGGGTCATGCCCATCCTTCCCGGAGAAGCAGCTTACAAAGGAGTCGCCAGATGACGAAGTGCTAGGTGATGCTAGCGTACTCCCCTCAATTTACAGGGTCGATTTCCCTTCTTGAGGTCAACCATGATATAAATTTCGAATTTGTCGAAGGGTTGGCCTGATCGTGGGATATGCTTCTCGACCACCCCCGATGCCCAATTGGTCACCGCAAAGCAGGTGACTGTCGTCGAGGTAATGCCTTGTACTATGTCCATACCTTCCATGCTCGAATTTTGAGTGCGCTAACCTTAGTTCTTTATACAGGTCTTTGCACAAGCACTAAAGGCCATGAGACCTACCTCCGCGTTGTTGGCCTGGAAGAACAAGTGAAGGTCCTTAAGTCGGAGAAGGCCAAGGCAAAAGCCTCATCGGCTAAGTATCTGGGTAGATATAAGGACCTTGAGAAGGAGAAGAGGGGTTGGGAGAAGACAGAGTAAGAACTTCGCTAGAGAGTGGCCGAACTCGAGGCCTAGCTCTCCGAAGAACAGGCAAGCGCTCAAAAGAGGATTGAGCGGGCCAAAAGTAAGCATCATCTCTAGGGCATCGAAAAGTGCACTACCTTCTTCCGGGAGCTTCTTGAGTTGTGCTCGCCCGACTTCAAAGAGTGACGGGGTTACTTCAAGGCCTAGGTGCGCTATGTGGGCAATTATCAACAAGCAAGTCCGGCTTGCCGAGATCCTGACCTAGTCATCTTTGACTATGACCAGTCGCTCGACGATGACCCAGAGAGGCAGCTCCCTGATGGGGAAGATCAAGGGGAGTCCGAGAGGCACCTCGAGGGTGAAGAATCAGCTAAAGCTGAGCGGTACGCCGAAGATGGAAGTGACGATGAGGCCAGCGATGAAGATGAACCTGCGGAAGACTAGCCTTTTGCCTGTCTCCTTCTTACTCTCTTTTGCCCTCTCCCTTGTCCGTTGCTCTTTCATTGTTTTGCCTTCTTTCTTTTTTTGTTTGCTTTTTTTTTTGTAAGGACACAACTGATGGAGATCTGATGGAGGTCCACCCATGAGCATGATCTCAATTCCTCAAGAAGGCCCCAAGGGATCGAGTTTCATTGGAAAGATGCAAGAAATCAACCAAACATGCCAAGAGAACATTCTGTTCACTCACGGTTTCAGGTCAGTGCACAAGCCTGGTTTTGTGCACGTTATTTCGTGACCTTCCTCTAGGCATGATTGGGTTGTAGGGGGCCTAACTTTAAGTTTAGGACGTGCTCTTTCCAACAAGACCAATTTCAGGTCATTTGGAGGTCGTTTGCCCCCTCAAATCAGCTGTTGAAGTCAAGTACTACAAACTGTTTCAGTTCTGGACAGTTCTGGAAATGGTTCTGTTTGAACACCCAAAGCTCCTCCTTTTGAATTGCAACTTTTATGGATTTAAAGTAATTCAAAAATATTATCAAATGGCCATAAAAATTTGCAGCCAAAGCACCCTCTTGTGGAGCTTTTATCCAGCAAAAGAAGGGATAAAATTCCCTTTACCCGGGTAATGGTACAACTGGTACAAGGGTGTTCTTTTTGAGATGGATTGTTCTTCTCAAAGCTTAATCCAATTGCCAAGGACTTGATTAGAGGGCCAAGCAGCTGATTGGAGTCTCCTAAGCCTCCATGGTTGACACATCATCCTCAAGATCAACAACAATGAGTTGTCAAGCCACGGTTGCATCTAACCGTTTGTGGGCTGTTTTGGGAATCCGATTTCTACCTAGTATAGCTTGTTGTTTTTTGAATTTGTAGCTGAAGTTTAATGTTAGAGAGGGACTATATAAGCCCTCTTGCTGCCTCGTATTAAGTAGTTGATGTTTATGAAAAGAAGTTGAGCCTTTGCTCCTTTGCACTTTCAAACTCTCTTCTAGCTTATCTCTTCCTTTGGCCGGGTAGGGTGGTGTTCTAGCAAGAGTCTTAGCCTCTTCTTGGTGGTGCTTCTGTATCCAAGAGGTCGTTAAGGGCCCTAGCATAAGCCTTGGTGGTGAATTCTGTATCCAAGCGTTTGTGTTAGTTTCGATTATCCCCCCAAAAGTTCTAGTTTGAGTTTTGGTGTTTTCAAAGAAGATTCCATCCGTTTGTTCTCTTTACAATCTGATTTGGCTTGCTTTGAATTCTCCCAAAAATATACATCATATTTGGTATCGGAGCTAAGTCTCATCCTTGGCCTGGTGCATCCTTGCTCCTACAAACAAAATCCAAACACATCTCCCTTAACCTACATCAAGTACTACCATGAGTTTCAGCATGAGTCTAGATGAAAGATTTGATGAATGCATGAGACAACAAGAGTTGATGTTCGGATTCAGCCTAGTCCCTCACAAGAAGACTACCCTTATTCCTATGAGCATGAAAAGATGTTCTAAGTGTCAAGGTGTTGGTCACTCTCCCTCAATCTGCCCCAACAAAGAAGCATACACTTTGGCTCAAGTTTTAGAAGCCAATGAAGAGAAGAATGAGGAAGAAAGAGAAGAATCAAATGGTCCCTTACTTGAGGAAACTCAAGAGGAGATCATCAAAGAAGAGGCTAGTGAAGAAGAACTAATGGCTTTGAATGAAGTTCTAAGCCATAACCAACAAGTACAAGATGAACCATACTTCCCACCACTTGAACAACCTTTTAACAAAGGGAGTTCAAGCTCACCACCACCCCACCACCACCTTACCCACGCCACCCCCACCCAAAGTCCAAACACTCTACAAAAATTCTGTCAATCCATTCCAGAACCCTCACAAAAAGACCCTAACCATGTGTTAAGCGCCTTTGAAGAGGATGTTCGAAACTTGTTCCCCCACTCTCCTTTGTTCATCATTCATATCATTAAGGAGAAGAAGAACAAAGAAGTCTCCAGGACCAAAAGAGACTTATTTTCTTGGCTAATCTTATTCCAACCAGAATTAGCATGAGGAGAGCCCTTACTACTAGCTAGGTTGATTTGAGGACAAATCTTTTTTTTAACAAAGGGAGGATGATGGAGATCTGATGGAGGTCCATCCATGAGCATGATATCAATTCCTCAAGAAGGCCCCAAGGGATCGAGTTTCATTGGAAAGATGCAAGAAATCAACCAAACATGCCAAGAGAACATTCTGTTCACTCACGGTTTCAGGTCAGTGCACAAGCTTGGTTTTGTGCACGTTATTTCGTGACCTTCCTCTAGGCATGATTGGGTTGTAGGGGGCCTAACTTTAAGTTTAGGACGTGCTCTTTCCAACAAGGCCAATTTCAGGTCATTTGGAGGTCGTTTGCCCCCTCAAATCAGCTGTTGAAGTCAAGTACTACAAACTGTTTCAGTTCTGGACAGTTCTGGAAATGGTTCTGTTTGAACACCCAAAGCTCCTCCTTTTGAATTGCAACTTTTATGGATTTAAAGTACTTCAAAAATATTATCAAATGGCCATAAAAATTTGCAGCCAAAGCACCCTCTTGTGGAGCTTTTATCCAGCAAAAGAAGGGATAAAATTCCCTTTACCCGAGTAATGGTACAACCGGTACAAGGGTGTTCTTTTTGAGATGGATTGTTCTTCTCAAAGCTTAATCCACTTTCCAAGGACTTGATTAGAGGGCCAAGCAGCTGATTGGAGTCTCCTAAGCCTCCATGGTTGACACATCATCCTCAAGATCAACAACAATGAGTTGTCAAGCCACGGTTGCATCTAACCGTTTGTGGGCTGTTTTGGGAATCCGATTTCTACCTAGTATAGCTTGTTGTTTTTTGAATTTGTAGCTGAAGTTTAATGTTAGAGAGGGACTATATAATCCCTCTTGCTGCCTTGTATTAAGTAGTTGATGTTTATGAAAAGAAGTTGAGTCTTTGCTCCTTTGCACTTTCAAACTCTCTTCTAGCTTATCTCTTCCTTTGGCCGGGTAGGGTGGTGTTCTAGCAAGAGTCTTAGCCTCTTCTTGGTGGTGCTTCTGTATCCAAGAGGTCGTTAAGGGCCCTAGCACAAGCCTTGGTGGTGAATTCTGTATCCAAGCGTTTGTGTTAGTTTCGGTTATTCCCCCAAAAGTTCTAGTTTGAGTTTTGGTGTTTTCAAAGAAGATTCCATCCGTTTGTTCTCTTTACAATCTGATTTGGCTTGCTTTGAATTCTCCCAAAAATATACATCAACAACCTTTTGCAGGTAATATCAATGAAGTAAAGATATTTTTGCATCACCTTGCCTTTTGTTTGACTTGGTATTCTGTTAGGTTTTCATTCCTTCGTCTACCGCCGCATGATTAAATCACGGCTTAGCTGTGTGGTATTGATCATGGATGGATGTACATATGTTGCCCCCAAACTTAACGAAATATTCAAGAGATCTAAGGAGAGCGTAAAGCAGTGTTGCCTTTCATTACTTAGTAAAAAGTCCATATAGGGTTCTTTTTACAAAAAGTCGACGAAATTGGCGTGAAAGTAAAAAGAGAGGGAAAATGGACTAGACCGAGGTTGCAACTGTTCCATGTTTCTAGGTATGGGGTCCCTTGTGTAGTTGCAAGCCTATCGGTGCTGGTCTAAACTTGTACTGTGACCACGTGTGGTCCTTCCCAATTAGCTATGAGCTTCCCATGTTCACTGGACAGTGCCATCACTTCCATTTTTCGCATTACCAAATCGCGCTTATATCTAGGTGCTGCTATTTGACTTTGCGATTGTAGAGTATGGCGAGGCGGAGCTTGTATAAGCACTCTCGCAGGTGGGTGTCACCTTTGACAGAGAGAAAGAGGTCTAGGGCTTCCCGCAAAGCAGCATTGTTGAGGCTCTCCTAGAACATGGTTAGGCGATGACTACACAGAGCGACTTCCACAGGCAGACGACCACTGACTCATAGACAAGCATGAACAGGGTCTCCCACGTTGCTGTTTTTTCAGTACTGCAGATGGACTATAACATGCCCGACAACTTATATGCCCATTTCCTTTTGGTCGCATGCAGCTTCGTTTTTAAGCCATTTAAGATAGATTTATTAGGGAATTGGCCTACCTATTGGCTTGAGGGTGTGCCACAGCAGTGAAGTGAGCATAGCAACTGTAAAGCTTGTAGGTGTCAAATTACTGGCTGTTATAAAATACCATAGCTCTAGGGGCCCCATGTCATGTGATGATGCTTTTTCAAATGAATTTTCGGACCTCCCTAGAGGTAATAGAGCCCATGGCCTTAGCCTTCACCCACTTTGTGAAGTAATTCACTGGTACAAGTAGGTATTTTCGTTCTCTAGTGACTTTGGGAAAAGGGTCGAGGATGTCCATACCCCACTTAGCAAACGGCAGGGGCGTCACGATTGGGTTTAATGGGGTGTCACATTTCTTTACCATGTCCATGCTATCCTCTCGTAAGGATGACCGGTAGTAACCTGTACAAAGTGTCGGCGCTCGTCCGCTTACGTAGGCGCTACACATTCCATTATGGATTTCTTTCAATATCTTTTGTCCAACTTCGAGTGTGACATAAGGAAGAAGGGGACAGAAGTTAGAGTTGGAAAAGTCTGACCCGACATGAAAACCCGACCCAAATTCAACCTGAAGTTATTGAGAGAAACCCGACACGAACCGAACCGAACCGATTTTGACTCGAAGTTAACACAATTTCACCGTTTAGCTTGAAAACATTTTATTTTTTAATTTTGAGTAGATCTAAACTATTTACAAGGCGGACAAGGAATTGACCTATTTACTAAATGGGTCAACTCGATTCGACCATTTCCCAGCTCTAGTCGGGCGTATGAGCGCTTATAAAGGATCCTATCGTAGAGGACAAACCAGTATGCCCTTTTCTTTATACGCCCGACTTCCTTATCATCAGGGGGGAGCATCCCATTACAGAGGTAGGCTGTGATAGGCTCCATCCATGTGGTGCTACGGTCCACCACATAATTTCCCGCGGCTCAATACTCCTCTCCAAAAATTATCTCCCATTTAATGCTCTTGGGCTTCCCATCCGACGAAGAGCCAACCAATTTGGAAAGTGCATCGGCCTGGCAATTTTCACATCAAGGAATTTGGACGACTTCAAAGGAAGATAAACACACGATCATCTCCTAGATGGGGCGAATGCATGTGACCATTATGTTGTCCTTAACCTCGTACTTTGCATTAAGCTGGCTAACAACCAGTCCACATTAATCTGGCTAACCACTAGTTGAGAATCTAAGTATGCTCGAATCGCTTCAGCTCCCAAGGACTGACACAGCTTGTTGCTGAACGCCCTAAACATGAATTTGAGGGTGTGTTCATGCCTTTGCCCAGGTGGTATTTCGATGATCAACCCAGTCCCGCTTCCCTCCTTTGTGGATGAATTGTCCATGTACAGGCTCCACACTCCAGAGGGGAGACTAGGCAGCACTTTAGATCCGTTGGTTTCCGCGAAGAAATCTGCTAAGGCTTGAGCCTTAATGGCTTGCCTTGTCTCAAGCTCTATACCATATTTAGACAGTTCAACGACCCACTTAAGCAAGCGCCCAGAAGCGTCCACCTTTTGGAGCACGTTCTTCAGCGGTTGGTCAGTCAAGATCATGACTTTATGTGCGCGTCAAAGTATGGTCAGAGTTTCCTATTGGCCAAGACTAAAGCGTAGGTGAATTTCTTGATTAAGAGGCAGTTTAACTTGGCTCTCGCAAGCGCATGACTAACACAGTATACAGGTATCTGGTCCTTCTCGCACTCTACAACTAAGACCATGCTTGCCGCCTGGTCAAAGACGGCCAGGTAAAGAAGGAGGGGTTCCCTTTAAGTAGGACTTGCTATCTTGGGCAGATACAATAGGTATTCTTTAAGGGACTAAAAGGCCGCCTTGGCCTCCTCATCCCATTTGAAAGAGACTCACCATTTTAGAGTGCAAAAGAATGACTAACATTTGTCGGCCGAACTTCAACATGAACTTACCTAATGCAGCCATGCAGCCAGTGAGCCGCTGGACGTCCTTGATGGTCCGTGGCAGCCTCATATCAAGGACGACTCGTACCTTATCAGGGTTGGCCTCAATTCCACGATGCTAATCATGAATCCTAGGAATTTTCTAGACCTGACGCCAAAGACGCACTTTTTAGAGTTGAGTTTCATGACATAGCTTCGAAGGAGTATGAGCGTTTCACATAGGTCAACCGAGTGCCGCTCGTCATCCTTGCTTTTCACAATCATGTCGTCCACATAAATCTCTATATCTTTCCCGATAAGTGGGTCGAACACCTTGTTATCTAACCTTTGATAGGTTGGCCCCATGTTTGTAAGATCGAACAACATTACTCTGTAACAATACAAGTATCTATGAGTGATGAAGGCAGTCTTCTCCTGATTATCTCGATGGAGCGCTATCTGGTGATAGCCAGAGAAAGCCTATATGAAGCTCAGGAATGTGTGCCAGTGGTTACGTCCACCAACTTGTAGATCTGAGGCAACAGGTAGCTATCCTTATGACAGGCCTTGTTCAGGTCCGTAAAGTCGACGCACATGCGCTAAGCTAAGTTTTGGTTGACTTTTTCACGAGTACTAAATTTGATATCCACTACGGATATTGACATTCTTGGATAAAAACTACTTCCAACAATTTTTGAACCTCTTTAGCAGCGGTTGCGCACCGCTCGGCTCCCATGTGTCGCTTCTTTTGGGCCACCGGCTTACACATTTGGTCGACATTTAGATGATGCTCTATGACGGCGGGATCGATGCCATGAAATTCGGCTGAGCCGAAGGCAAACACATCTCTGTACTTCCGTAACAATGCCACTAGGTGCCGCTGTGCGTCTTTGAGGAGGTCCAGGCCAACCCTGACCGATCGGTTAGGACGGTTATTTCTAGGATCACGAACTCAACATTACTTGAATGTTCCGAATAAAGCCGCTTGAGATCCTCAGTCGCCATCTCGCAAATAACGAGAGCCTCAGTCGGGGTTGAATCTCCTACACGAGCCCCTCAGGATGCTCGTGCCTTGTGAGGGGCCTTATGCTAACTCGTTAACACTCGCAGGTGGTTTGCTGGTCTTCGAATAACTTTCCCATAGTGCCATCGTCCAACTCGTACTGGCTCTGCAACGGGTAGGGTGCTATCACAGCCTTTGCTCGGTGGAGAGCCGCCTCCCAAAGATGACATTATAAGCAGTGGGTACATCCACGACCAAGATGTCGACCTCTAGTTTCCTGGATTTAGCCTTGTCTTCAAATCGCAAAGGTAGACATACTGTCTCAATCAGGTTAATCGTCCATCTGTCAAATCCCAGGATGGGATGAACGAGGGGAGTGATGTCCCTACCCGGATGCTTGAGTCTCTGGAGGCATTCCAAAGTTACGATATCAGTCGAGCTCCCTGTGTCAATAAGTATTTTGCAGACTAACGCGATGGCCACCTTCAGCTCGACCACTAGGGGGTCGTCATGAGGCGTCGATGGGATGGCCCTTTGCCCCACTGAACGTCATGGTGGGCACACTGACCGTGCCCCTACTCTATGCGCTTATAACTTGTTGTGCGCCCTACATTTGTGCCTTCCATGTTGCGTGAGAAATACCCTCGACGTACCCCCAGCTATAGTGGTGACAATCTCTGTAGCATTCCTCCTTGGGAGATTCGTGGGTCTGCCCTTTCCCTTTTTTGAAAGCCCTTGCTCCGTGCTTGAGGAAGCAATCAATCTGGCCCTTGTCAGCAAGTTTATGGAGAACCTTCTTCAGCTCCCGACACTGGGCTATCGTGTGACCGTTGTGGTGTGGAACTCACAATATTTACTTGCGTTAAAGCTTAAGATTGAGTCTATTTGGTTAAAGAAGATCTTGGATTATTTGGTTGATAGACCAAATAGTACTGTCCAGTAATGGTTTACTGGGATAAATTGTGATCATATATACAATGAACCATAAGTATTATCATAAGACCAAACTAATTGGACATAAGGTTCAATTTTATAAATGACATGGTGGCACACAAAGAGAGTGAACGTAAATTACTTTCCTACGAAGGAAATGGTTGTAGAGCTATTGAGCTAGCCATGGTAAAGGGATGTGCTTATTCAGCACATAAGAGCTTAACGGTCTTTGTAGATGACAACTATGCCCTGGCATGTTTTTCACCAATTGTTTTCCGACATTCACAAGTGATTGTCTAATATTGCGGAATTTAAATGAGTTGTTATGCATACACTTATTATTAGAATGTTTGAATATGCATTCTTATTTATCGAAGCTTGTGGTGTTCTTGAATATAAAAAGTGTGTCAAACAAACTTGGGGTTAGCCCTCTCATACGGGTAACCGCCTCCATTGATTAGAGTATCGATAGAAGACAGGACAAGATTTTAAGTAGAATTATTAGAAGGATAATTATGAGAACATATCAACTTAAAATCATGAATGTTGCCTTGATAATGACAAAAGGTCATTACAATGAAGGGCAGTCCGGTGCACAAGCATCCCGCGTTCACGTAGGGTCCGGGAAAGGGCCACACCCCAAGGGATGAATTGTAGGCAGCCTAACCTGACTTTTTCAGTGACTGATTCCACGGCTCGAACCCCGTGGCCTTTTGGTCACACAGAGACATGAGTTCAAGCTAATGAGTAGATTTGGCAACTTAGTTTGGACAATATGGTGTCTAAATATCATCTCTACAGCATTTTGGTTAAAGAACCAAAAGACATACGCTCCATGGGAAAGATGAGAATGTTGTAGCACATATTTCATACCATGCGTACAAGAGACGACCAATCGGGTCAATATAAGTTAGATATCTGCTTATATTTGTGTGAGATCCTATAAAGTTATGGCCTTATATTTGTATCCTCAAGACTCCAATCAGTGGTTTGAAACCCGATTCAATGTTCGTTATCTTAGTGTGTTGCCGAAAGATCATGAGTGATTCGGTCTAGCAGAACATATCTAGAAAAACGGGTTGGATTTGGTCGAGAGTATCCTGAGAAGAGGAAGATCATTCACAAAATCTCATTAACTTATATTCACCAGTGCACCAATTAGAACATATGGATCATAATTGTCGATATGAAATATGATGGTTTGATGAAATCAAAGTGAGACATCTTAATGAGATTGAAATGATCTACGTTACTTACATACTTCTAACTACTCATGTGTGGTTTTCGACGAGAGACTATATATTCCTAATAGATGTACAACATAGATATCTTTCAAGTATGCTGGTCGCATGGCCTATTTGCCCAGTATGAAAATTGTGGAGAAATAAAAGAAAAATACGCTTTTCTTAAGGTGGAAAGAAGCACTCCCTTATTTGTGAGTGGGAGATGTTGGACTTGGGGCATGATACACCCATAAAGGGTGTAAGCTCAATAAGTCGACAACTTAAACCACCTCAGAAACCCTAGTTCTCTAACTGGTCCATCTAATATAAAAAGGGGACCAATATAAGAGGAAACACATCAGATAAACATCGAGGGGTTAGTGAGTTTTCTGTACAAACCATAGAGCTCTTAGGCTGTGAGATTGTAAAGGTTCTCCGTATAGTCAGTTTATTACTCGACTAGTGATTCAAGCTAAGGTTCGATTGTGTTCTGCTGCATGATTAAGATAAATTTGTTTAGCTTGATTCATTATATTAATTCCTTCATGTTGTCCTCAGATGCTTTGCTACCGGCATTTGTTTCAAACTCTGACGTTCTTTATGCACAAACCACTAGCAGATTTACTCTTGCAAACTATACCCGGGAAACTAGAGATTTCCTCGTATTTTGGTCATATGAGCCCCATAAACAATTTTTAAAAATTTGCTCGACTTTTTTAACAATAGCGTGAGGAAGAACAAAGACCAGAGGACCAGAAAGAAAACAGCCCCATTAACACTGGCTTTATCAGTGTCAACATGGATGAAAATACGGATTTCTGCTCTACCACGCTTCGATTTTGCAATTTCATTTATCCAGCGAAGCTTGGCAGTAAGCTGTACATAACCTTGAAGGGGATACTAGCCCCCTACATGTTTCAGAGGCAATACACACACCATAAATCCTAACAAAACCAACAATATCCTTCTTCCTATCATCATTCACATCTCCAATGTGGATGTGTGATTTCGCTCATTAATTCGCAACCCAGACCTCAGAAAATCTCTGGAAAACCATCTTTCAGCATTTAATGGATGCTTCCTCAGCCTTACAGAAAAGCATTAAATCGTCAGCAAATACCATGTGACTCAATCTCATAGACTTGCAACCTAGATGGAACTTGCAACCAGGGCTAGCAGTTGCATGCATCATTCGTTTTTGTGAAGTACTCGATGTCAATGACAGAGGGAGATAGTGGTCTCGCTGTCTAAGACCTTACTAAAACCCCTTAAAATAGCCATGAACCCCACCATTACTACAAATAAAGAAAGCTGTACTAGTCACACAAGTCATGACCCATCTCCTGAATACGTGAGGGAAGCACAGACCTCTTCATCAATGAAATCTCAATGAATTAAATACCTAGGGCTCATATGCTTTCTTTTATATCCCCTTGGAAGTTTCAGGCATACCCTTACACTACTTACTAAGCTAACTACCTACTAGGCACAAATGCATTTTTGGCGGGTACTAATCAAATCAGGTGGCAGAGCTTTCAATCTTTTGCAGATAATATTAGAAACGCACTTATAAACTGTGTTACAACACACAATAGGCCTACATACTCCCCCAAACATAGGGTTTTTGAGCTTTAGCTATGAGTACAATATCGGTGGCATTTACCTAATGCAGCAGTTCACCACTTTAGGAAAGTTCCATCACAGCTTTGGTCACTAAGGCAACCGCAGCCTTCCAATTTCAGTTTTTGATATATTATTCGGCCCCCATATGTTCTAAAGCATCTAAATCAATGCATCACACACAAAATTAGGACACCACATATTCAAACTTTGGAGCAAGTTTCCCATCTAATTCTCAACGTGTCCTTATAATGTCTACTAAAAAGCAAACGTCAAAGACTACCATATCAAAATTCAGTTCCACTCCATATTGGGAGGGGGAAGCGGGTTCATAAAATTTCTACATAACAGGCACTACAAAGAATGAAACAATATGCCCTAGGTAGTGCGACATGTATCGCTTTAATGACCTATCAACCCAAGATTTCTTTCTTGTGGGGGTTCTTTTACTCAGCTAGCTAGCTTACTTGTTGCTGATTGCCGTACACAGGGTAGGCTCCATAAGCTGCAGCTGCAGCAGCATACATGGTTGGATCATGAGGTTGAGGTATAGCATATCCATAGCCATCATACATGTGCCCTCCATAGTACCCTCCATTCCACTGATTCGCATAATCACCTCTTGACTGCAAAGCAACAGGAAACAAGTGAAATCAAGTTCAGGGAAAAAGCAGGGCTACAAACAACAAAACCAAATCTTGAACTCTTAAGTTAAACCTGTCAAATGAGAGAGAAGACATTGCGGTATATTTTTGTCAAACCAATTTAGGGTCATGTCATTTTCGGCTTGGTTGTTTGAGATTGCTGATGGTTTCTAATAATCTTCACAAGGAACCTGAAGCAGATTTTTGGGTCAAGTTCATTAGACTTGAGCAGCTTCTGAAAAAAAGTAGTTCTATTGGTCAAGCAAATGTTAGGCAAGTTCATCCAACTCAGTCTCAGGTTGAATTGTGTAGGCTTGGGCATGGTTATGGGCTAACTGGATCATGTAAATCAACATTGGCATGTCTAATCCGAACAACGAGGAACATAGGAGGGAAGGGAATAGAGGTAGCAAAGAAGGAAGATCAAGTACCTGTTTATTAGCTGGATTACGGCCCCAAGATAGGCGCACAGTTTGCTTGCCTATTACGGTCCCATTCAACTTGCCTAATGCCTCTTCTGCATTTCCTCTGCATTGTACACATAATATCCGTTAATAAATCTTACTATAACTGAGGCTACTTGAAATTAATGTATCACATCAACCAAAGAATTCATTGATGAGCCATATGTTCTGTAGTAACAAGTACACAGCTCACCTGTTTGTGAATTGCACAAATCCACACCCTTTGCCTGCTGGGATTTTCACAGAAATTATTTCACCATACTGGGAAAAGGGCTGCCTGAGTTCCTCATCTGTTACACTAGGATCGAGCCCTCCAACAAATATCTACAAACCCATGCAAGCTTATCAGAAAAGCTAAATTTTCTACTAAGTCAATAATCATAAATCACATACAAAAATAACTCACTGTAGTGTTCGAAGTATCTCCATCAGATTGCGACCCCTGGGTAGAAGTGCCATTTGATGCATATCCACCTAGCACAAGCAACCACATTAGAAAATTCTTGACATTAAAGCTCATTAGCTTCAATTACTTTAGCTGAACTTTGGGAGAACAGAGGACACAGTAAGCCAAAACCAGAGCTTCTGCACTCTGTTCCTCAGTGTTTTCTTCCTCTGTTCGTCATTGTTTTCTTGCACCAAACCAGCACAAGCAAAGTAGCTTCATGATGGACATTTTAGATGAGCAAAATAAGCAAAGTACCGGGGGCGGGGGGGTGAAAGCAGAAACACACAAGAATTTTCTGAATAGTCGCTCAATTATTCATAGGCGTAATGCATGCCATACAGTTTTTTGATTATTTCTTCTCCGTGAATCCCAACATTTTGGTAAGCAAATATGCAATGAAAGTATTCTCATTCTTCGTGTACCATATTAAGTGACACAACAAATGCTCAACAATTTACACGGTGAAATATGCTTAAAATTACTTGCATTAGTGCATACACGAAACAACAAGCATTATCACAAGTCATGCATCACAATTTCAGCTTTCTCAAGACACATATCTCACTATGCCACAAATTATCACCAGAGGCTCAAATCCCGGCAAATCCCTAAGTTTCCAACCTTGTGAAATAAAATCTCACTGTATCCCACATGTGTAAAAACTAATTGACCAGGAAACATTCAACAATTTGCAAACTACTTAAAATTAAGACCTTGGAAAATGAATAAAATAGAAGCACCAAAAAGTAAACCCTCAATCCTATGAAACTGCCATATTTGCAAATGTACCCCTAAAAAGGACATCGTTAATCTTCGCATTTCCAGTGTAATTCTAAACTTCTAAACTTCCAAACTGGAAGGAGCTTACCAATATATAATTGTGAAAGCTGTGAATTAGAAGTGTGGCATCAAAATAGAAAACTTAACCTTTTTCATTTTACATGAATGGGTGAAGAATTCTAATGCTATCTAACTGGACCACATACACTGGCCTATATACATTTTAATGGAGACCGATGAAAGAAATTAAGCTACTGCATGGAGCTACTCTAATGAATACATTTTAACATGAAAGACATCTACACAGCATTGGATGACTAATTAATCATTAAAGTCCCGTCAAATAAGCTGCATTAGCTCACAATATGATTTATTGAAGTCAAGTGAGAAGTCATGTACTATTAACTGAAATGATCCACTAATCAGGGATAGCAATCATATGTGCCTACTGAGCCTAGGACTCAAACGTTGCAACTAAAGGCGAATGTGATTACCTTGTTGATATCCTAAAGATTTTCGAGGAGTTGCAGGACCGATGCGCATTGGCCTGGTTGAACAATAGACTCCGTTCATTTCAGTCATAGCTTGGGTTCTCTCATTATCATCCCCAAACCTCACAAAACCGTAACCCTTTGATCGACCAGTGTTGGCATCAATAACAACCTTTGCAGCTTTGACAGAAGGATACTTGCTTGCAAATAATTCGTGCAACATGGTATCGGTAACATCAGCCGCAAGATCCCCAACAAATATGGAGAGATCAGAACCAGTATCGTTTCGCTTGTCACCCATGCTAAAAGTTGCCCAGTTCAGACGGAAAGGTTGATCCACATTGAGCATTGGAAGTCCAGTGTAAGTCAGCAAAACCTTCTCTGCCGTAGCATGATCGGCAAATTCAACAAATCCATATCCTTCAGATGTTCCAGTCTGTTTATTGCGGATAATTTTCACTGATTGTATCTGCACGAGCAAAGAAACCATATGGAAGTTAATACAAGGGCAACCATATCTATGAGGAAAAGACATAACAATTATTGTGCCACTTGGTAAATACAAACAAAACATATAACGAGATGATGGAATGAACAAAACCCATCGATGGTTTGCCCATACTACTGCAAAAACTCATGCTTTTAAGAGTGCTACAGAAAATAAGCAATATGTAAGAACCTGCTCAGAATACAGACGCTTGAACAGAAGCATGAAAGAAGGAAACTTTTTTGAATTCAAACCATGGTAAATCAATGCACAAATTAATATCAGTATATCATACATAAGTAAACTATCACAAATCTACATTATTGAATGTTTCCATAATCCGTAGATAACTATCACGACCTACATCATTCAATATTCCACAAATAACAAGTGCCGGTAACAGCAAGACTGGAGATAGGAACATGAAATCACTTATCAGAATCCAAGATTCCAGCCAGAATTTTTCCTTAAATGGGGAAGCAGCTTAATTCATACTCATATTTCCTGAAAAGGGAAAAATCAATGACCAAAATAGAAACTGCCCAAAATTTTTTTTTCAGGATCTGAATCAATTGGAGCAGCTAAAAAGTAGTCAAAAACCAAAGTATCTGAGTATCAAAAGCTGCCAACTTTCTGACAATCAAAACCAATCAAAGTCGACACCTTTCAATCGTCAAAGACTCAGATCACACCACGTTGGAGCTCAAAAAGGACCTATCTTAAAAACACCGGCACGAATCAACAACAAATACATAAACCAATTCAACGAACGCAATCATTAAACAAATCACCGCAGCGAAAAGCACTCAAACAAGATGGAAAAATACAATAACTTGATAGAGTAAAAAGATTAGCAAAAGAAATCAAGCAAGCCCAGAATTCAAACAATATACAATCAAAAAAGACGATGAGAGAAGTATATATGACCTCGCCAGCGGAGCTAAAGCAAGCGCTAAGGTAGACCTCATCCATCCAATGGTGCAAGTCGCCGACCCAGATGGTCTTATTCTCAGCATCATTATTATTGTTATTGTTATTATTATTGCTGCCGTTGTTATTCTTACTGTTATTTCCATTACCATTATAGGGATGGTGGTTATTCCTCTGCTGGTGGTGATGATGGGCGGCGGGTGGCGGCGGAGGTTGCATATAGGGATGGTACGCCGCCATGTAGGGAGGCGGAGGAGGCGCGTAGTGCTGCGGCATCATCTGGTGCTGCATTACCATTGCCGCCGCCGGATACTGCATCGCCATCCAAGGTCCCGGCGCCTGCGGTGGCTGGGGCGCTGGCTGGGGCGGCTGCTGATCGGCGGAGGAGCTACCAGTTGGTTGCATTTTTTATTCTAGGCTCCTTTATTTTCTCTCTCTCTTAGCCCTGTTTTCGTCTTTATTGAGAAATTCAGAACCCAATCGAAGCTGGGTGCTTGTGAAGATTTGGTGGGAAATTGGCACTGAGGGGGGAGAGAGAGAGAGGGCTTTTGGAGAGGGGGGAGGGGGTAGATGGAGGCTGTGCTGATGGGCTAGATAATAGAGATGATTTATTCAGGAGTAACGAGGTCTCTTCGTCATGTGAGATTTCGCCCTCACTCATTCCGACGCGGCTCACTCTCTGTCTTGCGCCGTTGGATTCATTGCCTCCGCTTTCATCTCTGCCGTTAATCGTACGGTGGCCATAACTATGAGATGAGCATGTTGTCAAATTGACATCTATTTTTTGTGTTTTTTCTTTATTATTTTGTTTCCTCTTCCATCGGGAATTTGCGAGTGTTGAAGAACTGAAGTATCTGTTGGTTCTGTTTCAGAATTAGTTATACTAGGTTTTTTTTTTAATCAGAGAATTAGTTATACTAGTTGACTTAATTTCAAGTTTAATTATAATTATTTTATTATAGACTTTTTCAACATTGTTTTTCACTATTTAAAAGGCTCGAACTCAATAAATTACACTCCTATTCTTTTCATGAGTCAATTCTAAAATACCAACCCCAACCCATTTCAACCCATGTCAACTAATTTCAACTCACTTCAACTCATTTCAATCCATTTTCACTATTTTGACCAAGTTCAATGTATCACAAAAAAAAAAAAAAATCAATACACTTCAACCTATTTCAACCCACCTCAACCTATTTCAATATTTTACTCACCCTAATTTACTTACGAAAAGTACATGCCCTACATATGAAAAACAAGTATAAGTTAATTGAACCAACTTGCCTTGGCATTACAATTGTAGTAAATGAGTATTACTTATTATATAATTTAGTATGTCAGCGATGTAAAATTGTGGAGGGTGTCAACAAATTTGATAGAAAAAGTGTCGGTCCCAAAAGCAAGATTATGTTATCACAAAGAGAAGTCAATAAGGTGATAATGAAAAACTTTTTACACTTAAAAACTTGAACTCTGATAATAGTAGAACAAGGCAATAAGTGGAAAGTTAGAGTGAGGGTGATAAAACAATAAGATAAATCAAAGTAGCTTTGATTAGTAAGAGAATATAAGTACTCAAAGATAAATCAAAGTAGACACAATATTGTTACGAAGTGTACCCATTCAATAGGGTTACATCTCCACCTCAGGCTCCTCTGATCCTTAGGATTTCAACCCTTGCATTAACTCCTGAGTTACAACGCGTCAGTATAAACTCTCAAGCTCACTGATGATACATGTTAGAGCTGACTTTTAAATATTGATAAGCTATTTAAGGCTCCTTGTGAACATACTTCCATAAGGTTCCTCTTAGGCTCCCACGTCAAAGTTCATTCTTGAATTTTGACACTGTGCCTAAGGTCCCTTAGAGCACCCGCATTGCAGGCTCGGGGGGGGGGGGGGTGGGGGAAGCTCGGCCCGCGGTCCAAGGCGTGGCCCGTCATTGCTGGGCCAGTCTGCTCGCCCGTGAGGGCAGCCCGTGGCCCCGGTCCGCCCTGCCCAATCTTTTTCTTTTTTTTTTGCGCCACGTCCCCCCAAAACGACGTCGTTTTGGGGGCCGAACAGTTTTTTTTTTTTTGGGGAAGGGGAGCCGAAATTGGGACGAAAAAAAAAAGGAAAAATCTGGGAATTGTACCTAACTAGCCGTTGCTGCTGCTGAACGGCTAGTTTTGTGTGTGTTTTTTTTTTGAAAATTAATTCTATAAATACTCAACACATTGTGTAGAATTTGTCAATTAAAAATCTCCTACACTTGTATCTCTTATATTTTCATGCAATTTTGAAGAGGTGGAAAAGGTTGTCTTTCAAGCAAGAGAGAGAAGAAACAAGTTTGGGATTTTGTAAGTAATTTTATTAGTGCAATTTATGTTTATACATTTATTTTTTTTCATGTGTATATTTTATATTTATGGCAATGAAAATGAAATGTTTTAATTAATTTGTTGTCAGTTTAAGTGTATACATTTATTTGTGAAGTAAATTAATTTATGGTCATTTGTAGTTAACTTTAGCTCATATTTATGTTTAAATAATTTAATTTGTTATCAATTTAAGATTGGCATGAAAAATGTATTTATGTTTAAATGTTTGCTCATGTTTATATTTAAATATTTTAATGTTTAACTTTATGTTTAAATGTTTAAATGTGAAAATGTTAGATAATGTTTGCACAAATTTATGTTCACATGTTTTGTATGGGAAAAGATTGATATGGAAAAATTACTTGTAACATGTTAGGAACTATGGTTATTAATGGTATTATGGTTAAATGTTTAATATAATGTATGAGTTACTTTCATTAGTTTTAACATCATATGAAACATGAAAAAGATTGAAATGAAAAATACTTCACTTGGTGGAATGTTTAATAAATTTATTAGTGACATGTTAGGGATTTTGGAAAAGGATGAAAAAAAATGTATAAAAAAAAGGTTTAATATGATGTATGAGTTACTTTAATTAATTTTAATATGTTACGCAATATTAAAATGTTTATGTTAGCTCATGTTGGTTAAATGTTTAATAAAGTTATTAGTGACGTTTATGTTAGCTCATATTAGTTGAAAAGTTTAAATGTTTAAATTTATTTATAAATGTAAAATTTTTTATTATGTTAGCTCAAATTTAAGTTTGAATTTTTTTTATGGAAAAAGATTTATGTGAAAAATTTATTAGTAACATGTTAGGAATTATGGTTATTATTAGTAATATGGTTATTATTAGAATAATCGTGAATTAAAATGTTAGAAAATTATGCAATTTATAACCCAAGCGAAAATGTTCCATGTATGTAGGTATCACTTGTGGCCATATGGATCCGAATCCCCCCCCCCCCGTATTTTTATGAGTTTACTTGATGGGAATGACGAAGTAGAGAATGTTGAGCGTAGTAACCCAAGTGTGCATACTAATATCCATTTGCAACCCCCTCCATATCATACTCCACCAAACTATCCTTACCACCCACATTATTACCACCCGCCTTATTACCCACTACCCCCACCTAATTACGCCTCGAGTGCAAGCAACTCTACACCTTCATCAACACCAACTGGATCAATTGCAACTGTGAGGCCACCTCATACTAGTAATGATCCTACTAGTGATGAGTTGGAAGGGGATGATGTAGAGGGGAGTAGTGTAGGGATTAAAAAATGGTCAATGGAAGAGGATAAAAGGTTGATCCATGCTTGGATTAACACAAGTACTGATCTTGTTACCGGAACTGACCAAAAGAAAACATCTTTTTGGGGTAAGGTGGCAACCAACTTTAACACACATGCCCCAAAAGGAGCTATGCGGAGAACGGGGAAGACTTGCAATGCTCGATGGAATCGAGGTTACCCATTAGTTAACAAGTGGGTCGGAATCATGGATGAAATGGAACGTAATAATGTGAGTGGGTCAAGTATGGAAGATATTGTAAATCGTGCTCATGAGATGTTTCTTAAAAGGGTGGGGAGGAAATTTGATTTAGAGCATTGGTACTATTTGCTTAAGGATCAGCCCAAATGGAGAACATTTCGTGATACTCTAGATGGGGGACAGTCTAAACGATCAAAAGTAAATGAGATGGGAGGATATTCTAGCCCCTCTACCCCCGCTGATGAAGAGGTTGAAGTTGAAGTTGATGGAGTTGTCCGCCCCATTGGGAGGAAAGCTACGAAGAGAAAGTTCCATCAAAATGCAAACAATGTTGTGGTTGATTTGGTGACTAGTCACTTTGCAACAATGGGTTCCACAGCTAATGAAAAGATCGAAATATTCCGTAACTTGGTAACCGTAGTTGATAAGAAGGCAACTGCAGCTCAGGAGGCAGTTTGCCTTAGAGATGAGGCTCAAAAACGCAAGGACATCAAGGCGGAGTTGGAGTTGAGGAAGCAAGCCCTTAAGGAGAGGCAATATGACGACCAAATAATGTTGATGGACCTTTCATCCTTGTCTGAAGAGGATGTTGCTTATTTCATAATGATGAAGGTAGAAATTAGACAGAAAAGAATGGAAAAATCTCCCCAAAATTAGTAGTCCACCATCCTCTAGCTATTTAGATGAAGCTTTCTTATTTACATTAGTGTACTCGCCTCTAGTTATGTTTTGTTACTTGTAACGAATAGTTTATGCAATGAATAGTTTATGCTTTCTCAATTGTATCCATTTAAATTAGTTATGAAATGAAAGTTTATGTTTTGTTAATTGGAACCATTTGTGTTTAACTTATATTTTGTTACTTCTACTTCTCTCAATTTGTAATTTACTTATGTTCATGTTCTTCTTAATTAATGAATATGTACACAGGTGGCGAACAATGGCAAATAAGAATGCAAATTTGACACCTCTTGTACAAGATTCATCTTCCTCAGGCTCATCGCACATGTCCTCCTCCTCATCATCGGATGGTCTAAGCTTCATATTAGATGATTCCGAAAAAGAGATTATGCCCATTGTGGAAGATTTACTTGATGATGAGACTGACAACCAATATATGACATTCCTTGTAAATGTTTTGCAAGCTTCACAAGATTTGAGACCTTCATCCTCATTCCCTCGAGCGAAGAGAAGATTTATAAGGAGAGATCGACAAGAAGCGCATGAGCGCTTATTCAGAGACTACTTTGCAGAGGATTCCATTTATAATGACCAACATTTTCGCTGAAGATTTAGAATGCGCAAGCATCTTTTCATTCGTATAATGGAGGCATTGGGAAATCATTCAGATTACTTTCAATTGAAGTACGACGCAGTTGGGAACCGCGGGTTGACGCCACTGACCAAGTGCACTACAGCCTTGAGGATGCTTGGTTACGGTATATCTGCCGATTGCGTCGACGAATACTTGAAGATCGGTGAAAGCACATCACTGCAGTGCCTGAAAAGGTTCGCTGAAGGTGTCATTGCAATATTTGGATAAGAGTATTTAAGGAAACCAACCCAAGCCGATGTTGATCGTCTATTGGCTGTAGGGAATGAGCGTGACTTTCCTGGTATGTTGGGAAGCATCGATTGTATGCATTGGGAGTGGAAGAACTGTCCGACAGCTTGGAAAGCAGCATTTGCTAAAAGGGTCTATAAGGTGCCGACAATCATTCTTGAGGCGGTTGTGTCATATGATCTGTGGATATGGCATGCCTTCTTCGGAATGCCTGGTAGTATTAATGATATAAACGTCCTTGACCGTTCCCCAGTGTTCGATGAGCTGTACCAAGATCGGGCTCCAAAATGCGAGTACATCGTCAATGGTCATGAGTACAGAATCGGATACTTTCTATCGGATGACATTTATCCAAAATGGGCGACTTTTGTGAAAACCATCCCCCTTCCGCAAGGTCCAAAGGCAAAACTATTTGCTCAACGTCAAGAGGCAGTTAGGAAGGATGTCGAGCGAGCCTTTGGTGTGCTACAAGCTCGCTTTGCCATAGTTCGTGGCCCTGCACGGTACATGAAGGAGAAAGTCATGTCATTGATAATGAAAGCATGTGTAATACTCCATAATATGATTGTTGAGGATGAGCGAGATTCGTACGATCTTGCGTTCGATTACGAGCACGTGGATGGTACTACCCCTGAGCCGACTGTTCGACGTAATGCTCATCCGTGCTATGAGACTTACTTACGTAGAACAATGGAAGTTCGAGACCCCGAAACGCATGCGCATCTTCAGACAGATTTGGTTGAAGAAATGTGGAATCGACATAGGCGTAGGTCGTAAATTATATTTTGTAATGTTATTTTTAAGTTGAACTATTGTATTTGTATTATTAATTTTTTTAGTGCAACTATTGTATTGTTTGTAATTTTATTTTATTGTAAACCGACGTATTGTGTTCTTCTTTTTTTTTTCCAAATCAAGCTTGTATTATTTTAGTTTTTTTTCTTAGTTTGCTGGCATACTCCAAAATAAATTTCATCACTATAGGTCAATTATTTAATTTCTGAAAAAATGGCGTCATAAGTAATCTACAATTATACATACAACTCCAAATTCGTAATCTACAATTTCAAATACAAATACAGTATGTGAAATTCTTTTTTTTTTAAAGAAGTATTCATTATTATAAATGAAATATTCACACAAACACACAAAATAAAAGTCCACAACCAAATAAATATGTTTGGGGTGGGGTCCACATGCATTATTTTATTTGGTGATCCAAGTTGGTGATCCAAGGGATGTACAGAAGAGAGAAAAGGTTGGATTGTGGGATGATGTGGAGGGTGTGGGCCCCCACCTGTGATCCAAACTTCTGGATTACCAATGCGGGTGCTCTTATGAGCTTACTTGCCCAAAGTCTCTTGTGGGCTAGTAATAATCGTTTATGAGAGAATTCTCTCGACTCTCTTACTTCACAAGTATTACACAAGTATTTGAATGACACGAGTGAAGCACAATATTTGAGACGAGAACACCCAGAATAATATGAGTTGAAAAATTGGTTGTATTGCTCTTGCATTCCTCTTCGACAGGTAGGTATTCTACTCATATAGCTCTCAACTTTCTTCACCGCTGGAAGTGGCAATTAGCCATTAGAACAAAATATAATTAGGGATCGACGTTGTACCCAAACCCAAAAAACTCACCTCAAATTCGTCCCATTTATAGTGGGTATGAGTACGAAAAATTAGAAAAAAGGGGTATGGGGCGGGTACACTGAAAACTGGTATGGGTATGGATATGGGTTTGGGTATACACATCAGCCGCCCCACAGCATATCCATCCCGTACCCGAAATTTTTTGGAAGGTAAAATAAATTGTTGGATAAAATTTTGAGCTTTGAACGTTGGTAATTCATTTTTAAAAAAAGGCCTATAATCCAACCCATCCCGAACTATGCAATGTATCCATTTGTCTTGCTTATTTACTATGCCAATACATGAAGTCTCATGACTCACGATTCACAAACCTAAAATCATAACTCACTCATTCCAGTCATTTTCAGAATGCAGTTTTTGTTTATGAGCTAAGTATAAACTCTTGCACTTAATCCAATGAGAATTGTATTTCTTTAGGACATTCTGACTAGTTGAATTTAGTTCTATAAATTTCTTTAGATAAAAGAAATTATTGTACATGATGGGTATTATATTCTAATATTTGTACACACCCAAATAAAATTCGAAATACCTGAAATACCTTATGGGTATGGGGATAGATTTTGAAAATTCAATAGATATGAGTATGGATATGAAGATGACTTTTAAAAATGAATATGGATGCAGCAAATTTCCACATGTTCAAGACTGTTATGGCAAAGGTAGCTGAAAAACATTCAACCTTTGCGGCAAATTTTATTTTTAAAACAGAATTCGGCCAAGCCAATTTTCCGTCCTTGAGGTAAACAGTTTTCCAAATCGACAGTGTTTTTGAACATTCAACTTAAAGTGCTTTTGGCTTGAATATTTTTTGGTTACACATATTCAACCTATTCCTTTGCACAAATTCGAACCAACTATGTTAAAAAATGCTTTGTCAATCTTGATATAAGACGATTAATAAATATAACACATTTTGATAAATATATTCTCATTTTAGTTTTAATGATATGTATAACAAGTGTGATTTATGATGAGTATATTAAAGTAAATCTCCTATATTTTCATATTGTACATAATAATAATTCCTTATAATTGTCACCTGTAAAATTTGAGTAGATAAAAAATACTAGGATATAATTAATTATGCTTAAGTTAAAATTGGATTGCTGGAATAATTTCACCTTAGAAGACTAGTAGTGTGCGATGGTCAGGGGCTCAAGGTCTAGTGTCTCTGATGCTTATAGACACTCTACTTTTAGTCAGGCTAGTTTAACTCTAGATTTTGAGAAACTCTAAGTCTATGACAAGATCATTTTATTTTGTCACATTTGATATTTTGCTGAGTCTTCATAGTGACTTGACCATACCTTTGTTTATCACTTTACTTATAGTCAACTATGCATGATTTGGCTCTTTGACTTGTCATGACTAAGTACAATCATAAGAGATTATTTAAACCAATCATGATTAACACAATTCTATCTTTGATACAAATAAGTTTGACTTAATCAAAACATCTATAGAGATGAGTATGGTTACTTGACTCAGACAATAAAACTCAAGGTGAGTAATTCCATCAAAAAGTCAGCAAGATGGTGAGTGAATAACCAAAGGGAGGATTAGGGCAAGAATGACTTGTTCAGTTTTGTCATTTCAAAAGTAACATTTCTTATAATTTTTGGTAAAATATTTTATTTTATTTTTGCAAACTATTCACATTTTCTTGTGCCAATTTATATTAATAAGCTATGCAGCAATTAAATTTACCAAATGCATTTTTTATATCCCCTTATGTATACAATTCTATGTGGTTAAAGCTGAAGTAGAACAACTATCTACCACATAAATAGCTATTAGATATCTAAACAATTATCAGTTACCTAAACAACTATTTGTGAACCCCTAAATAACTAATTTTCCTCATAATAAAGGGAGGGAGCAAGAAGACAAGAGCTGATCTTTTTCATTCCCCATCTATAAATATGAAGAGAATTAGCATAAATACAGTACGACAAAAAAAAATGACAATTTGGTGCCTACTCAGTAATATTAAGTGACTAACTAGAAACCCTTTGGTGCCTGAACACTCTACTGCAAGTTAAGGAGTGAACCAAAAAATATTTCTAAGTCATAACTTGTTCAGGATCTTGCACCGTTGATAAATAATACAACTTTAATATGCAACTGAGCAACTTGTACCTTAGCTCTAGATACAAAGCTACTAACTATGCTTGAGTTTATCCTTTCATAAAATGACCCACTTATATGTTTTGTTTGCTCATCAGAAATCAATTGTATTATATGAAAAGAAAGGAGCAAAGATAGATAGGCAAGAACCAAGCTTTGTGTCTTGGTGTATGGTTTCTATTCATGGGTATGCATGTACACGATGTATGTTACACCAGAGGATGACAAAAGCAAGCTAACCCTAACCCTGAAGCATACTTGGTGGCTAAGCAAGCGACTAGCATATGTTGAAGGTACAATATTATCACTTAAGGATACACTATTATCACAATATTGTCACTTAATGAAATAAAAATATTTACACAATATCATATAGAATATCATCTATTCTATCACTCCACCTCAAGTTGGAGCATGCGGATTACCGACGCACAACTTGGATCGTAGAAAGATGAATTATTGCTTGCCTAGGGCGTTAGTAAAGATGCCTACCACTTGATTCTTCAAAAAAATATATCGAGTGACTACTTCTCTAGATAGAAGCCATTCATGAACAAAGTGACAATCGACATCGATATGCTTAGTTCTTTCATGAAATACAGGAATTTTTTCAGTATGTAATGCCACCTGATTATCACAAAACAATTGGCAGAGGATATTTAACAAATACCCTCATGCAGGCTAAAAATGATGTAATCCAAATTAAATCATTAGTAACTGTAGCCATTGCTCGATATTCTGCTTCAACTGAGAAGTGAGAAATCATAATATGTTTCTTAGTCCTCCATGATATGGGATATCCTCCTAATGTGACAAAATATCCAGTGAGTGATTTTCTACTGATTGGGCATGCACCCCAATCAGAATCACTTCATAAAAGAATTCCTTGCCCAACATTGTGCTTGAGATAGCGTAGAACACATCTAGCTGCTTCCATATAAATCTCTCTAGGTGCTTGCAAAAACTGGGATAAGATATGAACTAAATAACTCAACTCATGTTGAGTAAGGGTGAGATAGATAAGTCGTCCCACTAAATGCTGGTACTGTGTGGGATCCTTGATGCAAAAACAAGTGTTGAGATAGGCTTTGAACTCAGCACATAAGACATTATCATTCTCCGTTAGTACCAAATCATCAACATAAACCAATAAAGCTAGACTTGTCAATTCGGAGGGGCGGGTTAAATACAGGTTGGATGTATTTGAGTTGGGGTAAAATACATGTCGGATGTATTTCAAATTCGGGTAAAATATGGACGGTTGTATTTCGATTATATAGGTTTCAGGTCGATCCAATGGATTTAGAGCGTCTTTTGTGGGTTATTTCCTTTTGGTAAAAATTAAAAACTCGACGTATAAAAAGTTAAAATTATTCGTATTTAATGAAAAAGCCTTATAATTGTAATTTCTTAAAAGTACATTAAAGATATTCATACATGATATGTGTGCGTCAAATACGAATGGCCCAAGAGTCAAGCCTAGTGAATTAGCTACCGAATTAAAATAAGGATAGCAATGGGTGAGATTATTTCTGCACCAAGCCATTTAAAGCATGTTAACAAGTCACATCGGTTCAACCTGCTAATAAGCCATTTAATAATTCAATATTTTTGTTAACTAAGTTACCATTATCTAATTAGGTGCACTTTACTAGTGAGTTGATCCTAACATCAGAATGAGTCGGTCCATTACTCCACATCTTAGTTCAAAACCAATTAGAATAGAAAACAAATGAAAGGATATCATAGAAACATAAGATATTACAATTATCTTTTAATTATAACATCAAAATGCCAGATTATTACAGAGTAGCATTGTTTAAAATATGGTGATACATATTCATTTCACTAAAAATATAATGGTATGACTTGCACGTTTTTAATATTTTTTATACTCTAAATTGATTTTCTTAACACTGGATCGTTATTTCACGCCATTTCACACCATTTTCAAAGGTCTTTTTCCATTTATAAGTTGTGCATGACTTTATTGCATGAAAGCGAAGTTGAGAAAGAAAGAATGCTATTGTTTAATTTATAAAGAGATGTGATAGTTATATATCATTTCTCTAAACCGATATAATGAACAACCATTGTTGTTAATAGGGATAAATCAAAGAAAAATAAAAAAACAAAGATATAAGATTCGGACCGAGCGGGGCATGTTCGGGTTCAGGTTGGGTTTGACCCGTTAATTTGCCGATTTTTTGAGTTCGGTTGAGAAAATTGTATTCAACACCCAAAAATTTTGAGCAGGTTTGGGTTGGATTTTCGGGTTGCATCAGTTCTCAGGCCGAGTCAGTTTTTGATAGGTCTAAATAAAACCATAAATTTATCACCCTTTTTGTATGTAAGAGGGAATAATCAGTAGAAGATCGGAGAAATCCATATTTAAGGAGTTTAGAGGATGGTTTCACAAACCATTGCCTGGGTGCTTGTTTTAAGTCATATAATGATTTTTGAAGTCAACATACTTTGTTAGGAGTCGTGGTCTTGAATCTAGGGGGCAGAGTGATATAAACTTCCTTCTCTAGGCCCCCATGTAGAAGGCATTATTAACATCCATTTGATGCAGTTCACAACCTTTTGCCATTATGCTTGAGAGAAAACTGTGCACACTTGTCATCTTTGCAACATGAGTGAATGTCTCGTTGTAATCAAATCCTTCTATTTGCTTGTCACCTCGTATCACCAAGCAAGCTTTGTACATTTCAATACTGGCATCATAACTATAGTTCACCTTATAACCCACTCACAATTAATGGGCCTTCGCAGTGGAGGTAAGTTGATCATGGACCGAGTTTGATTTAGCTCCAAAGCTTCAATTTCTTTTGCCATTGCTTCCCACCAATTTTGGTGTTTAACGACTTCATGAAAAAATCTGGGCTCCACAATTTTGGTGACAACAGCCAAATAATATCGATGCGCAACAGAAAAGTTATTGCATATAACATAATTGGCTATGGGATATGGTTTACCTAAAGATATCTTTTGGACTGGGCTCAGTTTGGAAGAGGGGTTTGTAGAGTGAACTGTGTAGGAAACATAGTCTTGTAGGTTCTTTATGACTTTTTGGGCTCGTTTTCCGCCGTCAATTGGGTCTGTGGCTATAGTTGGGGCATGGGAGCTGCTCCCCCTATATGTAACATAGTCCTCGAGACTGTTGGGTTGTCCACCAGAGCATTGTAGTTGGTCCTGTTGCGTCAATAAGGTGTTGGAACAGTGTTGGGCTGCTTTTGGTATCCTCCATCCCAATTGTGGTGTTGGTGGGCCTAAACCCATTGCCATCAGCTTCCTTATGCAGTGCAGCTAGGTTGCTTTGTGCTCCACTCAACCCGCTGCAGCTTTTTTGGGGTGGCCTAAGCACCAGATCAGCCTCTACCCTATTGGGTTGAGTTAGACTCGCATCTTGGTCTCGCCTGACACCAAGATCATCTTCTTCTCCATCAGGTATCCGTCCCGGGGTGCTACTTTAACTTGTTAATTCAAGAATTTTCTGATTGCTTATTAGTTGCAAACGGGTAAACTTCTTCATGAAATATCACATCTCGGCTAACAAATATTTCTCCCGTCTCAACATCATAAAGCTTGCAACCCTTTTTTCCATAAGGATACCCAAGAAATATGCATCTTCTACTTTGTGTCCCAAACTTATACTTTCTTCTTTTATTATTATATGCATAACACAAACACCCAAATACCCTAATGTGCTCATATGAGGGCTTTGTTTTAAACAACTCTTCATAGGGGGTTTTACCATTGAGCACTTTAGTGGGTGTGCAATTAATCAAATGGGCTACAACTAACATACATTCACCCCCAAAACTCAATTGATAAATGTGCTTCAAAATGGAGGGCTCCCGCTAGATTTAAGACATGGCAATATTTCCTTTCTATCCTTTAGTTTTGTTGTGGGGTATCAATGTAGCTAGTTTCATGAATTATTCCTTACTCCTTACATAACTTTTTCATTGCAATAGATGTAAACTTGGTACCATTATCACTCCTAATGGTTCATACTTTTGGGTTAAACGCATTTTGAATCGTTACACAAAAGTCTTTAACAAGTTCGGATGCCTCACTTTTGAACTTTATGAAATACACCCAAACACAGCGACTAGCATCATCCAAGATAGTTAGGAAATAACTTGCACCCCAAAAGGACTTGACATAATAAGCACTCCATATGTCATAGGGAACGAGGTCAAAAGGCTTTAAAGCTTTATTTTCACTAATATTAAAAGGCAATTGAGTTTGTTTTGCTCTTAAGCACACATCACACGAGTCCTTTTGGCTACTACTACTAAAAATTCTTGAAATAGTATTAGATAAACTGGATAATGCATAATTTGATGGATGCCCAAATCTTTTATGCCATAGATTATGAGTCATAGCCTTGTTTGCTTGAAGTTGTTTCGTTGGACCTTCCCTGTAGAAATAAACCCCTCTTCTTTGGTCGCTCAATCCAATCAACATCTTCATAGTAAGGTTCTGTATCACACATAACTTACGAGCAAATGTGACAGTACAACAAAGATCTTCAATTAATCGCGGAATTGATATCAAGTTGCAATTTAGGCTAGGCATAAACAAGACATCATTTAACACCAATTTTTCATTAAGCCTTATTGAACCTCGTTTATTGGCGAAGGTGACAACTCGATTTGGCATTCCCACAAGCACGGGTGAGATCTCACTAATATTGGTTCATAAACTCAAATTTCCTATCATGTGGTATGAAGCGCCACTATCTAAAAGCAAATTGCACTTACTCGATAGTAGTTCATGGTTGTCCTTTGGTGTCTCAATGAGATTTAACAGTTTTTGTACCTGCTCATTCGTAATTCTAGACAAGGCAACCCAACATTCTTCAGTTCTACCCATGCTGCTACTGGCTTCCTCGACTTGAGCCGTGTTTGCTTGGTCCTTGGCCAAATAGCCACCACAACCTCGTCCTTCACTTGTCTTCCTCCGCCATGAACCCCTTGGCCTCGGCCCTTGCTACTGCATCCTCACTTAGTGTTCCAACTAGCCGGCAGCCCACTAGCTCATAAGAACTCGCCTTCTCATGTCGAAGCTTGCAACAATGTTTGCAACTTACTCAATTCCCACCAACTTCACCTGCTTTTTTTAAATGAGTGACAGCAAAGGACGCTGCATTTTCATGCTTATGATCCTATTCATTCATTACTTTCTTATGGTTTTCTTCTTGTTGAACCATACTAAAATTCTTGTCAAGTGATGGGAGGCAATCCAAACCAAGGATTTAGGATCGAATGTTTGAATACATATCATCGTCTAAGCCCATCAAAAATTGATAGTCTCTATCTTCCTCGGCCATCTTAGCGTAGTTGCTCGTGGCCTCACATGTGCAAGTTGGGCATTTGGTGGAGTTATCGAGTTCATTTCAAAGCCCCATTAACTTTGAAAAAAATTAAACTGCTTCTAGATTGCCTTGCTTGCAAGGGGTAATCTCCACCTTCAATTGATGGATTTTGAGCACAATCGGCACCATGTACCTTTTCTAAATGTTGTCCCATATGGCTTGAGCCGAGCTAGCATAGGCAACACTTGCATGGAGCTTCAGATATATAACGTTTAAAATCCATGAGGTGACCATGGAGTTATGATGATCCATGCATTAGCCTCAGTCGAATAGGCTCCCTTCTTCATCTTCGGTTTGGAGATTGTTCCATCAATGAATGCTACTTTTCCCTTTGTCATTAACATAGTTAGTATGGCTTTCTCCCACAACTGATAATTTTTGCCATCGAATTTGAATGCGGTGATGATTGCCCCAAGTGCATATGAGGGATGAAGGTAGTAAGGTGATTGTTTATCAATCACAAATTCTGAGGTTTTGTTATCACTCATCTTGCCATTCCCTTTTTATATTTTGGTTCAATAGTTTTAAGGATCAATGCTCTGATACCACGAAGAGAAAAGAGCAAAGATAGACATGAAAGAACCGAGTTTTGTGTCTCAGTGTATGTTTTCTATTCATGGGTATGCATGTACACGACATATACTACACAAAGAGGATAAGAAAACCAAGCTAACCCTAACCATAAAGCATGCTTGGCAGCTAAGCAAGCAACTAGCATATCTTGAACATACAATATTATCAATTAAGGAAATAAATATATTTACACAATATCATATTGAATATTTTGTATTCTATCATTATATGGGGAAATTTGATTTTTGCATTAGAGGTTAAATGGTTGCAGCTACGAAGATTGAAATCAATAAGCAAGTTAAGTAACCAAGTCATCAGGATAATTATGCCACATTCATCCTCAATAATCAACCTAGGGACCACATTTTGTCTTTCCATGGCAAGGGAGAATCTTGCAAAGCTATGTAATAATGTACGACATACTTTGTATACATTATAAAACTATTGGTTTAACCAATGTCATAACAAGTGGCTAAAATAGGTTTGGAGGTGATAATAAAATAATGTCTTCATAATATGCTCATTTGGGATATCATGATGTAGTTGGCAGCTTTTGTGTGATGAGAGATTGGAGTGTGCATGAATTAGCTCAAGACTTAAGCAACATGCCTTACATTAGGTTAAGTGACTATTAGAAAGATAAGTTTTATATAAACCTCTTGTATTGATCTAGATCTTGACCAAAAAGTGCCTTGATCTGCATGATATTGAAGGTAATTTTCCATAGTAAGTATTAAGGCTTACCCTTAAGTACACTCATCATTTTTGGAAGAAGATAAAAAAAACATTCCTTGAGACTTCAAGTCCACAAGGTAATTTAACTAACTTACATTATTTATATAAGATTGTCAATTTCACAATTATTTTACTTGTTAATCATCTAATGTATCATTATTCTTGACCACATTAACGACACAAATGAATGCTTCGACAAAATTTGTTGATAACTTTTTGGATGAATATAATTTAACATTGTTTAGATCACTTAAAAGAAAAAGAGTAAAGCATATGATATTTGGTAGGCCACTATTGCGAACCTGCTTTAAATCATGCAAAGATGTGATACGTCAATGCACATGCGTGCCATCATCACTCCCCTTATCATGTATATGTCATCCTAATCTTGCATAACTTGGAGTTAATATCACGAATAAGTACTCTTTATATAAGTCACTATGCAATGACCATTAGTGACATCCATTGGTAGTACAAATATATGCCCCAATATACTCCTTCATATAATTCTAGTGTATTATCATCTTAGTGCTTTGTTTTATGAAATCATTTACATCAATTGACCTTTTTTCATGGAGAAAATGGAATTATTTCTCATGTTTCATTTTTTCTAACTACTTGTAGCCTAGTCTTCAAGGCATCAAACCAATTTGGATCATTAGTTTATGGCTTCTTGAATGGTGGAGATATTACTTTGGGAAAACAAGGAAGGTACAAAACTACCAAAAGGTATTTTAGGATAAGTGTCAGCAATGTGATCAGTGTAGATGCCTAAAGGTGCCCGTAGATTACATACTAAACTCATATTGCATGTTAAGTACATAGCACCTCAGTGACGGAACCTCGTAACCTCAGTGGTGGTAGAGTAATACCTCTTGAAAGATCTAAGAAACTAGTCCTAGCATAAAATGTTTTAAAAATAATTTAAAAAAATAGTTTTTTAGCTTATCTCTAATAAAACAATTGGATTTAAAATGAGAAAAAAATGTCATTTTAGCATAGATTGCTACCTTGGGGTTCACACCCAGGTCCTTATGCAATAATAGGAGTTTGACCATTTGGATGGCGCATTACCTCATGATAACATTCCTTAGCAATCAACACTTAAACTCACACAACAGCATGACTCTGTGGCAGGCCATTAGTTCTTCCATCACAGGAAAGTGGCTTAAAAAGGCATGTTTCAAGCCGCCATATGGACCTAACAGGACCTATCTAGGCTCAACAATAGGTGCTAACCCCTAGTGGAAGATCGCCCACGGTGGCTATTTTTGTTAACCTTAGGAGCGCTCCCATAATTCCTCCTGGTATAAATAGTACAATAGCCCTTCCCCCTAAAAAAAATATTAAGCACTTCTCTTCTCTTCTCGCTCTATAGAGAGGCCACCCTTCTCTCTAATGCTCTTTTTCCTCTATTGTGTAGTTCTACCCTTTTAGGAATTCCCTAAACACATTCAAAACTTTGTTTTTAGACTAACTTTCTCCTTCCTCAAACAAACTAAGGATCTTTAGAGATGGTTGTTCTCACTATACCTTGCTTAAGGTAAGTTCCCAGGGTTCAATAATCCAAGATTAACAAACTAGTTTTTTGTTCCTTTGCTTTATTGACCTCTCATGATGTGATTATTTCTTTACTTTTTGTTCTTTGTATATCATGTAAAACTATGTAAATAAGAAGGGATCACAAAGTTAATTCTTTTGTTTCTTTCTTTATTGCGTGTAACATGACATAATCAAATTGTACACATACACTAAAAAGACTAAACTTTGCTGAAAATTTGCAACACCCTAGGTTTTTATCTGCTAACCTTTGACCTATTGTTGAATATATGATAGTATATATTGATTTGTCAGTGTACTTATTTACAATATTTAGTAGTCTTAATAAAATATAGAAATTATTCTCATTATTTTAAATTATTAAAGGATAATTAGAAGTGCATATGTATCCATGAAAACTGAAATTATCAACTATATGTCTAATTAGTCTGCTTAGTGGTTAAGCATTGTAGCAAGAAGTCCCAGTCAAAGTCAAAGTCAAGATAGTCCCTAAAAAGTTGTAGTTCTCATTTAGCCGTATGCAAAATTGTTTAGATAAGCATCTAATGTTTCTATGATAAAGTTTATTGGATAAGCATGAAATTACTTAGCTAAGTTATCTGCTCATGATTAGATTGGAGCTAAAATTTAGTTAGCATAAATTCCCTATAAATATAAGTAATCTTATGTAGGTAGCTAATGAAAAAGAAAGAGTGGAAAAAAATAGAAGAAAGAAGAGATCTTTAGTTAATTTGGAGAATCCACATGAGAGATAAAGTGAAAACAAAGGTGTGTAGCACGGATTAAGGTCAGTAATTTTTATCTTTTTCTTCTAAGCTAAAAAATTATTAAGGAAATATAATTAAAAAAATAAAGAAACAATACATGAATATCATAGTCTAGGTTTGACTAACGAAGTAGAGAGCCGATCTCACTCAATTAGAAACTCACCTTAGGAATTTCATGTTGGCGATTGTTCAGCTGTTTAGATATTATTATTGAATTATGTATTTGCATAAGATGTGAGTTTGAGATGTATGTTGTTCTTTCATGTATTTTTACATGAAAAGTGGCTTAAATTTGATTAAAATAACAAAGATTACGAAATTTAGATATTAATGTTCAAATTTTAGCAATTTTTATGTGTTGTTTTAATGTATTATTGGATGAGTGAAAAATTTTCAAAACTTTTTGTAGCTTTCTTAAATCATGTAGCAATTTTCCGTAATTATTCATGAATTTTGGAAGAGTATATTCTTAGTTATAAATTTCTAAGTAAAATTGATCGGTTTATACAAAGGTGGACTGAATATATGTTTATAATTGGCTAGCTTATTTGATTTTTGATCTTGAAAAGTAAAAGTAGTCGCATAATTGGAAAAAGATTATGTATATTTATAGAAGCTATTTTTAAAAGTGTTAAACTTACTTTCTTGCTTGCGTGATTATGTGATGATAGACTAGTTGAGATAAAATGTGCGTGCATTTTTCTGATACAATGCAATGAAAAAAATAAACCTAAGTTATGCCAAAAGTATGTTTACATGAAAAACAAGTTTGTGTCTTTCCTTGGAGTGTTGCTTATGTGTTACATTCTAAAGCTATGACAATAGGAGTAGTTGTCCTTTTGTTTAGATCTATATGGGTCATTGGTTGGTACCTTGGGTGGGCATTACCTGATCTTTTGATTGACTCCTCAATTTGTGTTATTTGGATATGTGTGGGTTTTTGGTCGGTACCTTAGATGGGTATTGCCTGGTCTGCTAATTGGCTCCTTAATTTGTGTTATTTAGATATATGTGGGTCCCTGGTTAGTACCTTGAGTAGGCTCTATTTGATTTGCTAGGATGTGAATGTGACCATTAGAGAACATTTGTGTTCTTTAGAGTGGTGGTTTCCTGGTTGGTACCTTAAGTGGTCTATGCTGCATAAGGAGGTGGATATGACTCGTGTTTTGTGATACTTCTTTGTGTAGGTCACGGGTGGATTTTGCCAAAGTTAAAGATTTGTTAATGTAAGATTATACGATATGTTATGATTTTGGATTTGGACTTAGATTTGCTATTATTGTCAGGTTATTCATGAGACTATGACTGACTCTACATATTTAAGTAATAAAAAGCTTTGTTTAAACAAATATCTGCTATGTGATTATATTGTGTACATGATTGTTTATAAGAAATATGCTTTTATATGTGTGAATTGTGGTCATAGTCGAGCTACTAGTCGAACTTGGTAGGCTCTGCTGTCTTGTGGATACGCGAGAGGTCATAGAGTCTAAGAGATGGGTTCTTAAATAAACCAATAGTGGCATTTATTTAGGAGCTTAAGTGGATTAACTGTGGTTAACTTAGTGAATAAACCAATAGTGTCGTTTATTTAGGAATTTAAGTGGAATCAAACATGGGATGGGACATGTATGGTTGAGTTAGTCTAGTCATCACCTTATAAAAATTGAGATTTGACTTGTTTTGTTCAAGGTCGCTTAAATAAGTGATATGAATGTGTATTCTTTAAAATAATGTGTAAGAAATTTTTGCATTCACATATTTCCCTCATATTTCAACCATGTTTGTTTATCTATATTATGCGATTATGTGTTAACCAGATAATGTGGAAAGTGTAACAATAGGGAAAGTATAAGGGTTACTCAATAGGCTTAGGGGGCTCATGACCTCCCCAATTTTCAACCTCAAGGAAGATAGCAAAGTAGAATCCATCGTGATGACTAAAGAAAGGACCGTGGACTTGGAGTTCAATCTACTCATTTAGGAATTTTGTGTAAACGTTAGATATTAGACATTTAGATCTGTATAATTGTATAAAACTCCTCTGGAAACAACTTAACATTGCCTATGAATGAAAATGCATGTTTACACTTACCTAATCTAACTTTAATTAGTATTTTGTTAAAAACTCATAATGCGCTATGCTATTAAGAGGTTAATTAAGGTTAAGAATTTTAAGTAGCTACCGGAAGTCCTAAGTTAGTCATCCATGGCAGCAATGCACCTGATTTGGTTAAGATTGGTGCATTACAAAATTGATGTGTTGTATGAAATTTAGAAATCTAATATTTTTCTTTGACTCCTTAGTAGAGGTCGTACTGACCCTGTAATGTGGGTGTTAGAGTTTGTCCTAGACATCGGCCTTAGCCTAACTCTTAGCTAAATTGCCCTATAGTCAAGCAATTCTCATCTTGAATCGTACGGATTACGGATGGCAATAGGATGGGGATGTGGATGGTGGTGGATATGAAATGTACAATGGTAAGGTGGATGATTTTGTTCGTATTTCCCCGCTAAATCTTTCATTTTTTATTTATTTTTCTGTGTCTATAACATAAAAAGAAAGAAAAAAGAAAAAGATCTAGAATATTATTATGGTCCTGCCTCCAAGATTACAATTAATGAACAATTTTCAAAAATTCAAGCCCCCAAATTTTCTCCTTCTCCTCTCTCTGGTGCCCTAATAACTATTAAACTCTTAAACACAATTTCCCAAAATTTGAATAAATGATCTTTCTCTATTGTAGTCCTAGAGTCCCAATTAACACTCAAAGTTAACCTTAAAATCTTTCTTTGTCTTTGGCATGCAACTGCTGCAATTCCTAGATGTGAATTAAGAGTTTCTCTCCTGACTTTCTCTAATTTTCATTAGGTTTTCACTTTATCTTCATCTAAATTTCTCCTTTGAGCTCAACTTTCCTAGCAAATTTGATGCTTACGAATCCATATTGGAACCCAAGTTTAGAAGATTCCAGTCATAAAAGGTTCCATGGTGCACGATAAGGAGTTGAGAGCAAATGTAAACTGAATTTTGCATAAGTTGATTTATTAATTCTTTCTTCTCTCCCCCTAATATTTCATTTTGATTTAGGGTTGTTTGGCAACCTATAACGATGATCTGTGTTTGATGGTGCTAACTCGAATGTGGGAACGTATTTAAATTCAAACATCTAACATTTTGGATCGGGATCAAGAACCCAACAAGGATTAGATCCTTGCTGAGGATGGGAATGATAAGAAGGATCTCGCCCCAAATTAGTTCGACCTGCCATGCTGCCAATTATATTGTAGTGGGGATTGTTTTAAAAAAATTCTTCACTTGAAGCGCACTACTAAAAAATCTGTTTTTTCCGACGGAAAATGTTGATCGAAAAAATAGACCGTTGGATGGACTGGCGGACATGGCGGCAGAGGGACGGAAAAAGCAAAAAGGGACGACGGATGTTTCGACGGATGGATATTGCGTCGGAATTTTCGACGGATTCCGACGGTTCCGTCGAAATTCCAACAGACTTCTGACAGTTATTCCGTCGGAACTGTGGTCAAAGTTGACCAGTTCTCTGCAAAAAAAGGGAAATTTTTTTTTAAAAGATTCCTTGTCCGACAGAATATTCCGTCGGACAAGCTTTTAAACCCAGAAACCCCGTGTTCGGGTTTCTTTTTTTGCACGCAGAACAGAACTAAAGAGAGAGAGGGGGCAACGTAGAGAGAGAGGGGGCGGGAGCGCCACCATGGTTGCCGCTGTCGCCGTCACCGTTTGAAACCGCCACCGGTCGACGGTTCACCGCCGCCTAGCCCACCGGCCACCCCAATTCCACCACCAATTTTCTCTTCTAAATTCAAGTAAGTGGTGTTTATTTAATTTGTAGTAAATTTTTTGATGAATTTGAAAAATTTGAGCTAGAATTTAACAATTATGTGATAATTTGTGTTTGTTATCGAAATTTTATTGAGTTATTTGTAAATTTTGAGTTTTGAATTTGGTCGTGTTGATGTGAATATGAAAGTTTACTATGTAAATGTTGTTTGTTTAGTTTGTAGTAGATATTTTGATGAAATTGAGAAATTGAAGTTATAATTTAACAATTATATGGTAATTTGTGTTAGTTGTAGAAATTTTATTGAGTAATTGACAGATTTTGGACTTTAAATGTGGTTGTGTTGATGTGAATGTGAAAGTGATTATAGACTTTTATTAGTAATTGTGTGGATGATGTAAAAATTTAATTGAATGTTATTTTTTGGAACTTATTATTTGGAGTTTTGAATTTGTAACTTTATAGAATTTCATATTGGAAGTGGATGTTTGGTGTGGCTAACTCGTAAAATTTATGATAGTTACAATTAATAGTGAATATTTAGAAAAACTAGTACGTTGGTATATAGAAAATATGGGAGGGTGAAATATTGTGACGTATTATTTGGATAATATATGTACTTGTTATTTAGTATTGTAGAATTACTTGTAATATATTAATTTCAAATTTTAGATAATATTTGTAATTAGTAGATTATTTCATATGTTGTACCTAAAATGTAATAAATTAAATGAAGGTATGTTGGATAATAATTGGAAGTTGGATGATGAAATTGTATTATTTTATAAATGTGTAAATATTATTTATTGTTATGTACGTAGAGTAAATAATAATACGTTGATTACATATAACGTAAATATTTGAAGTTTTAATTTGTGTGGATAATTAATATGAAGGATATGGGTCATAAGAGAAAACATATTACGAACGGGAAAAAAAAACATTATTGTTGCTGTGAATCTCGTTATTGTTGGTGCCAATGTCACAAGTTTGGACTGCAATTTCAGACATTCGAACAGGTTTACATCCTGACCTAATTGTCGTAATGTCTTATTTTTGTGCATCGCATATTGAACATAGCGCATGACGAAGTAGTACAATCATATGTAAATTATTGTTGTAACTATGTATGAAGAAAAGTGTAATAATTATGTCCATTATTATTATAAGTAAGGAATTAACGTATACATTTGTATACCTGTATAGTGCATAATATTGATGGACCACCCCATCAGAGGTGGATGTATAAAAGATTTTTACCAAGCGGAAAAGGGTATAGACAAGAATTTTTTGATGGAGTTGAATTGTTTGATCAATTTGCAAGAAGTCAAGTGGAATTCATAAATAATGGACATTATAGATGTCCTTGTGCCAAATGCTAGAATAGAGCTTATAGAGAACCTGATGACGTGATATTACACTTGTACCAAAACGGTTTTGTTAAAGGTTATTAGTACTGGGCATCTCATGCGGAAGTAGAACCAACCTCCTATGACAATGTTGGAAGTAGCAACGCACAAAACTTATATGAGAACATGGTTTCAGGTCCCATAGACGTTGATAATACTGAACCATTTGTGGATAATGTTGAAGCAATGGTGAATGATGTAATGATTACTAATGAAGTTAGTGACAATGAGCAACCAAATGCAGAAGCTCAGGCATTCTATAATATGCTTCAAGCTACGCAGAGACCTTTATAGGTTGGGTGTTCTAACCAAACTCAATTGTCAAATGCGGTCAGATTGATGAGTATCAAATCTAATTATAATATGCCTCAAAATTGTTTGAACAATGTGATGCAATTAATGCATGAGAGTTGTCCGGCAGACAATCGTGTCCCCAGAAATTACTCAGAGTTGAAAAAGAAGGTTCGAAGTTTGGGTTTAGATGTACAAACCATTGATTGTTGCCCCAATGGTTGTATGGTATACTTTAAGGAGGATTCAGCAGTTGAGAAATGTAAGTTTTGTGATGCACCAAGATGGAAGCCAAAGAAGTCAGGTGATAATGGGACACCAAAACCATATGTGAAAATGTTCTACTTCCTGGTTATACCTAGGTTACAACGCCTTTACGCCTCAACAAGCACAGCTGAACACATGAGGTGGCATTATAGCAATAGGCGTGAGAATGGTGTTCTTTGTCACCCTTCAGATGGTGAAGCATGGAAACATTTTGATCGCAAATACTCAGATTTTGTTTCAGAGCCCCGCAATGCGAGACTTGGTTTGTATGCAGATGGGTTTACCCCATTTGCACAATCTGCACGACCTTATTAAATTTGTCTTGTCGTTGTGACACTTTACAACCTTCCCCCAAATGTGTGCATGATAATGCCATATATGTTCTTAACTTGCATTATATTTAGGCCTACAAATCCGAAGAACAAAATAGATGTGTACTTGCAACCTTTGATTGATGAATTGAAAATGCTATGGGATGGTGTCCAAACTTATGACATTTCAATGAGGCAGAACTTCGTTATGAGAGCTGAATTAATGTGTACAGTAAATGACTTCCCAGCCCTTGGAATTTTATCTGGATGGAGCACTCATGGTGTTTTAAGTTGTCCTCTTTATATGGAGAAGTTAAAAGCAACACATTTGAAACATGGGGGCAAAGCATCCTGGTTTGACTATCACCGTCGATTCTTGCCCAGACATCATGCATTTTAAAGAAACCGAACTGCATTTCGTAGAGGAAAAGTTGTGAACGATGGTCCTCCATCCAGAAAAAAATGGGGAGGAACTATACGATGAGGTTCGGAGTCTTCCTAAAGTAACCACTGATGGAGATTTCATCATCCCGGGTTTCAAGGAGAATTATCATAATTAGACAAAGTAAAGCATCTTTTGGGAGTTACCTTATTGTAGAGACCAACTACTACATCACAATTTGGATGTAATGCACATAGAGAAGAACTTTTGTGATAACATCATCAACACTGTCATGGATGTACCTGATAAAACAAAAGATGATGTTAAGGCAAGACTAGATATGGCGGAGATGTGTCATCGGAGTGAGCTGAACCTCAGACATGGTGTTAATGGCCGAACACTAAAACCGAAGGTTGCGTACGCCCTTTCTTTGGACAAACGAAAGGGGGTCTGTGAGTGGGCGCAACAACTAACAATGCCTGATGGGTATTACTCCAACTTTGCAAATTGCGTAGATATGAAACCTGCAAAATTTTCAAAACATGAAGGGCCATGATTGTCATGTATTTTTGCAAATGCTTATGCCAATAGTATTTCGTGCCCTTCCAGATGATGTATTAGAACCACTCGTTGAGTTAAGTGAATTTTTCAAAAATCTTTGCTCAACAGTGTTAAGGGTTGATAAGTTACAAGAAATGCAACGCAATATAAGCATTATACTTTGTAAATTGGAGACAGCTTTCGCACCGGGATTCTTTAATTTCATGGAGCGCTTGCCTATACACTGGGCAGAAGAAGCATGCCTAGGGGGTCCAGTGCAATATCGATGGATGTATCAATTTGAAAGGTAAATAGTTATCCAAATATCATAGAGCACTAAATTCAGCAGTAGTGTTATATTGAAATACTTATATAAGTTGTTGTATTTTAGGTATTTTGGATGGATTAAGAAGAAGATAAAAAAACAAAATACATCCTGAGGAATCAATGGATGAAGCATACTTGGTATTTGAGATATCGCAGTTTTCTTCGTATTACTTCGGTGATGATGTGCCTTCAATGCGCACAAGTTGTCGACGTAATGAGGATGACAATGACTAGACACAAATGCAACCTACTTTACCAGTTTTTCAAACCTAAGGAACTCCAGTGGGAAGTCGTACACAGAGGTACCTAACTGATGAAAAGTTGCACGCTGCACACCTTCACATTTTGTTGAATTATAATGAAGTGCAACCTTATATTGAGTAAGTCCAACTTGAGCCTTTTTGTATTGTAATGAAGTTAATTGGGAACTTAATGATGATGAATATCATTCTCATAGTTTATTCAAACAATAACAATTACAAGAAAATCCCACTTTAACGGACGTGGAAATAGATGCCTTGATTGAAGCTCAATTTATTTGGTGGTTCAAAAAAGTAGTAAGAGCGTAAACTTGCCTCTTATATTATATATTCATCTCCTTGAGCACATCTTACACAATATGGCAAAACTACTGATCAAGTTTGTAAAAATTAATGTAGGTTGAAATTGTACAAATCTTCAATGATGAACACCTAGTACACATATACCACTTGGCTCAATTGCCTTTAAGGAAATTTAGATCTTGGTCTGCATTCGGAGTTAATGGATTTCTATTTCACACATAGAAAAGGTGTAAAGGGAAAAAGACTTTTAACTGTGGCGTTTGCGTTAAAGGGAGCAGGGAAGGTGGATATGAGGACGATTCTTATGGAATCCTCCAAGAGGTTATTCGCATTGAATATCTTGGAGAGCCGCTCAAACAATGTATGTTGTTCAGATGTGATTGGTTTGATAACACCCTTCGAGGAACACATTGTCCCAAACTATGTCCATTTGTAGAGGTGAATGCCACTCGAAGATATAGAAAATATGATCCATTTATATTTGTTAGTGCTGCAACGCAAGTGGTGTACATGAAATACCTGAATTGAATAAGAGATAAGTCTAACTGGTGGGTTGTTGTACCAAACAAACCCATACATAAAGTGAATAACAAATTCACTTTGCCAGTTGCATTTCAAGAGAAACATGCGGTGAATGACATAATTCCTGCAACTTTGTTGAGTCACGAGGAAGACATTGAAGTTGTTAATGAGGAAGGTGCAAACGAGGGAGTTGCGAAGGCAGAGTGGGATGATGATTATGAATATATTGAAGACGAAGTCGTTGTCGACCGTGAAGATTTTGATAAGGACAATGAATTGAGGATGATGACTAGTCTTTGTTGAATTGATGTAACTTTTCCGTTGTATGGATGTACACTTGGTCATCGTATGCATGTAGTCTTTGTTGAATAATTAATGATACAATTGTCATTATATGAGTTATTAATATTGTTTAATTATTGTATTTCATGTTATTTGATCACTACGGTTTGTATGTTTGTCTTAAAGATGTCAGGTATTCAACGTGGACGCGGTGGTGGACGTGGTAGAACTCGGGGAAGAGGTCATAACAACCAAAGTGGCCAAGAACATGAAGAGTTCCAGGGATGGCAAAACTACCAAGACATCCTTCAGAATGCTTTTCCTGATCCCAACAGCGTCCAAAACATGCAATTCACCCAACACATACCTCAAAATGCTACATTCCCTCAGCTAACATGGGCATCTTCCAGTCACAAAGACCTCCTAGCACTCAGACGCATGGAGCATTTATGGGTAACCAATTTGACTCCTGCATCCCTGTACCACATGTCATTCCATAACACAATGAACAAAGGAGTCGGGATCATAGTGAATGTCCTTCAAGCCACAGGAGCACGTCCAATAAGGTGCTTATTAGGCCAGATGATAAAGAGTAAGTGATTATACATTTCCACTTTTGTACATTCAGAACCCAAACATACATATAAATATGTTTGTTGTGAACACAATTTTGTAATTGTATTTCTTACTTGCAGCTTCTTTCCATATGATGTGGTGTTTGAAATAACGAAGATATTTGTGAGCAAATTTCCCGAGCCTTGGCCAACATGGGGTAAAGTTCCTAAATCTCAACGGGATTTGTGGTTTGGCAAGTTCAAGGTAAGATAAATTTATAAGTTCACCATATCTATAAATATATTGTTCACTAACATATTGTTTATGTTTTGCTCACTTTTATTTTACAGAAGCGTTTCTATTGGGCTCCAGAGCATGACACCTAGATCAGGAGAAGCTTTGAGGAGAAGGGGGCTAGTAGATTGAAGGACACATTTGGGGAGCTAAGGAAAAGGGGCAAGCAGCCTTTGTGGTTATCTGACAGCACTTGGAATTCATTTCATGAGTACTGGGCTTCCAAAAAATTTCAAAAGGTGAGTGCACAAGCGAAGAAGAATCGGAACACTGATTAGGATGACTTAGGTCCTTCTTTGCATACATGTGGTTCAATCCCACTTAGCGAGCAAAAGAGACGTTTGATAAGTACGAAGAACTCTCACTTATTTCAACTTATTGCATTATGTACTTTGTATGTGTTTTACTTTGCAATGTACGAAGAAGTCTCACATATTTCAACTTATTTGCATATTGTATAGGCTAAGAAGCTTCAAAGGGAGTCGACTAAAGACACTCATCAACATGAGCGGGACAACACATGGGTTGATAAAAAATATGAAAAAACATATGCAAGTAACATGTATCTTTTACGTGTTTAAAATATTCTTACTCTGTCGGCGTTACTAGATCTGCAACATTTAATATTTTTGAACTTATTTTGTAGACGGAGCATCAACAGAAATGGGAACAGATCAGGAATTCCCAATCCTCGAAAGATCCTAGCTTTGAGCCATCTGAAATATCATCTGAGACGGAGTTGTGGGTACAAGGCAACTTAAATAAAAAGGGGCATGTGTATGAACTAGGTTTAGAAGGGGTGAAACTGAAGCACCTGTTCAAGTTCACAGGGCCTGCTAGGAGCTAGATGTGCGACAGATGGTCACCCAATTGAACAATGAGTTAAGTTCAATGGTGGAGTTAAATCGCCAAACTGAAGAGAGGAATCGTCATTTAGAAAAGAAAGTGATGATGTTGAGTGAACAACTTAGGGGGGTGCAAAACACACTGAGTGAGTTCATTAGATCTCAATAAGCATCTGGTTCTGGATCACGCTCATGCCCTTCTTCGCGCCCTCGATAGCACTGCCGTTCCACTTATGCTGCTGCTGCTCCTCCTCCTCAGCCTCAATGTCAAAATGATGATGATGATGTTGATGATGGTGATGGTGATGATGATGGTGATGATGATGATGATGATGATGATGGTGATGGTGATAGTGATGGTAATGACCATAGGTATGATCTGTACTCTACTTATAACTATTTCAACTATTAGAACTTCTAACATTCGGCATATTTCATATTATGTTATGTATATTGGGTACAATAGTTTAGGTTTGAGTGTGCTACGATCATCTGAATTTTTTAACATTTTGCAATTGTGATGTTGAATGAAAGTAACCATGTGTGATGGTTACTTTTGGAATTAGGTAGAATGTCGATGCGTTTATGTGCAAATGAATACTTGTGCTGGTTGAGTTGAATGAATGTAATCACGTGTGGTGGTTACCTAGTCTTGATTCATGTACCACGTGTGGTGGTTGTAAGTTTTGAATTTGCAGGTTTTGTGTAAATTGTAGTTTGGGCTAGCTCAAGGTGCCCATTCTTTTTAAGAAAAAATTTCAGAAATTGCGACAGATATTCCAATGGACGACGACAGAATTCCGACGGAAGGCGACGGAATCCGATGGATTCCGACGGAACTCCGACGGAAAATTGCATTTTCCTCTTTTTTTTTCTACAAAAAATTGGCAGATGGAGGTGACAGAGCTTCTGGCCGTTGGATGCAAGCTTTTCCGTCGGAAGCCTGCCCCAACGACCACCTTTTTCTGTCGGAACAGTGCCGATGGAATGTAAGATTTCATAGGAACATGGTCCCGACCTGCTTTATTCTGACGACTGATTTTGGTCGGCTATTTCGTCAAAAAATCATTTTTCCGACGGAAAAAGTTACTTTTTCGATCGGAATATCCGCCAAAAAAATCAGATGTTTTAGTAGTAAAGGTTTTCACATTTTCCAAGAATATGGGAGCAACTCTACTGTACTAGCTCAAAGCTTCTCAAAGCATATATCAAAAGAGAATGGCTAATTTTGTAACACTTTAATCCATCCCAGGCCATGGACAGTTACCGGGAATGACTTCAAAGATCATTGACTGCCCCCCAAATCACCACAAGTCTTTCCGATTGTAGATGCCTAAAAATGGCATCTCAAATTTTATAAAATGGTTGATGGCAAAAGTATGCCCCAACCTGTGTGTTTTGGGGCCCAATAGAGTAATCCTTAACTCGAGTCTTAAAAAAAACAAAGAATGAAAAACAAAACAACCCAAAATCCTAAATACGCCCAAATTAACAGTGTTTGGCGTCCATTTGTGATCCACTCTAGGAAGTATAAAATTATTGAGTTTATATATTAATATTCTTCATTGAATAAGATTTCTAATGACATATTATACACCAAAATTCGATAAGTAGCAAAATAGATATAAGTCAAATATTGAGGCTTGTGCTGAAAATGTCACATTTTCACTATTTTGCTTATATCTTCTGCCATACTTATCCACTGATTATGGATTTAGTATTATTAGAAACTAGACTTAATAAGCTTTCCAGGAAAGAAAGAATAACAATTGTTAGACGTGAAACTTATGGCCGAAACACAATGGTGTTGTCTGTAACCCTTAGAACCCAGTTGGTTTACTTGACAGGGAGCCCAGTCCTGTTCCTTAGCATTTATTCCTTTGAGATTCCTTTTTTGTCTAAGGTGAGTCCAATTAGTTAGAATTCTATTTGCATTAATTCATTCGTTCAAATTAACCTTAATGGGAGGATTAGGAGTCCTTTCTCTAAACCAATTCAAACTATCCCTTCTATCACTATAAACAGGTGGTGCCCCTAGGGTTAGAGGCATCTAATTGGAATCGAAGCACATAAAAAACAAAATTAGAGACACACATCAAAAATTTGAGAGAAACACTTGCAAAAACCTTTCAAAGAAAATTAAGAGTAGACATTAAGAGTGAGATTGGTTTACTCAAAGAAAGGCATCACTTTGCTAGGTTCCTACGTGAATCAGATGGGTCATCCTAAGGGCATAACCTAAACCTTCCTTCTTTCTTTTTCCCTCCTTTTCTTTATCTTGTTTAATTTCAAGTTTGGTAAAAATGTAATCTTTAGGTAGTTCCCTAGGAACTATAATTTCTTACTTTATTTTGATTTTTTGGGACTAGTGTTGTACCTTTGATTTGCATTATTTGATGTGATTGACAAATATGCTCCATGATTGTGTGATAGTGTACTTAAGATCTAATTTTTCATATTGGCTAGTAGAGGCCATGAGTGATGACGGACAGTGATATAATGCACTCGAATCTAGATTCTCAGTTCAAGCCTATGGAGTCAAGATGGTCCTTACACTAGGGATTTCTCGAGGGCCTTTCAAAAACCAGTTAGGAACGAATCAGCTATCCTTTTTTATTATCTCTATTGTTTTATGGTTTGCTTCAAAAAGTGGACTTGGTTTGTAAGTTTTCCCTAAAAGTCACTTATGACTCTATAAGTTATAGTTTCACACTTTTCTTATCTTTATCAGTTTATTTTTTTCTCTTAATTGGATAGTTTGGTTTGGGATCTCAACAATAGAACTATTTGGACCAGATTTGAACTTAATTATGGCCTAGAAACTTGATCGAGTTCCTGGATCAAACTTGCAGGCTTGATTCGATGGCTAGGTAGTAGCTACTACAAGGATCCATCCTAAGGAGCTAGGCTAGGCTTTGGCCTAAGAACCTGGCTGGATTCCTGTGTCAGATCCAAAGTCCAACCCAATCGAGTTCTTGGATTTTGAGTCCAACTCACTGTATTGGACCTGTAGTTCCTACTATGATCTGCCTATTTGTAGAAAAAAGAAAAATAATAAATCTAATTTAATTATAAAAAATAATAAAACACCCAATAAATAACTCCAACCATCCATGGGGGGCCATACTTGGGATGGCCTCCATGGGGTAGCATGGCTCCTTACAGTGGCAACTCCACTAGGTACCTTTTTTTAAAGAGGGCAAGATTGAAATTCAATATGGGAATTTGTTTAAATTACACTTGCAATAGGCATTCTTGCATCAAAAGGCGTTGGCCTGATAGGATTAACAACACCTTTAGGATTAAACCTCACTATTATCCCTTAGACAAATAGATGGTTAACTTGGTGGGTCCACTTAGACATCCAATTGAGTCTGCAACTGTTTCACCCACTCACTACACACTTTCTGGTCACATGACTTAGGGAAGCAACCGAAATATTCTAGTCTTACCATGTACCCCATAGATGATGTATGAAACATTTAGGTCACTAGAAGACTGTTCTAAACCTTACTTGAACCAATTGTAACTTCGAACTCTGGCTTAGGATAAAACTTATGTGTGTGCATGAATGTGTTTTTGTATAATTCAACTACCTTAGCCCTAAAGACTATGCATGGATGCTTTAGGACTTAGGAGAACCTTGGTTAGGAAAGGTCAAATTTAGTGACTAGGGAACCAAAGCAGCTTTGAGATCAATTGAGCTCTAGGGGCTCTTCGCCTCGAGCCTGAACAGGCTCTAGCCTTAGTTTGAGGTATAAAATGTCATAACAAGGGATTCAGTCAAGCTTGAAAAAGCCTGGTTGGGTGTTCAAAAAGAGATTGCATGCTAGTCTTTGTCTAGGTGATGTTCAAAATTAGGACTGGTCTAGGAGAACCCGGATGGGATTGTGGCACTTTGGACATCGGAAGGCAAAAGTTAGCTTGGAGTTCCTAATAACTTGGCTGGAATACCCAAAAATTGAATGCATGTGCCTGACTCTAGATTCAGGAGAAAAAGGGCAGGCGTTAGGATTTCAGTTTCAGGCCCAATAGGGAACCGACCAATATAGTCCGTTTGCTTTAGAGTCTGCTGCAGGTCAACATTCATAACATAAAACCAAAATTCTGGCTCTCGATATATGGTTTTAGTTCATAAGTAGACATAGTCCATTAAGGGTCTTAGCACATCAGTTGTAGGCGTAAACACAAATTTCGCACCTAGAATAAATTAGATAAGAAATTGAGTAACAAATTGAATTTTTGTATTTATATCAAAGAATGGATACAATCTCTATATTATTGTTACAAGAACAAATGTAATAAATCCTCTAATTCAATCTTCTTAAGTAGTCTTGAATGAATTTGATCTTAAGAGATGACCTAAGAGGCTTAATCTCACTTAAGATATGAGTTTGATCTCCGTGCATAGACAACACGTGTTTGGATTGCTTGTTGTCTTTGCCAGAGAAAATTCTTGAGCTTTGGTGAGTTCTCCTAAAATGGCGACATTTGAATGGGGGGATAGCTCCCTTTTATAGACAAGTTGGAGTTAGGATGTTCCTCGTTATCTCTATTAAAGGGTACAATCATTTATTTTCTGCATCATTTATGCTACGTGGCGTTTTTTAATTGGCCGCAATACATTTCCATTAAATATTTAATTTAATGGAATATCGTAATTAATTTAACATGTGGCGCATTGTAATTGACCAAAATAAAAGTAATTAATTTTTTCCACATAACAGATGTTGGTTGGTTTTGAAAAATTTTGCATTCTATAAATGCCCGCTCCAAACTAGGTCATGTTCATGTTTAAGCATGATTGACGTCTTTTTTTTTAAAATTATGAATAAGCCCAACATCATATTTTGGTGTAATTTTGTAGCATGCAATGACCAAAATATTTATCTCACTTGCCCAAAATATGAAGATTTATTAACAAAGATGATACATATTTCCTTAATTTGAAGAATACACATTGTATATATTTTTTGTGAGACTCTCCCTTTCTCTCTCTCTCCCTATGGATGGCTTTTTTGTGGGGCTGAGTAGCAATTCAGGCACAGGAACATTTCATCGTATAGAACCTACCCAAGGAAGTTGTTAGGGTAATTTGATATGCAACTCACAACAGCTTCATTCTTTTTTCGTTGTTTTTTTGGTTTTTTCTTTTTATTCACTATGTCTTTCCATTCCTTTCTCTCTGGGCGTACAGCATTGAAAAGGAGCATGTAGAATTGAAAAGGCACTTGCAGGTAGGAGGGGCACTACATTATCAGCAACCTAACGCAGCAACACTTGAAGGTATTGTGACCCTCAATTATCCTACAATGCGCACCGCTTTCTTTTGCCTTTCTTCTTCTTCTGTTTTTTTTTTTCCAGTGACTTCCTTTTGCGCTGCTTACTTTTGCCTTTCTTCTTCTTCTTTTTTTCTTTTGCTTAGATAATATAAACTTAAAAGAAGATTTGCATCTTTCTCTCTTGTTTGCCTTAATCTACCCATTTTCTTTTTAAGTATATGAAGGCCATTTTGCAAATTTATACAATATTGCTAGTTCTTTGTTTCGTGTTGGAATTTACAATAATTTGTTGTGGTTAACCTTTGATTGTATAACCCTTTTGGGCGCATCAACGGGTTAACTTTGAATCCTCCTAAGGCGAACTTCCCAAAAATGAAAATTCTCCACAAGGCGAATTTTGATTTAATATTGGTTAACCTTTGAATGTATAATCCCTTTGGGTGCATCAACAGGTTAACTTTGAATCCTCATAAGGCGAACTTCCCAAAGGCGAAAATTCTTGACAAGGCGAATTTTGATTTAATATCGGTTAACCTTTGAATGTATGACCCTTTTTGGTACATCACCTTGTTAACTTTAAATCCTTCTAAGGCGAACTTCCAAAGGCCAAAATTCTTCATAAAGTGAATTTTGATTTAATATCGGTTAACCTTTGAATGTATGACCCTTTTGGGTATATGAACTGGTTAACTTTGAATCCTCCTAAGGCAGACTTCCAAAGGCGAAAATTCTTCACAAGGCGAATTTTGATTTAATATCGGTTAACCTTTGAATGTTTAACCCTCTTGGGTACATCAATGGGTTAACTTTGAATCCTCCTATGGCAAACTCCCAAAGGCAATAATTCTTTAGAGGCGAATTTGATTTAATTATCGGTTAACCTTTGAATGTATAACCCTTTTGGGTCATCAACGAGTTAACCTTGAATTTCCTCATAAGGTGAACTTCCAAAGGCGAAAATTCCCAGAAGGTGAATTTGATTTAATATCAGTTAACCTTTGAATATATAACCCTTTTAGGTACGTCAACGGCTTAACTTTGAATCCTCCTATAGCGAATTTCCAAAGGCAACAATTCTCTAGAAGCGAATTTGATTTAATTATCGGTTAACCTTTGAATGTATAACCCTTTTGGGTGTATCAATGGGTTAACTTTGAATTTCCTCCTAAGGCGAACTTCCAAAGGTGAAAATTCTCAAGAGGCGAATTTGATTTAATTATTAGTTAACCTTTGGATGCATAACCCTTTGGATGCATCAACGGGTTAACCTGTTTGCTAAAAAGCCCTTGCTTGCATTTGTTCATGCCTTTTTTTTTAGTGCCTCCCTGTCCAAGAAATTTTTTATTTTTTTTGTAATCCCCATTCGATTATTAAATTGCTGTGACTGCCCATGTGACAAGTCTTACAACTCAATTTTCTTTTTTCTGCTATTGCTGTGGGGTCTATTCTAAATGGTTACTTTTATGGACAAAACCACTAGCGGAAGATGCTATCTATACATCCAACCAAGTGAAAATGACGTAGATGGGGAAGAGATAAAGTTGCCCATTCGCAAGCCCATTCGCAATTCTATAACGTCCTTGTCCAAGTCTGATTGCGTTGGAGGTCTTATAAGCCTTTATTGGTGGTCGAAGGAGAATTTGAAGACAGGTTCTGCTGTCTAGGCATATTAAAGTAAAAGAGAATCTCCCCTCTTAGCAGTTGTTACATCATGACATACACTCCATTCACAAATCATAGGCTAGGTAACCATTACATGGGGAATTTTCTTATAAGCCGCTTTGTTGGGAGTGGTTAGAAGATATCTTTGTTCATTGCAAAGATAAACTCACAACCTTTCATCTGTTTGATGCTTTGTATGCTTGGTTCTTCCTTTTTGATCGGCGCTTGAACCTTATCTGAGCAGTGTGCGAGTATTGGTGTCCCGAAACGAACACCTCGCATACTTCTAAAGATGAGGTATCCCTATCTATGTTTGATATCCAAAATTTCGTCCGGCTACCACTTTTAGGGCGTCTTACGATGAAGTTGTTCCTACCCAACGGGAAGTCAAAAATAGGCTTCCGCAAAGTTGCACTTATCTATTTACTGCTTACCACAAACTTATGCAGGGTCGCAAGGGCAAGCCAACCATAGAGCGATGGATTGCCTTCTGGTTTTGAGCACGCAACAAGTACCATATTCCTAGGAAGTCTGATCAAGACAGCCGGATCCCTTATCCAGGAATGTTATCTTCCATCATCGACGTAAGAGCCCGTGGTTGGGCTGATTGTCAGGTCATTTTCAACAAGCAGGGAATAGCTATATGCCAACTTACCGAGACCTTTCTAGTTGCATTTCTTTCCTATTGCCTATGTACGTTCATCTTGCCAGTTAGAGATGCCGGTTGCTTACGCCTTCGCACTTTCAGTGTTCCCTTATTCATGGCATCAGGTGCAAGGTATTGCCTCCCTACAGCAATTCTTGCAAGTGTCTACAAGGGACTCAATGAGATTTCTCATTCTTCACATCCTGCTAGAGGTGGGGGCTATTTTCCTGCCTATTTCCTTTATGCTTAGTTAGCCAAAAACTTTTATGCATACAAGCTAGCTGGTGAGGCTTCCTCCAGCCCAGGCACGGTAAAGTTTAGTGGTCTTGGTCAAGCCAAGTCATTTCAGGACAAAGAGGCCCGAGAACTCATTAGCTCTGGGAGGGGCTTTCGCTGACAGTCATCCATCATCAAGTGACTTAAGGAGACTTTCGTAGATGACGACGAGCTATCGAGAGCTGACTTTGCTTATTTTGTTAGCATTCATTTAGGTTTTGTTGCTTACCGTTGTGAGGACAACCTTGTCATGGAGCACTACTGCCCCGACCGATTCAGTAGACAATTTGGTTTCCATCAGGATGTTCCTGCTGATTTGGACTTCGATAATCTTCCTATCCCAGAAACAATGCTTCCCTATCACCATATGCTCACTCACCATGGAACAGGGTCTCAAGTCTTACTGCCTTGGCGATACAATTTACTCGAGAGAAATACCACGCTTGCACTTCGTGAATGGTGGTCCAAGATGTTCATTTCATCGACTTGCAATCCACACGCCAGTGATTCCAAGAGGAAACAAAGTGATTTATTTGACACAAACATTTCAAAGGATGAAGGCAAACTTGGTTCTAAACCGGAGTTGAAGATTGTTCATTCTGGGAAGCCCTTTTGTTCTGCTCATGGAGGATGGCTCTTCTCGTGTGAAGATTCCAGGAATAGATGTTGTCATCCCAGCGGTACCAATCCTTGCAATCCCTATTCAAAGCATTACGCCACATCACAGGTAACAAATGAGCTTAAAGAACCTTTCAAATCTTCCACCTGCTGAGTCATATAGAAAAAAGTCTAAGCCTATGATTAATCTTGCTATGAGTGGTTAGGACGAGCTACCCATGGGAGTTTGTGAGCCAAGTACCAAGAAGGTAATTGAGCTTCCCCTAGAAGGTGTTGAGAATATCATGGATATCCTCGATGTTGAGCCTAATCCTGCTAAATCCATGATACTCCCTCCTTTTTTGTTATAAATAGAAACACACTTTCTTTCCAAATGCGTATCTCACCTTCTTCATCCTGCATACATCTTTTCTCTTTTTTCCTAAATAGGGGGAAAACGATGATGTGAACTTTAAGAAGGAATTGGCATATGTTCCTCTGTCATCGGGTAGTCAATGCTTTCTGTCGATAAGACGAATACCATCAATTGGTAAGGATTTATTTGACAACAAATCGAGATTAGATGACTCGAAGGTTGTTTGTTCCCCAAATGATGATGAGGTTGAGTCCATTCGTAGAGCCAATGCTTCTTCACTGGTACCCTACCCACAGCGCCCTTTGAGGGCTCCACAAGGGGGGATTTCTGTCTTCAATGCCGATTCTATTATCAAGGAGGTGGATAAGAATGCTGACCGAGTGTTTGGTAAAGCCATACTTGACAAGGTGCCTTGCACCCCTTGTGATGGACTTCACTCTCTTAAAGGCAATTTTGACAGCCTTTATGCCAATATCCTTCAAAGAGGCGTCAACGTCATTCTTTACAGAGTAAGGTTGAAGGGCTGATCAAGCAAGCATGTGACTTTAATGACCTGCAATAGAGCTACTCCGGTCGAACATCTACTGAAGGGCACGATAGTTGTTGCATGGAGGTGCAAGGTAAGCTTGATGAGGCCTACCTTTCGCTTAACACAGAAGGAGCCCGTTATGAAGCAAAGACGGTTGAGTTGAAGCAGGTTGAATTAAGGCATGAGAAGTTGCTGAAAGAGCTTCAACTTTTGGAAGAACAAAAGAAAGAGCACATCACTCAGGTAGCGGCTAGTAAGCATTTGCTTCAAGAAGCTGAGCGGGAAGTTATTGACTTGCATGGCCAGATTGACATACTTAATGTCACTGAAGTGATGGATGCAGCCACAAAAGCTAGTTTAGAGAAGGCTGAAGTCTACATAAAGGAGTCTTTCAAAGATTTGACGGATTTTCAATGCAATCCATAGTTAACTCCTTTTTTTTTTTTTTAAGATGGACTGCAATGCACTTTGCCCTTTTGTGGTGTAAGCTTAATATCCATTGAATAAAGCTCAGATAAAAATTTTCTTTTATTCATCACTGCACATGTGTCGCCACAATTATCACTTTTTGACAACAGATGAATTTATACCCAGCCAAATCTTTATATTTCTCCTTTAAACTCACAAGTTTTATAAAACTCGTAATCAGATGGACTTTTTATTTGACATCAACAAACTTCTTTTTTTTTTGTTGGTCACTGTGCTTGGGTGTATACCAAAGTTGCCTACATACCTGAAGGGAACCCTAAAAGATCAAGTCATATGTAGTTCAAACAACAAGACCCCTTTTTTTTTTAGCCGTTCACAGTTTATACTCTTGCGGGCCAGTAGTAATACAATGGAGTTTAACTTAAAAGAATGAACAGTTTAGGCTCGTGTTTAGGAGCTTAAATGTATTAATACATTAAGGATAATAAAGTTTTAAGAACTTGCCATTTATCGGCCCAACTCGTAGTCCATCGGTACTGACAATCCTATAAGCACGGTTGGTGTAAACTTCTCAGATCACGTAAGGGCCATTCGCCGCCCCACTTGGAAGTGAACTTGTTTCCAGTCTTGTGTGGGATAATGATTGGCCTTCTTACCTCCAGCACTTGATCTGCAACTTGAAATGAACTCGGTCGTACCTTTTTGTTGAACACTCATGATAAGCAAGCTCGATGGCATTCCAATTTTTGTTGCGCTAGAAGTCTTTTTTCATCAAGGGCCTCTAGGTCAGCCAGGCGAAACTTGTGATTTTTATCTTCGGTCAAGCCTTCCCGTATGGGAATACGGAGTGAAGTGATTTGAAGTTCCAAAGGCAATAATGCTTCGACGCCATATACCAGAGCAAAAGGAGTTGATTGGATCTGCGTCTTGTACGTGGTTCTATATGCCCAAAGAGCTCCCCGAGCCGTTCATGCCAATGACGTTTTGACTTTGCTACCACTTTGCTTAGTAAGTTGCAAAGCATCGTATTGAAAGCGTTTGCTAGCCCATTTGTAGGTGCATTGTACATTGAAGATTTGTGTTAGGCAAACTTAAACTTTTCGCAGAGGGCGGTCACCAGCTTGTTGACAAATGGTTTGCTATTGTTAGTGATAATATATCAAGGCACGCCATAACGGTAATTAATGTGTGTTTGAATAAAATCGACGACATTCTCCTTCATGACTTCTCTTTAGGGGATTGCTTCTGCCATTTGGAAACGTAATCAGTTGCCGCCAATATGTACGAGTAGCCAGTGGAAGATTTTGGAGTGATAAGACCCACAACATCAAGCCCCCAAGCTTCAAATGGCCAAGATGTCATGGTTGGATGAAGCAGTTCAGGAGATTGAAGAGTAAAGTTGGCATGCAACTGGTAAGGCTCGTACATCTTTGCGTAGTCTATGCAATCTTGTACCCTGGTAGACCAATAACAACCCATCCTCTTGATTCGATCATACAATTAGGTCCTGCTTGATGTGCACCACATACTCCTAAATGTGGTTCCTTCATTGTTTGTCTGGCCTCTTCTTTATCTTAGTAACTAGACCAAAGGCCAATGATGGAGCGCCGATAAAGCGTCTCATTAAAATAAAGGAAGCGGGGGCTCCACGTTGAATTTTTGTCTTATGCTTCAGGTCATTAGGAAGCTTTTCATGTTGTAAATAATCAATTTGTGGTTGGCGCCAGTTTTCTTCCTCTACTTCTTAGGCACTAACCGCGTTGACCTCTTTCTCAAGCTCTTCATCACCGGGTGCAACAACCCACCAATTGCAAACAGGGACATTCATGCTTTCTTCTAGCCCCAATGGCAAAGTGGTTGTAAGGTTTGCAAGTGCATCGACCATCTTATTGGCACTCTTAAGAACATGTTGTAACTTGATGGTTTCAAGCTTATCAAGCAGTCATAGGGCATATTTATGGTATGGCATGAGGTCGTCCTTTTTGACTTCATATTCCTTGAGGAGTTGTTTGATGACTAATTGAGAATCATCATAGATGTCAAGGTCTTTGATTCCCATTTCAATGGCCATTTGAAGGCCCAAAATCAATGCTTGATATTCAGCCATATTATTGGAACATAACTGAATTAGCACAAATGAATAAGTGAGGACATGTTTTTCTGGGGAAATAAAGACTACTCCTACACCAGCACCATCATGTCTCGCGACTCCATGAAAATACATCTTCCAAGGTGGGAGGATACCAACGAAGAACACATCTTCAATAGGCAAGTCATCCTTTAACGTCCAAGCATCAGGGATTAGGTGATCTGCCAAGAAATCCACGAATGCTTGTCCTTTAATGGCCTTTAGTGGCACGTAAACAAGGTCATATTGCTTTAGGATTACAGCTCACTTTGCCAATCGCCCACTTAGAATTGGCCTTGACAAGATATATTTGATGGGGTCAGCTTTAGAAATCACCCGCACTATATGAGCTTGCATGTAATGTCTTAACTTTTGATTGGTGAACATAAGAGCCAAACACATCTTTTCAATCGGGAAGTAATTCAGTTCAGCCCCAACCAAAGTGGGACTTGAGTAATACAGAGCTCTTTATTTGCCTTCCTCATTTTCCTCGGTGCATAAAGCCCATAAAGATTTTTCTTGAGCTGCAATGTAGAGTACAAGAGAGTTCCCTAGAGTGGATTCGACAAGTACTTCTTAATGCTGTCGAAGGCCTTTTTGCATGACTGGTCCCATTCGAATTGTGCACCTTCGTCATGAGGTGGTGGAATGGATGGCAACGATCGGCTAGGTTGGCTATGAACCTTCTAATATAAGCTAAATGACCTTGAAGACCTTGTAGTTCTTTGAGATTTTTTAGGGTAGGCATCTCTTGGACTACCTTGATTTTGGCTTGGTCAATCTCGATGCCTCTATGCCGAAGTATAAAGCCTAGGAACTTCCCTGAAGTGACGCCAAACGCACATTTAAGTGGATTCATCTTTAGTTGACATCTCCTCAGCCTATCAAAAATTTGACGAAGGTCTTGTAGGTGGTCAGATCTCCTTTTTTACTTAACCACCAGATCATCAACATAACACTCCATTGTTTTATGCAACATGTCGTCAAAGATAGTTTGCATTGCTCTTTGGTATGTTGCTTTGGCATTCTTCAAACCGAAGGGCATTACCTTATAGCAGAAGATGCATTTAGGAGTGCGAAACGCTATGGCTTCTTGGTCTTCTGGCACGTTTTGGATTTGATTGTATCCTATAGTATAATCCATAAAGGACAAGGTTTTGTGTCCCATGGTCAAATCGATCATGAGCTCGGTGACGGGCAACAGGAAATCATCTTTTGGGCAAGCTTTGTTGAGATCCCGAAAGTCTACGTAAATATGAAGTTGCCCGTTCTTCTTCCTGACAACATTTGCGATCCAAGTGGGGTAGTTTACCTCATGAATGAATCCTGCCTCTATGAGTTTGTTGACCTCTCTTTCAATTTCAAGTGCTAACTCTAGAAAAAAACATTGTTGAGGTCTTTTTTGCGCTAAACACCCCTCCTGAAGGATAAGAGATAGACCGGGACTTTGGGATCAAGCTCTGGCATTTCCATATAACTCCATGCAAACGCATCCTTGTACTCCGATAGGAGATTGAAGTGCTTTTCTTCATCGAGTGTAAGTAATGAACTTACGCAGATGGGGTGGGATTCCTTTGCAGTTTCGAGATTCAATTCCTTCAAATCAACAACTATAGCTTGCCCTCCGCCTTCAAGAATTTCAAGAGTACTACAAGTTCTATCTCTGACTCTGAGTCTTCACATTCTTGGACTGTGATATGATTAGAAGAAGTCATTTCTTCTCGCTCATCTCCTTTATTGATGTCAGAATTACTTGGTTGACTAGTAAAGACCACAGTGCGACTCTTTACTCTTAGTGAACCATTTGTCTTCACATTAAGGGTTGAAAATCGCATCATGCGAGAAGAAATATAACTTTGTACTTCGTTTCCATCACCAAGTCTATTGAACACCGAATCCTTTTGTTATTGGGGCAGCGGGTTCGACGACTCGCTTGCTTTCGTGATTTTGCTGAACACCTAAGGCCTTGGTTACGCATGATTCATTACTCTCCCGAACACAGAAGACTTAGGGTTTTCATCTCCTCTGATTCTCATGAAGACGGATGGGCATTTCCTTAAGACAGATGGTTGTAACCTATCAAATACAGAAGGCTTTATAAGAGGTTGAGCATCTTCATCCTCTTTCTCATCTATTTCTTCAGCGGAGATATGTTGAACCACATTCTACTTGGCCTTGCGTTGCCCTGATATCCTAATCGGTTGCACTGTTGTATAACCAAGACCCACTTTTGGGACTTCTACTAGACATCCTTGTTCCTGAATCTTCTTCTACGTTCTGTTGAGGCCATAAGGTACCACCTCTACTACCTTCGCTAATGCAACAGGATTGTTAAAATCATAACCTGCTTTCTCCATAAGCTTATATGCATTCAAGTCAAATCCTTCCTTTGTTTGCGCATTTGGCAAGTTCTCTTCTTCATCTAATAAGGTTTTGGAACAAGAGACAAATCCGAGCTGATGGGGTTTGCTCACCTTTCGTTGGTACATGTTTCGCAGTGGCAACGTGACACTTTCTTTAAGGGTGCTCATGTTGGGCCCGTTATTCTTGTTGATAGCCTTGCCCCCAGTATTTCCACTTATGCTCTAGCCGAAGGGTATTTCCCCTTCCTTGCGACGAGCTGTGGGAACATATCTTAAGACTAGTGGCATGTAATTTGTGGAAACCACCACTTGCTTAGCGATATGTTTAGCAAGTTGGGTGATAGTCACTTGTTCAACGTTTCCCTTATAGTACTCTTGTTGTTTCATGCTATCTTGCCTCTATACCACCTTGAAATTATTGGCAGCATTTGGCTCACCCCTACTTGTGGAGCAAATTATAGATGGCATAGTCTCCTTGGGTATAGTGCTCTCTTCAAAGAATTTAGAGTCCGCAAAATGCGATTCTACCTTTGTAAATGGCTTGACATCATCATTGATCTTCTTTTCGTCCTGTGGCGATACTTAAGATATCGATAGAGGATAGAAGCTACTATTCCATGTTCATGTAGTCACGAGCATCCAAGTAACAATTTTTACGATGTTTTGGAGTCAATTACATGGAAGATTGAAGATGTTAGTAGATCTCCTATTGTTATCTCTAGGCAAATCATGCCAATCGCATACTAATTCTCTAGGCTAAACCCTTGAATCACCACACGAGTCTTAAAAAGCTCTTCTACTGTGATTCCCAGCTCATTCATTGTAGACTTAGGCATGATGTTAATGGCAGAACCTCCATCTACCAAGATGTGCTTGACTTTTTGTTCCCTGATATAATCGGCCATAAACAAAGGACGGTTGTGAGGTTTGAAGCCTAATAATAAGTTTTCATCCGTAAAAGTGATAGCCATATTGCAAGTGGCGTACTGGGCAAGGCCTTTCCAGGATTCTCCAACATTTTTGACCTTGTCAACATAAAGCTCTGGATGGTGGAGAGCGGTGGCAACACACTGACGCCTCTATTCTGGTAGGTGAAAGATTTGCCTTCACCCCATGCGTGCTGCTAAAGCTTCTAAGATGATCAGAGTTTTATCATCTCCTTTTGGAGAATCTTCCTATTTTCCTTTTCTCCATCTTCTTCATCTTCTAGCTCAGTACATGAAGTCATGTTAACAGTGGCCCTACCAAAAAAGCCCACTGGGAAGAATTATTCCAACGTGACAGAAGTACGCGGCCCTGCTCAAGTAGGTCTACAAGTTGAACGCCCTCCTTCTTGTATGTTTTCAAGCTATTCCTACCTCTTACATGTTGAGGTTTCTTTTTCCTCCCTTGTCTCTTCCTACTGGCTGGGGCAGTTGTTGGTCGTACTTTTGGTTCTTGGGCCTTCGCTGAGTAACAAGGGTCCACCCTTCTTCATCATCCTCTGGGATATCGATAGTGGGTTTGATTTCTAAAGGAGGAGTTTGTACCATCGGCGGCACAACAACCGACTCTAGACTTTCGAACTGAATTGTGAATAACTCCATCCTTGGCGAAGGAATGAAATCATGTTTTTCCTCTTGGTAGAGTTGGGTATGACTTTCTTGTAGTAAAGGTGATGGCTCTAATTGAGCGTTGATATAATTGGTTTCAACAGTTTCATCCAAGTCTAGTGTCATCCTCCAATCCTTGGCCAGTTACATGATACGCTCTTTGAGAGTAATACATTTTTCTAATGGGTGACTAATGACCCTGTGATAGCTACAGTACTTCGCGTTGTTTACCCTTCCAGCCTCTTCTGGTTGCTTAAGGTTAGAGAGTTCGATGATCTTGTTTTCAAGCAAGTCATCCAACATTCCCGACAAGTCTGAATCAGGGAATGGGTACTTCCTTTCTTAAAGCTCTTTCAATGCAGGGCACTTCTTTGTTGTCTCTTTAGAGAATGAAGTCTTCTTCCCCTCTGGCCTAGACTTCCCTGACATCCTCATGGGCTCTCCAACAGAAACATTCATAGTTTCCTTTGTTGAGGCCTTTGGAGGTTTAGAACTCTTCTTGGATCGCCTTTGTCCTTCTTAAACTCATATGAAGAAGATGACTTGCTGCGACAGTTTGCTATCATCATTTTCATGTCATGTGCCTTCGTAGCCAGAAGGTCCTAGACTTGCTCATCTGCAGGATATAAAGCAAGTCCCACTCCATACCCTGTGCGCACATTTCGACAGCAGAGGCCTCGAATAAACGATCTTTGCATTCAAGGCTAAGGGATCACTAACAATTGTTATAATCAAGGACTAGTTCATCCTTTCACTGCTTAGTATTTGTCATCTCCGTCGTATTAACAGTGTGCTGAGTACTGTAGAACTTGTTAAGGAATTCATGTTCCATTTGTTCCTAGATGTTAATAGACTCAGGCTCCAAATCTATTTTCCAATCGAAGGATATCCCTTTAAGAGATTGAACAAATTGCTTCACTAACCCATCTCCCTCAGTGCCAGCATTGTTGCACGTCTCAATGAAGTGAGCGATGCGCCGTTTGGGATTGCCCTTATCATCAAATTGGTTGAATTTAGGGAGTTGATACCCATGGGGCATATGAAGGACGTCAATCCTTTTCGAATAAGGCTTTGTGTGCAAATGCGTCTTGTGAGGTCCTTATTCCAATTGGGCCTTAATAGCATTTGTGATTAGGCGTTGAATCTGTTCAACAAACATCGAGCCCAATGAGGATTGCTTCTTTTTTATTTGTTCGCCTTTAGAGTCTTCGTTGTGGTTAGACTCCTTGTCAAACTCTTCGCCATCTGAGCCTTTGCTAGATGATTCGAATAGTCGCTTTTCTAGCTTCTTCATCAGAGTAGCAATTTGGTCACTTTGACGCTTGATTTGAGCGTCTTGTTATAGACTCTTTTTAGCGAGCCTCTCTAATGTTACTTTCATATTTGTGAGCTATTCTTCTATGATGGTCGCCTCCGTCACCATGATTGGCATAATGACATAATTGGAGGATTCAGTCGCCGATTGAGCGACTAACTCTTTTAGCGATGCCGGCGAGGAGTCACTGCTAGTATAGCCATGATCTTCTACACGAAAAGGCTGGAAGGTGGGGTTGGCCTGAGTTTGGAGCTCATCCATCCCTTGAGGAATTGTTTGATGCATTTTAAAGCCAGCAACAGATCTTTGCTTCAAAGGATGCGAAGTGATTTTGTTGACTCCTTTAGGCAGGTTATAGTCAAGGCTTGAGATCTTACGAGACTGTGATGGGATAGTCCCAACTGATTGTTTTATGGCAATCACAATAGTAGGTTTTGCCATAATTTTAGTCATGACTCCTCTAGATGCAACAGTAGCGGTTCTCGATCCTTGAGATGTGAATCGGATAGCTTTCCTTGAAGGTTGAGGGATGGTGGTCTTAGGGGTCATGTCGTCTTCGAGGGAATGTAGAGTTTGCGGTTTCGAGAAGGAGATGAGAGGCAGAGAATGTCCCACCAAGCGTGCCGAAAATTTGTAAACACAAATTTCGCGCGTAAAATAAATTAGACAGGAAATTGAGTAACAAACTAAATTTTTGTATTTATATCAAAGAATGGGTACAATCTCTGTATAACTGTTACAAGAACAAGTGTAATAAATCCTCTGATTCAATCTCCTTAAGTAGTGTTGAATGAATCTGATCTTGAGAGAGGGCCTAAGAGGCTTAATCACACTCAAGATATGAGTTTGATCTTCACACGTAGACGGCATGTGTTTGGAGTGCTTGTTGTCTTTGCTGGAGAAAATGCTTAAGCTCTTGTGAGTTCTTCTAAAATGCCAACCTCTGAATGAGGGAAGGTAGCTCCCTTTTTATAGATAAGTCGAAGTTATGGTTTTCCTCCTTGTCTCTATTAAAGTGAACAATCATTTATTTTCTGCATCATTTATGCCACGTGGCACTTTTTAATTGGCAGCAATACATTTTCATTAAATATTTAATTTAATGAAATGTCGTGATTAATTTAACAAGTGGCGTGTTGTAATTGGCCAAAATAAAAGTATTTAATTTTTTCCACATGACAGATGTTGGTTGGTTTTGAAAAATTTTGCATTCTACAGTAGGATACTTAGGCCCAGAGAACTATAGATCATTTGGCCTCATCATGCATAGTCTATGAGCTCATCTTCATCCAAACTCCATAACTACACCTATTAAACCTTTAGAGCCTTAATCCTCTAGGGTACACCCAATCATGCATCGTATTCATAATGCATAAGTCCAATTAAGATCTAGATATTTTATCAATGCAAAGTCCATGGTCTATGCACCATATTCCCTAAGTTTAGGATTCATGCATGAGTCTATCTAGAGTTTACATGTTTAAACTAACCCGTCCTAAACAAGCCAAACCATAGTCATGCTTAGGCACAGTCTAGACCCATGAGTCATATGAACCACACTTAGACCTAACTTAGGCCTATAGGTTCGTTGTTTAAGCCCAACTTAGAGTGTTTCTATGGTGAGGTGTGATTTAATTTAAGACCAGTAGCCTAAATCCAACTTCTTGACCTTATCTCCTTCCCAACCATGCTGCAAGTCATTAACCACTTCCTTCATCCCATAGCTAATGTTGTTGACCTTTCATTTCCGTTATTCACATCAATAACATTCAAAACCTCTAAACTGTCGCCTCATTAATCAAGATAGGGAAGACTAAGAAGGTATATGAGTGGAGTCCACAAACTAGAAGACTTTTGTCTCAAGAAGAGTTCGAGGAAACTCCACCAGTTGGGTGAAAGTTAATATTCAAATTAAAGTCCAATCCCTCACCAATTCTGATGGCTGGAAATAGCAAGCTTACTCAACTTATAAAGATGATGGAAAGGGTGCAAACTAGAGTAGAGGAAAGTGAAAAGAAGATGCGAACTCATGGCCAATACACTCCAAACCCTTATCAAGGACACACTAAAGGAAAATGGTGAGAAACCTCGCAACGAAGAACGGGACGATGAAGGAAAGGGAGAGCCAAGTAATAACAAGAAGGAAGAAGAAGGGGAAAAGGGGACCCCTCAAACTCACTTACACATAGATCGCTTGGAATAACAGCTTAAGGAATCCTAGATGTTTAACAATTACCTTAGTGATTATGAGGGATTCACTTCATTCCCAATGTGAAAATTACCCCCGAAATTTATAATGTCAAATATTAAATTCCATGGAACTGAAAACCCTAACCATCATGTCAGGAACTTTGTTACTACCATGACTCTAAAGGAAAATTGACAAGGATATTTTATACATCATATTTCCTTGGACATTTGAGAAGGATGTGATAAGTTGGTATAGTACTATTGGCTTCCTAAAGGTCATGAACTGGGATGATCTGTACAAAGAGTTCATATGCCAATATTCATACAATGCCCGACTATACTTAAGGACCAAGAATTAATTAAGCAGGAGGAAAAGAAAAGCTTTTCTGACTTCCTTGCTCAATAGAGGGTAAAGGTCGTTCATATGGGGAACCGACCCTCAGATGTTGATGAAGTAAGATTGTTTATCAGGAACCTACAACCTACATACAGGCAACATCTAAGGTTCATGTTGTTCGAAAACTTCCTTAAATTAAGGAAGGTTGGCATGCTTGTGGAAAAAGAGTCTCCACATATGAGGACATGAAGCTAGCCCAACTCAGGAGAATAAGCTGACACTTAGTTTGTCGTCAAATTCTAAGTCTTGAAATTTCTTTTTCATTTTCAATCCTATGCTTAAGTTTGATGTAGCCTTGGTCGTTAATAAAATATCTAATTTTATTGGTTCCATGCACTCCCTTTTCTAGAATGCTTCCATTCTATAAATGAATCTTAGGTTAAAAAAAAGAAAAAAAAAGAAAATAAAGGGGCTAGCTTAAAAACCTCACAAGATGAGCTAGGTAAAAGGAGAGGAAAAGAAATAAAATAAAAAAAGAGACTAAGGAAATTTCTTTGCAATGTAGCTTTAGAAGACATGCTTAAGATAGGATACCTTCTTTGGCAACCTAATTATTCCTACATTAAACCTAAAAAGTTACCACTTGGACCCCGTTGAGCCTTTAAATGGCCCTATTTCTTTCGTGGACACATCCGACCTAACTAGGGAGTAGGAGTGTGCCATGGGTAATATCAAAATCAACAAAAAAAGAACATGAAGAAGAGAGTTCGGACCAAACGATCCCATCCAAGGAGGAAATTAAAAAAAACATGAAGGAAATGAAAAGAAGAACAAAAAAGGAGAAGGAATTAAAAAAGGCTCGGAAAGAAGAAGAATAAACAATGGAAAAATTATTAATCCGCACTAAGATCCCATGCACACTTAGGAATTTTACAAGGTTTGCTTGACTCTTCACACCAATTGTATGATATCACAAACCTGAAGCCTACCTTAGACGTCCTCCTAAGGGCTTCCCTCCTTTAAGCTGCATGTTATTACTCTCAAACTATGACTAACCTAATTTTACATTGGATAAGTAGGTAACGTCAAAAGAGGCCTAATGGCAAAGATTGATTTCCATTAGATCCTTTGGTCTTCAAAAAAAAAAAAGAGAAAAAAAAGGAGTGGCTGGTCTGAAAACTTGAAAAGGAGGATCTAGCAAAAGGATGGCGAAAACAAAACCTTGCTTTTTGAGGACAAAAAGACATTCCATTGATTGCACCCATCAAATCAAACTTAGATAAACCATTCACACACTTTAGAGCTCCTAATCAACCATGACTATAATTCAGTAGATATTAAGTCGATATTCTCAACCTTTTTAAGTGGCCACTCACCTATTATGCAAGGCATGGTGCTCCCCTACATTTTCCTAACACAATTAGGGCTTTTATCATGGTAAAAATTTCTCGACATGAGATAAGCATATTCTTTATATTAAACTAAAGGCAACTATAGGCAGCACTAACAAAGATTTTTGTTTACCACATCCCTAAACGGCTAGGGTTTACCAAATAGTAAATATTTTCCAACGTGGGAAGGATCGCATTTATTCTAGTGGACACAAGGTTACTTGAATTAAAACTAGCAAAAACATCTTTGGCTATCAATATCCTTACCCATCTAGGCTTTTGCTATAATGAACAGAAATTACGGACCTTATTCAAAACATGATAACTTTAATGTAAAATCAAAGGCTACTCCTCCATTAAAAGAAATATCCCTTATCTTAGAATTACTGACACTTAGGTCCCTAAGTTTAAGGGTAATTATTTTTAGACCCTTGCCATTTCAAAACTAATTCTGGGATGCCCTAAGTTTTCAGGAAACTAATTTTCGTGTCCTTTTTTCTTACTATTTTGTCCTTGAACTTTTAAAAATTGCAGAATAGTCCCTGGAACAAGAAAAACGTATAGGTAAGCTATTTTTAGGGGTTTTTTTAGAAAATGTGCTTGTTTTAACTAATTTAACTTCTTATAATGACTTTACTGGTACTAGTTATCACAATCTACTACTTATATCTTATATATTAGAATTTCTATGGTTATAGGCTCACCATGCTTAGCAAAAAATAATTAAAACTTAATTAGAGAGTTTTGACCGTTACCTGAACTTAGTTGGTGCTGGACTCCGGCGTTCCCTTAGCTTTCGGTTTACAGAGATTGCTAATCTCAACCGCATCTTCCTTAGATCAGGTACAACACAGATCCGTTTCGTTTCCTACCTCGGACCGTAGTCTTTAATCAAGTTTTAAGTATTTTTAAAGGATAGTGGAACTTTAATTAAGAATTTATAATATTTAAGACATAAGGTTCAATTGGATAACGTTCCCTACTGGGGAACTTCTTTTATTAAAAGCTTGAAAGTGAAAATATTACAATGGAAGGCTTTGAAGAGGGACTTTAAGCTAAGATCATTAGAGATGCTTGCTCATAGAGAAACTGATAATCCCAACTTCTCTTTTGCTCAAGAATGCTCAAATGACTATGTTCCTTTTCTGCACTCGATCTCTCTATTTATAGAGGGGATGGGGGTACATAAGATGCCCTAGTGGCTACAGTACATTAAGATTTTTCACATGTCTACAGTACATACTAACTCAACAGTACACACTTTATTTTACAGACCGGACACTTGTCACAATAATACATTAATGGGACAGCTACTTTTTAGAATTTTTAATGATGACAAGACTAGTCATCATTATTGAGATTCTGCATGCCTTCATCTCCAATTATATCTTCCAGACCATCATTAGTTGGGTAATTATCAAAATCTTCATCAATTTGCTTAAGATATTCTGGATCCCATTCTTCAAATAATTCAAGGAGATATTTTTCCTATTTTCTGATAAGAATTTTTCAGCTCCAACATCAAAGAGATAATCAAAGATATCTTCTGACACTGCACCTTCCACCTTCATGTATTCTCTGAATTCATTATCATAGGCGAAAGTAGTGTTTCTACAATGCATTAATGTTTTTCCTCGTTCAATTAATACCCAACATTGATGATAAATGTTGAAAAATCCAACAACCCTTGATAAAGTAGGATTAGTAACTAGATGTACTGGAATTTTTGTTGGACCTTCAGGAGATGTAAGAATTCAATGGATCTTTTTGAACATACATTGCTGGAATTTAGTTAAGGTTGAGAAAAATGAAAATTTTGGATCTGGGATTTCTGTGAAGGAAAGTACCATCTCGTAATTCCAGGCTTTAAAAACAGGATCATTCGGAGATAATGAATTTGCTGGTAAACAAATACCACCACCTCCAGATCTGTCAAGCAAAAAGATCTTTGTATTCCAAGACTCCCAAATATCATAGGAATAATGATGATAAAAGTCGATGCAGGTTGCATACCACTCATTGAACCATTTTTCTTGAACATGAGAACTTATTTTTTCTTGGATTTCATAAGGACACAAAAGGTAACTAATTTATAATTCTACAAGGGAAAATCTTTGGGCTATTAGATAGGCAGTAGATAGTAGACTAAAACATGATCTACTTTTAGTATGAAATTCTAGGTTATCGACAAGGATTTTACTAGAAGGTGTAACCCATTCTAGTAGGAATGGCATTTCGTTAGGGATTTCCTCCTTTTCTGGCATGAGGTCGACTTTGATGATCATCACTGGCGAATTCTCGAGTTAGACTATTTGCCAAAGAGTTCTTCGATCCCTATATATGTTCAATAGAGAAGGAAAATTGGTTAAACCATAATTGCCAATGCAGAAGTCACCCTCACGCTTGCATGTTTGACAAATTCTTTTTCACAAAACCAAGTATTCCTTTGCAATTTGTTCTAATAAGAAAAGGTTTTAGGGCTAAAAATATTAAGATTTTTTCAATTCCTCTTGTGGCTGCAAGGATTTCTTTTTTCATTGTAGGATAGTTGCATTCTGCCTTATTAAAACTTCAACTGCAATATTTGCAGAGTTTTTCTCTTTCTTTGATTTTTAGTGCTGCACTCTAGTGTTCATTGCTGGCATCTGTTTCAAGAACTAAATCATCTCCTTCATTAGGCAAATTAAGAACAGGAAGATTTTTGCACATCTTTTTGAAGTTTTGAACAATCTTTGTGTCATTAGTGGTCCATGTCCAACTTACTTCTTTCTTCAGTTTCTGCTGCAATGACTTTCTTAATTTGGCTAAATCTTTAATGAAATCTGAAGCATAAGTAAGGAATCTGAGAAATCTTTCTTGCTGCTTTCCATCTTCAATGTTTCAGAAAATTTGGCTATTTTTTCTAGAATATGCTTTTGTAGGATGATATGTCCAGCTTTTATCTCTAGTCCTAAAAACTCAATTTCTTGCTCATCATAAATGCATTTGTTCTTACCAAGTATAATGCCATGATCAATGAATCTTTGGGTGATAGCTAAGATATCATCTTTGTGCTATTCTATAGTTTTGGAAAAGACAATGATATCATTAATGTAAACTAAACAACAATGATTAAAGTCTTTGAAGATGTTATCCATTCTTCTCTGAAATATTTGGGTTGCATTTTTAAGACCAAAGGGCATTACTATCCATTCATAATGTCCTTGTGGGGCACTAAAAGCAGTTAAAGGAATACTCTCCTCATCCATTTTTATTTGTCAATAATCACTTTTGCAATCCATTTTCGAGAACCAAGAGGCTCCTTGAATTCTGTTGAAAATGACTGTTTTGTTAGCAATATAATAACCATCAAAGACAGTATTATCATTAAGTTTTTTGTAATTGATTACCATTCTAGTTTTTCCTCTCTTTTCTTCAGCAGGATTTCTTATCATAAAAGCAGGACTAGTGTGAGGGCTCTTACTGTTTCTAATCAATCCTTTATCTAGAAGTTCTTTGATTTGTTTATTGAACTCTTGAATTTTCTGGTGGGTATGCACCATTTGTTTAACTCGGATGATAGCGTTGGGATTTAATAAAGTGATTTTAGCAAATGTTTTGTCTTTATCCCAAAATTTTAGAGGATTGTCAGAGTGGTTCCTTGCATAATTTTTCTTGTTGTTCAACAACTTGCTCTTTAATAGATAATTCAAGTAATGAGATTGTTAGTGCTACTTCTCTTTGTGTAGGCATTACCTTTCCACCACGCTGACTGCGTGTGAATTCAATTTTTTGATGAGTGTAAGCCTTGCTTAATTTTTCAATAGGGACTGAGTGACCATTAATTGTAAATATTATTTGCTATATAGTCTGGGTGCATGGAGAATATAATCTTTGAAAATTATTTTCAACAATTATATCATGAGAGGGTTGATCAGTAGCTCATAAAACTGGCATAATGCATTGGACTCCTCCTAATTCTATGGATAATCCTTCTATAGCTTCATTGTGGCTCATAACACTATCATCAGCTATCCTTACCTGTAAAGGGTTTTTAGCTCTTTTCCACATAAATTCAGGAAATAACGATTTTTTTCCAAAGCATACAAAACAACCACTGTCTATATAAGCACACAATTCATATTTGTTGTATCCCTCTAAACATATTTTTATTGGAATATAGATGCTATTAGGATTTGTATTGGTAGCTTCATAGCATATTTCCATAGTCATATTTTTGACTAATTCATCCTCATAGATTGGTTCACTAACAGTTCTGGTTTTGTATCCAATGACCTTCCTATCTGGACTTGTTAATCGATCTATACTCGGTCTTGCAGCTTCAAAACTCATTCTACTCATTTCACTGGTCAGGCTAATTGTATCATCTTCTTTAAGCTCTTCGTTAGCAGATGAAGATCCTTCTCCCCAATCTAACCTTTTACTCACACTTCTTAATAATTGGGGTTTAATGGTGATTTTACCTTCCTCATCAATCTTTATTATATTTTTCTTATTGATTTTTGTAGGATTGGCAAAGCTAGATATCCATGAGCAATCAATCTTTATCTCCTGGGGATTGAACTTAATCCTTTGGATCTTTTGCATAAGGGTAGGGCTTTCGAATTTTTCTGCTTCTATCATAGTGACCTTCGTCTTTGGATCTATTGTATTATCTAATTTATAGATAATTTTCCAGAATATCCTTAAAGGATATCCTCCTCTTTTCATGTCCATCCCAACTGTTTTTATCTTAAGGGATAGGAAGTTTTTGGCAAATTCATCTTTTAGACTCACATAATATCCAGGTCAACAATTGAATCATACTGACCCATTACATAAATTGGTTTTTTTTTCTGTGATTATCTTATTATTAAATTTGGTGTGCCTAATATCACATAGTAGAGCGTAAAGATCAATATCCTTGCCATAATATTGTAATGGAGTGATTTGAATTTGGACACTTCCAACATGGATATATCTATACCTTCTATCTTTGTTATGCTTAAGGATATTCTCCCAATTAATCATATTTATATCCCCAACGTCATACTCACAATTCTTTATCTCCATATCTCCTTCCATCATTTTACATACGTATTTGCTTTTTAATTGAGAGATGAATTTTTTATAGATCATGTCCTTTTGGATTATGGGAAGAACCCAATCTCCTTTGACTTCCTCATGATCATTGTCTACAACAAACTGTTCTCCTTGAAGATCACCAAGACTAACTGAGCTACTTTCTATCATATGACTTGCTTCTTCATAATCACTTTCTTCATATTCATTGTCTAATATAATTTCAACAATTCCTTTGTTGTTACTTAGGGCGAGGTCTAATGCCTCGTCTTCACTAAGCTCAACATAATCTAGGCTCCCTAAAGTTTCAATACGCTTGTTGTTCTTCCTATTTTTGCATTCATTAGCATAATGCCCTATTTCTCCGCATGCCCGGCATTTGCAATTGTTTTTTCCTGCCGGACAATAAGCAGTTTTCCTAAAAAATCTTCATTTTTTAGGACTAGGTTTGTTATAATATTTTCTTTTATATTTCTCCCCCCTTTGCTTATTAAAGCTCTTTTTCTTATAAAATTTTCTCTTGCGTCTTCTTTCAAGTTCCTTTCCCCATTGGTGCGGAAAATCCGAGCACGGTAGGAATTGTTTCTTAATTTTCTTTTTCTTTTGGAGATCAAGACATTGATCATTAACCCATTTTCTTAAATAAGATATTCTCGAACCAAGAGTATCAATGACATCGGTTCTTTCCATCCATGCCATGTATTTTTCAGTAATTATGGAGTTTATAGGATATGGCAATTTATCATAGAACATACCAAGATTGGTTTCATTATGCCCAATTTTGTAGTAATATTGACTGAACTCAGCATTATAATTTTCTAGATATCTCATATCCCATAGTTCTATGTTGTTAATTTTTCTCTGCCATTCTCTTGCTTTTTCTTCAAAATTAAGTTTAGCTTCGATGAATTCAGTTTCAATTTCTTTGCACAAACTTCTGAACATAGCAACTGGTGTTTCCATTGCTCTTAATGCATTTTTACCTTCTTCACTTAACGAATCATACCAGTCTGCTATAGTGTCAGAGAAACTATGCTCGATATAATTTAAGAAGTTCATCGCAGTCCATGTAGTATTTAGGTTTAGAATACTATTCATTCCTCTTTTTCAATGCTCAAATATTTCTTCCTTATGACGGGCTCCATCAATGTTTAAGATATATTCAGTTTGGCTAATTGGGGTAAGGCCAATTTCTTCACAGTTTGTGGTTTTCCTTGGGATAAATCTGAAGGAAAAATTATGTGTAGTCTTGCTGGGACGTATGTAGGTCTTAGAAAATTAGTATTTGTCCTAGATGATTCACCAAATTCTTCAGGTTTAGGAACGACACTCTGAACTAGATTAGTTTCTATTTCATATAGGTCGATTTCTTCTCCTATCTCATTGATTTCATTTTCAGTAGACATTTTTCCATATTTTTTTATCAAGTTCTGTCCTAATTTCTTCTAATGGTAAGCATTGAGCTCTTCTAATTTAATCAGGTTCATCTGCTGATATACTTCTTCTTCTAATTGGACGTTATTAGTCTTTGTATTATCATCGACCAATACGTCATGTTTATCACTAATTGCGCTCATTATTTTGTTTAATTCTTCAAGAGTATACTGTTCATACTCCATCTTCTTTTTCTTTCTTTTCAGACGATTTTTCACCAGGTTACTCTCCTACTTCTTTTTGGATTTTTATTTCTTGCAAAGGAAATGGAATCTTGTTTTTAGGATTTTGAAAAGGATATTTATGGTGAAAAGGAGCACTAATACTAGGAGTACCTTTTTCGATATGTCTAACTTCGTTAATAAGAGAGAGGTAGACAACGGTTAACTAATTCTTAAGCTCCTTCTGTTCAGTTTTAATTTTAGCTAATTCTACTTTTAATTCTAAAACTATATCAGTAATATAATTTAATTGAGGTGCTAAAGAGATATTACCCTCAAGTGAGTGGATAATGTGTGAATAATTAGGACCAGGGCAAATAGGTGATGATTCAAAAGCATTAATCACAGTTAAACACAGTTAATTAGCTTAATTAGTCATTAATTAGCTTAATAATCATAATTATTTTTGTGCACGTGGCTCTGATACCAGTTGAAAGAGAACGTCAAGATTTATTACTGAGCAAAAAACCACAAACACAATTTAAAATTTTTTTGAAAGTAAGTTTTTAAGTATTGAGGGTAGATTTGCAAACATGAAAAGTTTTTGGGCGTGCCTTACAAACTGGTATAGTGCCTGGGTCTAGAAAATAGCTCATATAAAAATTTGATGGTTCTTTCTGGTAGTTACCTCAAAAGACAAGGTACCTTATATTTAGTTTTAAAAATTGAGGGTCCTTAAAATAGTTTACACAAAACTGATGGTACTTCAGCGTAGTTTATTCCTTATCTTAAACAACTTATATCCCATGACCTAGACTAAGCCAACGATCAATTAATTTTTTATCCTTATTCTATGATATTTTGCATTCGTAGCCTAACAGCACTTTGCCTGATCCATCAGTCTTATGTACCAAATCGAGCCTTATCTAATGGAGCCCAAACTCAATATGAGACATTCCCCTACTTTCATACGAGGTTAAGTCATCACATGTTTGCATAGTCAGCACAATTAAGTCTGCATGGTCATCATGCATGCATAATCCCACTTAGGTTAACAAGTGCAATTGGATCAATACATGGGTCTTTAGCCTACTTGCTAGCCCGCGCTCCGCCTTGATCACTTGGGAACCCTATATCAAAGAAGTGCGCATTTAGGCATGACAACAATCATGCAGGAAGGCTACATAAACTTGGTTAGCCGTGAATCTTCATCAAAGGTTCTTAAGATTGTATCAACAACTGTCACAGAAGATATCTATACTTCGACCCTCGCCTTACTCAGGCCAGGTCAAAGTGGGGGCTCTATTTTTAAAGCGGGCTTTACACAATCATCATCACCTTTGGGCAATTCACCAACATCCTTATAGAAAGGACATCAATCTAACTTCAGGTTATCAAGTGACTAGTCATAAAGGGCACCTCATCCTCTTTATCCTTGAACATCCTAATGTCCAAGACATTTCAACATTCAGCAAGCTCATATCAGAAGGACATGATATTGACACTCGAGAGGTCAAAAGTTAAGATTGAAGATTCCGACATCTCAACATCTCATCAAGATCACATGGATCTGCGACCAAGTTCACAGGGCTTTGTCACCAAGTTCACAGGGATCTAAGTATCGATCTTCAAGCTTCCACGCCTCCAAGTTCACAGGGATCTGCCACCAAGTTCATAGGGATCAAGCTACAGGTCTTTAAGCTTACACGCCATCAAGTTTATTAGGACCTAGCTATAGGTTTTTAGGTTCTTACTCCACTAAATCCAACATTGTTAAACCGATGAAAGGTCTGCTAGATCGATGAAAGATCAAAACTAAGATCCAGTAAAAGGTTAAGAACCACTAGATTAGCGAATGGTTTGCTAAATTGGAGGAAGGTTAACATGAAGATCTACTACACCGGTGAAAAGTCTGCTAAACTAGTGAAAGGCCAACATCAAGATTCACTAGATCAGCGAAAGGTCCACTAAATATACGAAAGTTAACATCAAAATTTGCTGGCTCATCGTAAAATGGGATATTTTGATACTGCTGATTCTCGGCACAATGGGATAACCGCTAGCTCTCGACACATTAGGGCATTTCCACATCGCTGGCTCCTGGCGCAATAGGATTTTTCAACACCACTGGCTCTCGGCACAATAGGACAATCGCTGGTTCCTAGCATAATGGGACATTTGAGCAACATCAGTGGCTCCCGCTTCAAGCATAATGGGACAACCGTTGGCTCCCAGAACAATAGGACATTTCAACAACATTGGTGGCTCCCGGCATAATTAGACGTTGCGATACTACTGGCTCTTAGCACAATGGGATATCATTAGCCAGCATCACAATGAAAGTTAGCAGACATCAAATCTCAGGTTCCTTAGTGGTTAGGTTTGGATTTCATATCATCGACCACCGTCATGACGAAAGTTGGTGATGCCAAATGTTAGGACCCTTAGTGACCAGGATTGGATTTCATATCAACAGCCACCGTCATGGAAAACCTTGGCGGGTGCCATATTTGAGGACCCTTAGCAACCAGGTTTAGGGATCATATCATCACTATCAAGTAGGAAACTACAAGTGAAGACTATTACTTTGACCTTTGCCTTATTCAGGCTTTGCCAAAGTGGGGGCTCTGTGTCTATATACCTAAAAATGACATCTTAAATTTTATATAATGCCTTATGACAGGATTTTATCGTAGCCTAGGTGTCTAGGGGCCTAGCTAAGTAATCATTTATTTGAGTTTGAAAGAAAAATAAAGAAGGAAAAAACAACAGAACCTAAAACCCCAAATATGCCAAATTGCTAGTGTTTGACATCCAGTTGAGATCCACTCTAGGTAATAGAAAATGGTTGAGTTTATATATTAATATTCTACATTAAATTGGATTTCTAATAGCATGTTATACACTAAAATCCAATAAACAATGAAAAAGATACAAGTCGAATATCGAGGTTTGCGTTGACAATTATACTTGTTCACTATTTTGCTTATATCTTCTGCCAAACTGTGCCGAAAGGTATCAATAAGTGTTATTAGAAACTAGATTTAATAAGTTTTCAATGAAAAATAGAATAAAAGAGGTTGAACATAAAAGTTATGGTTAAAACAAAATTTTGCTGTTTGCAGCCATCAGAACCCGATCGGTTTACTTAATAAGGAACCCGACCATGTTCCTTAGTATTTTTTCTCTCTCCAATTCTTTTTCTGTCTATGGTGAGCCCAATTAATTAGAATTCTACCCAAATTATCTCATTTGTTTAGATTATCCTTAGTGGGACTAAGATTAGTTTTCCTTTCTCTAATCCAATTCGAACTATCCTTTCAACCACTATAAATAGGTGATGCCTCCTAGGGCTAGAGTCATCAAATTGGCATTAAAGCACATCTAAAACAAAAAAAAAAAACAAATAAATGGAGACACGCATAAAAAATTCAAGGGACAACTTTCAAAAAGGTTTGAGAGAAAATTAAGAGTTGACATTAAAAGCCATGTTGGTTGACTTGAAGAAAGGCTTCATCATCGAGGTGAATCAGGTGGGTCATCCTAAGGGCATAACCTAAACCGTCCTTCCTTCTTCTTATCTCCTTTCTCTTTATCTTATTTAATTCCAAGTTAGGTAAAGATGTAATCTTTAGGTAGTTGTCTGGTCACTATAATGTCTTACTTCATTTTGATTTTTTTTTTCAGATTAGTATTGTACCTTGGATTGGCATTACTAGTTTGGGTTCGTGCTTTACAAGGAGCATGTTCAAATAGATATTTTGTAGATATGTTATCGAAATAATAAATGAATAGTTATGGTAGACATGATTAATATTATAATTTAATGAGATAATGGAAAAACTCAATGAAAAAGTTAAGTGTACAGCAACTTCGTGCATAACCAATGGGATTAACAACTGAAAACTATATGATCGTGGAAAAAGTCTATATAAGTATGGTGGAAACAATAGATAGTGAATTGGTATAAAGCACGCTAAATGAGGTGATGATAAGTCAATCTATGACGCCAATGATAAAAAATCCACCTCCTCCTCTTGTTGGTGATCAAAAATTTAAGAAGTCGTTAATTGTTTAGTGAAGTTCGATAAAAACTATTTTGAAGTCGATTTAGTTTGAGTTTTGCATGTAACACAAAGAAAATTTGTCTTTCAATGAAAATAATTTGAACATTATATTTATGCTAATATATAACTTTTTTGGCTATTTAAAGTGGCCCATTAGGGGGTGCTAATATAATTATGTGTTCATAGTTTGTACATTTGGTTTTCATGTCAACTCAATAGCTTCATAGGTTTTGATATAAACTTCCCATGCCATTATGCTGTCTTACAAGAGATGGGTTGAGTTTAGATTTGTGAGTTGGGATATTTCTTAGTTTGAAGAGTTATGGTGATTTAGGGCATTTTATTTTAAACATTAAAATATTAATTATAATTTTAGGTGTTTTATGAAGAGAATTTGATTAGTAGATTTGTATGGTTTTACAGAAAACAAAAATTATTTCATTTTTTCTTGTGCGCTTAATAGATTAGATTTTGGTCAATTTATTTGAAACATTAAAAAATTAATTATACTTTTAAGATTTACATGAATTAAATTTAATTATAAGATATGTATGCTTTGAAAGAAAAAGGAAAATATTTTGTTTATTTCCTTCTGTTAAATATATTATATTAAATGTGTAACAAATTTAGCTTCACGGGTCTAATATGATGGTCGTGTTTTATTTTTAATTTTTTTTATATTTCACGGTCAACCCTTACAATATGTTAGATTATGCTTACAATATGTAATTTTTCAACACAACCCTTAT
>JACYFF010031954.1:28020276-28054955 GCA_017589665.1 Selenicereus undatus | reverse complement strand
ATAATTAATGTTGACTAGGTTATCAAATTTAAAGAGAAAGATAACAACACGATAATGACAATGACGACAACAATAACAATAGTAATAATGGAAATAATCATGGAAATCATATTTATATTTCTGTTATCCCTAATAATACATGCTCAAATGTATATTTGTATTGAAAAAAATAAAATAATAATAATAATCATTGAAATAAAAAATGTTTATTATTTCTATATAAATGTGTATATTATATTATGTGTTAATAATAAGGTGTCACATAAGATTTCATGGCTTGTTCAGTAATTATAATTCCGTTTTCTTAAGTTAAAACTTTTAAAACATGAACTTATTCTATAATAATGAAATAATGAAAACTTTTACATCCATGATAATCTCTTAATCTCTCTTTGATAATTGGATGATCATAATTAATATTAACTATGTTATCAAATTCAAAGAGGAAGATAACATCACCGACAACGACAATGACAACAATAACAACAATAGTAATAATGTAAACAATTATGGAAATCATATTTATTTTTCTATTATCTCTAATAATACATGCTCAAATTTATATTTATATCGAAAAATATAAAATATTAATAATAATCATTGAAATAGAAAAATGTTTATTATTTCTTTATAATTGTGTATATTATATTATGTGTTAATAATAAGGTATCATATAAAGTTTTATCGCTTGTTCAGTAATTATAATTTCGTTTCCTTAAGTTAAAACTTCTAAAATATGAACGTATTATATAATAATGAACTTATAAAAATTTATGACAAGAATAAGAACAATAGTAATAATGGAAACAATCATGGAAATCATATTTATTTTTCTATTATCTCTAATAACGCATGCTCAAATTTATATTTGTATTGAAAAAATATGAACTTATTCTATATTAATTTTTTCCATCTAATTATCTTTCTAAAATATGAACGTATTCTATATTAATAAATTCGGTTTCCTTAAGTTAAAGCTTCTAAAACATGAACTTAGTGTATAATAATGAAATAATAAAAACTTTTATATTCATTTTAATCTCTTAATCTCTCTTTGATAATTAGATGATCATAATTAATATTAACTATGTTATCAAATTCAAAGAGGAAGATAACATCACTGACAATGATAATGAAGACAATAACAACAACAGTAATGATTAGACCTGTCAGTTCGAGCGGGCGGGTTAAATACGGGTCGAGTGTATTCGGATTCGGGTAAAATTCGGGTCGGGTGTATTTCGGGTTCGGGTAAAATACGGGCGGGTGTATTTCGATTTTACGGACTAGTGTATTTCGATTTTACGGGCTTCAGATCAACCCAACGGGTTTAGAGCGCCTTTTCTGTGAGTTCTTTTTCTTTTTTTAAAATCAAAAATTCTGCATATATATTACTCAAAAATGTCATTATTTAATGCAAATGTATAATAATTGTAATTTCGCAAAAGAATATTAAAATATTCAAACATTTTATTATAATATATGAACATCTGGTATGGGCGGTAAAGAATTAAGCCCCACTTGATTTTGGGCAGATCGACCCATACATTGAAAGAATGTTAATAGTGGATCGACCATTTATTGGGCAGCCCGTCTGAGCATTTTAATGGGTTGTAACAGTTTCACCGCTAATAACCTATTTAATGATTTAATATTATTATTAACTAACCTACTAATGTCCAATCAGGTAAAACTTTATTGAGGGACCGACCCCAATACGAATACGGCTAGTCGTTTTTCTACCGTTAGTATCATAGTTCAAAACTAGTCAGAACGAAAGCCAAATGAAATTAAATCGAGAAGTACAAGATATTATCTTGCAGTTATAACATCTAAAATTTAAATTATTATAAATTAATTAATTTTAAAAAAATTAGATAGATTTGTTTAACTATCTATATAATGGTATGACTTTCGCATCTTTAATGTTTGTGTTCTTTTAAAATAACTTTTTAAAAAAGATTAGATAGTTATTTTATGCCTATTTTTAATGTTTTTTTTTTTCATTTAAAAGTTGTGTACGGTTTTATTTTCAAATGATAGAGAAGAAAAAATAAGATTATTATTGTTTAATTTGTAAATAGATGCAATAGTCATATAATGTCTTTTCAAAATACTCAATAAAAATGACTAACCATTATTGTTAGAAGAGATAAATTAGAAAAAAAATAAAAAACAAAGGATATAATTTTCGGGTCAAGTGGGCGGGTTTGGGTCTGGTTTGACCCGCTAATTTGTGAGTTTTTCGCGTTCGGTTTATTTCAAGTTCGGGTTGACAAAATCGTGTTCAAAATCCAAAATTTTCGGGCGGGTTTGGGTCGGGTCAATTTTTGATAGGCCTAGTAATGATGGAAATAATCATGGAAATCATATTTATTTTTCTATTATCTCTAATAATACATGCTCAAATTTATATTTGTATCGAAAAATACAAAATATTAATAATAATCGTAGAAATAAAAAATGTTTATTATTTCTTTATAATTGTGTATATTATATTATGTGTTAATAATAAGGTGTCACATAAGGTTTTATAGCTTGCTCAGTAATTATAATTTGGTTTCCTTAAGTTAAACTTCTAAAATATGAACATATTCTATAATAATGAACTAATAAAAATTTTTATATCCATTATAATCTCTTAATCTCTATTTGGTAATTAGATGATCATAATTAATATTGGCTATAGTATCAAATTCAAGCAGAAAGATAACAATGACTATAACGATAATGATAACAACAACAACAATAATAATAATAATAATAATGAAAATAATCATGAAAATTGTATTTATTATTCTATTATCTCTAATAATAGATGCTCAAATTTATATTTGTATTGAAAAATACAAAATATTAACAATAATGATGGAAATAAAAAAAACTTTTTGGTCCGTAGGAGCCACAAAGAACAATACAATACAATGAGGGAGGGGGAAATCAAAACCGAGACCTAATATGCCCAATAAAGAGTACAATACGATGAAGGAAGGGGGAATCGAGCCTAAGACCTACCATGTCTAGTAAAGAGAGAGATTATTGCATGTGCTATCTATTGAGGCGATTATTGAGATAAGTCCAAGGGTTGAGATTGCCTATGATTTTGATCAATGGTTGTGAAGCAACATATATCCGAAATTCACTGTCATGTTAGCATTTTTCATTTCCTCAACACTCAGCCCCTTACACATTTTAGCATTTATAGTATAAAGATTTGGTGTGAATGATGCCAACATACCGCATGATTGTGTGATAGTATAATTAACATCTAATTTTCTATAATGAATAGTAAATGCCGTTAGAGATGACGGGCGGTGATATGATATACCCCATCATACCATCGTACCATTGCCCCTGAATTTAGATCCTCGATTCCAGCCTTTAGAGTCAAGATGGCCGTCACAGTAGTGATTTCTTAGGGCCCTTTCAAAAGCCTTTTTAAAATGAATCAACTATCCCTTTCGGTTGCTCCTATCAGCTTATGGTTTTCTTTGAAAGGTAGACCTTGTTTATTAGTTTTTCCTACAACTTACTAGCAACTTAATTAGTTGAAGTTTCATACTTTTCTTATCTTTTTGTTTATTTTCCTCTTAATTGGATAAATTGGTTTACAGTCTCGACAGTAGAGCTATCTAGACTTGGATTTAGGCTCAGTTCTGGTCCAAGAATACAGCCGCATTCCTAGATCAAACATGCATGCCTGATTTCAGGGCTAGGTAGTAGTTAATGTTAAGATCTAGCTTAAGGAGTTGGACCGTGCTCTGCCCCCAAGAACCTAGTTCACTGTGTTGGACTAGCAGTTCTGTTGTAGTCTGCTCATCTGTATGAAAAAAGAAAAAAAATAAATCTGATTTAATCCAAAAAAATACAACATTTAACAAACAAGTGTGAACATTCGTGGGGGACAGTGCCCAGGAAATGCTACCAAGGGTCGTTTGGGTCTTTACAGTGGCGATGCCATTGAGGACTTTTTTTAAAACATGAGAAATTACTTTAGTTATACGTACATTGGGCATTCTTGCATTATAAGGTATTGTCATAACAGTATTAACATTTTGATATCAGCACAAGCACACGACGGCGTTGTAGCAAATCAAGGTCGATCCCACAGAGACTAGCTTGATCTATTGGGTTATATTCTGCCAAGATAGGCTAGGTAAATCAATACTTGATATTGAAATTAAACTAATCAACTATCTAATGTAACAAATAAATAATTGTTGAAATTAAGCAAAATAAGCAATCATCTGATCTACGCATCAATCAAGCACTTCTTCCTTAATTGGTTGTTTTAAAACCGACAATCAAAGTATCATAACCCTCTTTCAAGATGAAGTGAAATACCTAAATCTAACGAATTATCATTTATCACGGGCTCTTGATTTGTTTAGAATCAGTAAGCATGCGATTATCATATTTGTGGTTTCTCAATTCGTGTGCTCTCTCAAGTCTCCACACAGTCAAGTCAAATCCTACGATTCAAGTATCGAATTTCACCTTTCAGTCATTTATCCAATACCCAAAACATGCAAGAAGATGATCAAATTTCTTGCAAGACAATAAACATCTAGGATTAACGCTCTTAAATATCTCGATTGCAAACTAGTATTTGCATAAATCAAAATAACAAAAGATAATCAAAATTACAAAACATAAATCTAAATTTAGAAAGGAGAAGAGAAGAGAAGAGAAGAGAAGAGAAAAGAGATGCTTAGTCAATTAACATCCTTGAATATGTCAATTGCGAACCTGGCATGGATTCCTCGCAAATCTTCACTTCAATTCTCTCTCTATCTCTAAAATCCTAATCTAATTGATAAACTTGAAGAGAGAAAAATGGAATGGATGGGTGTGTCTAAAATGAGGTTAAAAGCAGTTTTTTTATAATGAAACTCCTGAAAGTCGAACAGCCATGAGAAATAATGATATTTAAATTGCCTATAAGTCGAAAAGCCACTAGAAAACAAAAAGGCTCAGGGGAAATGAGGACACCACAGACCGTGGGCACCACCACGGAGGGTCAATGGTCAGCTCTGGCTAGACATTATTTTGTTCTTTCTTCCTTCCACGGGCATAGAAACTCATGGGCATTTGTGAGGAGTCAAAATGCACTCAACTAGGGTTAAAATAAGTGCGAAAGGTCCAAAAAACCTACAAAACATAGAAAAGAACCATACCGAAGTATAAAACAGGAAAAGGAGTTTAAGTTATAACATAAAGTGCATAATTCTCCCTAAAAATGCAGCAAAATGACCTCAAAATAGTGTTTTCTTTAAGGATTTATCACATCTTCTCTAGGATTTAACTCTGCTATTACACCTGGGAAAAATAGTTGGTCAACTCAATGGGTCCATTTAGACCTTCAACTGATCCTGTGATTATTTCACCTACTGGCGACACACTTTCTGGTCCACATGAGTCAGGGAAACAGTCGAAATGTTCTAGTCTTTCCATGACCCTGTGGATGACATACAAAATATTCGAGTCACAAGATGACTGTTTTAAACCTTAATTGAACCACTTGTAACTTAGAACGTTCGTTTAGGATGAAACTCATATATGTGCTTGAATGTGTTTTTGTATAATTCACCTTCCCTAACCTAATTGACTATGCATTGATACTTTAGATCTTAGAAGATACCAGATTAGGAAAGGTCAATCTTAGTGGCTAGGAGGAACCAAAACGACTTTGAGGTCAATTAAGCCGTGGGGGCTCTTGACCTTAGACCTGAAGAGGTTCTGGCCTATGTTTAAGGTATAAGAGTTCATAATAAGATATTCCATTGAGCTTGAAAGAGTCTGGTTTGGTGTTCAGAAAAGAGTCTAGACATTAGTCTATGTCTAGGTAAGGTGTAGAATTTAGGACTGTTCTAGGAGAACCCGATTGGGAATATTACAGTCTGGCCCAAGAAGGGGTTTTAGGGTCAAGAATACAACCATGATTCGAAGGCCAAGTAGTGGCTACAGCTAGGATCCATCCTAGGGAATTGGACTAGGCTTTGATCTAGCAACCTGGCCAGTTTCCTAGGTCAGATTTAGAGTCTAGTCCACTGTGTTGGACCTACAATTCCTGGCAATATACCTATCTGTATAAAAAATGATTAATTTGTTTTAATTCAAAAAAATAATAAAACACTCAACAAATAAGTTTAACTATTTACAGGGGACCATGCTCGGGATAGGCTCCCTAAGGTCGTGGTCCTTACACTAACTTGGTTTATCCTCGCTTACACATTGCTTAGGAAACTTCGTAGCAGATCACCCATTGTAAGATTTCTCCACAGCGAATGCGCTTAACTCAGAGTTCTTAAGAGTAGACTCCACGAAAAGGAAGCTACACCTTTGGTGATATGAGCATTCACTTTAAATCATCTTTTAAGCTACACTCTAGGTGTTACAATAAATTCTAATTCATTTTATACTGATTTTTAACCTATTTAATGTAGCGAATAATAACCTAATAGGCCTCACTAATTCAAAGCAAGGTTAGGGCCCCAAAGCATGGCCCTTTAAGTGGTACTCCACTAGGGATTTTTAAGAGGTCGAGACTTGAAAAAGAGCCTTGGAGCAACGGTAAGGTTGTCTCTGTGCGACCAAAAGGTCACGGGTTCGAGCCGTGGAATCAGTCACTGACAAAGTTAGGTTAGGCTGCCTACAATTCACCCCTTGGGTGCGACCCTTCCCCGGACCCTACATGAATGCGAGATGCTTATGCACCGGGCTGTGTTTTTTTTTTAGGCATCTAGCATAGCATTAGGGTTAGATTTTTTCCTTGTTAGCCTTAGAAAGCCCTTGATATATTGCCTTTCCCATACGGTCAAAGTTTACCTTCTAGGATCAACCCATTTGTGGCACTCATCTTTAGCGCCAATATGGAATAACCAAGCATTGTCCAAACCTATCCCACACTAAAGAGAACAACCACAACCTGGGTCATAAGAACCATTAGCCAAATTGTGAAGCCGAAATTAATCTTTCCAAATTTTGGACCAAAGATTTTTTAGAATTTTTTTTCTTTATTTTTTTTTCAATTTTTCTTTATTTTTCTTTAGGGAAGAGGGGGTTGGATATTGAAGTCTTTTTTTTTCCTCTTTGAGTTCTTTTTTTTTTAAGTAACAAATGAATTCATTAGTTGAAGTACATACGACATCAATAAGCGTCACACGTAAATAAATTCATATTTAACATAACAAAATTAATTTTTTGATGGGAAAAATAATTAAAACTCTTTTTAATACTCCTCTTCTTCTTATTTGTTGCTTTCATAACACAAACTCTAACAAGGAGATCCCCCAATCTTTTATAGTGTTCTCATCCAAAATTTTATTTGTTACAGGATTCCAAATTTGGATTGCTAGTACCTGTTATGTTGTAGGCCAACATTGCAATAAATTAACAATCCAATCCCACACAATTAGAACATTAAAAAAATTGATAGAAACATTCCAAGAATGAGAGGCAACAACTCTCATTAGAAGAGGACAAGAGCAGACCGTTACAATGGAGAGACAATATGTATTAGTAGAAATACTAGAAATAACATACATGATGGAGAGGTTGAGCATACTATTTGCAAAAATCCACTGACAGCTCCCAAGGAACAAAGAAGAAAATTAGGTTTTTCTAGAGCAAGGAAAGGATAAGGGAAGGTTCTTTTCCTTTTTCTTTTCCTTGCCTTTTTTTAGACATACATGTGGAGAGAAGCAAGCTAAGCCCACCTCAGAGGTGACATAGCATAGTCAAACTCATTATATCACAACTCCTAGTCTTCAAAGAACCTAGTCACCCTAAACCTTAGCAATAGCACAAAACAGAGAGAGCATGTCAATGTAACTAAATTAACAACCCAATTAGAGGCAGAAGTTGAGGCTAACATAAATGGACAACAAGATATAATTATGAAACGATAAAAGATCGTCAATGATTTCTTAAAAAGAAAGGATGACGATGCCCTGTAATACCCCAAGAGAAAAATATGTATTTGCTACTTATTTTTCAGTTAGGAAAAAATAATTATGTTTCCTGTGCTTCACATTACCTACACTCAAGCTCATAGGAAATTAATTTGGACCGATCCCTTTAGGGTTTGATGAGATCATAATGTAAAATACTAAGATTGGTAATGAAGAGAGTGAAAAATAAATCAAGAAAATAGAGCAACCCACCACCATCACCTTACCTACTAAGTGAATACAAAATTAAATTCCAATTTAAGAAAATAGATGTATCCAATGCCTAAGTGGACTAGAACTATGCATGAACTCACATTTTTTCAAGTAACAAAATGAGGTGTCAAGGCCTTAGCACACTACGGTCATGCATTCCTCTATATTTATCCAAGCGTTGAAGCAAGGTTTCATAAGGTTTATGTAGTCAAGAGCATGCATGTGTGACTAATCAACCCCTAAAATCCTCTATAAATACATGAGGCTGCACAACTTAATTCATCCAACTTTCTTCCTTCCTCTAACATGTTGTCTCTCCTTTCTTTCTCTCTTGAATTCCTGTATTCTTTTCACACTAAATACCCTTCATCCCAACTCTCTTTTTCATGACTTTTAATACTAGCAGAGTAACTCAAGTTGGGGAACAGTCCTTCTATTCTTGAGCTGCTCATTCAGGATCTATACAAGGTATATCTAACTCTGGAATTTTTCTTGTTTCCAGTGTTACAAAATTTTGAACCCTTAAAGTATCTTTAGATTCATATTAATGTTATTGACCTAGCATAAAAATTTCTTGACCATTGAAGCCCTATGACCATGTCAAGCGTACCCAAACTCTAGGCATGATCTTCTAGAATTTGAGCAGAAACTAAGGTCAACTTCAACCTATGCTGGGAATTGTTGAAATATTGTCTCATTCTAAGTTTTGGATACTTGGTAGGCCTAGGTTTCTATAGTTCCCCAAATTTTAAATCTCATGGTTTCAATATGGACATCAAAAGATATGATCATTTTTCTAAAACTATGCAAAACTAATACGGTTTTCACCTCTCTAACTCTAGGATCATTTTTCACCTATTACTATAGAAATTTAGACAAGGATCTAGAAAATAGAACTCGTATTTCCCATCTTGAGGTTTTCAGAATAAGATCTTGAACTTTAATTGGACCACTCGATGAATTTATATGAGTTTTTAAAGACGCCCTTTGAAACTTGATTATGGGAATGACAATCTGGAAAGTTGAAAACGGGTGGTGGTGTGTGTTTTACATTATTAGGGCATGCATGTAGGGTTAGAGTACCAATTAGTCATCGTGGGTAACATTGAAATGCTTCAAACTGATTATAGTTGAACCTTTCCTGTTAGTTTGAGCTCGAGTAAGGCGATCTCGCTAAAGAGGCAACATAAATTACAGAACCTTTGAAATGATGTTTATTAATGGGTAAACCTTTATGTTATATGTGATTTACCCGATCTTCCTGTTATTGGGCACTATTGAACTACCTAAGCATGTTTAACATTATAAGATTTTTAGTTAACTATTTTTCATGGAATTGTTACGTTTGTAATGAGTTTATTACTCTTTTTATTTGAAAGGCTTTATCAAAAATCCCGTTGTGTTTAAAGATTTTAATATGGATTTCTCCTAAAAAGATTCCATTTCTACTTTTTGAAGGCACTTATTATATTGTTGGACAGTTATGCCCTTGAACCTAGTTTAGGCTATTCTGATATTTCTATTTGAGATGTGCTTATACTGTTGTTTATGACTAGTCACGAGAGGCAACGTTGTAAAAGATGACTGAATTCTTGCTATTAGGCGATTGCCTAAGTTTAAGTTCCATGTGTATGCCATCAAATTAAAACTATTTGAGCTGGAAGTCTGGTTTCTGAATTGATTATTTCCTATGTTATTCTAAAGCACTTGTCTAATATCCTATTTTTAGAACTATCTAAACTAAAAGTCTAATTTTGAATTGATTATTTTCTATGTTATTTTTAAGTATTTGATCGGCTATCCTGTTTGGCAAAATAATCTTATTTCTACCTTGGAAAAAAAAATACGTTTGAAAAGACATTTTCATTTAGAATAGTTTATTTATAAAGTAGTTCCCCATTATAGAAAAGTGTTTGCAAGTGATTTTTTGAAAAGAGTTTCCAAATTTTCCTTAGTTTGTGTTACTGAGAATTCCTAAATCACTTTTAAAATGTTTTGTTTTTAGGTGATGATTTTGAGAATTCCTTAGTTTGTGTTACTAAGAATTCCTAAATCACTCTTAAAATTTTTCATCTATAAATTCCTATTTTCTTGAGTTTGGCTTTTTTCAGGGATTTCGTTAGATTGTTGTGCTATAATTTTAAAAATTAGAAACCCTAACTAAAATGTCTACCATCAACAAAATCCCTCTGTTTGCCATCCTTTGCCTTGTCCTCTTACACAAGGTACGTACTTCCTCTATTTCATACATAGGATAACCTCTAAGGTGGGTTTTGGCTCATCGTCTTTCGTGCTATGAATCAAGCTGATATCCTCTTCTTTAACTTGAACATAAATCTCCATAGTTTCTTCAAAGGGATGAGCTAGTAAAGAATCCATTTGAATGGGAGCTTTAGGGAAGCTATCATCCATGGCCAGGATTTCGTTTTCCCTTTTCTCATAAAAAAAAAAGCTCCTCTGCTTATTAGACCTTAATATCCTCTTGAGTAACAATGGCTACTCTTTCAAGGGTTCTACTTCGAATAGTTGATCTCAATAGAATCTTATATTCATTTAGGACTTGAGCCAACTCCAATGTTATTTTAGGTTTGCCTTTTAGACCTCAGTCCCTCCTAACTTATTTAAATCGATATTGCCCATAACCTTAGAGTATTTGAGTAACTGTCCTAAAACTCTCTTCACCAGAGAATCCTTTTGTCACAAAATAATCTTCAAGTGTTTGAATTCATCTCAAATAGATCATAAGATCCAAATTAATATCATAAAAGCAAGGAGGCTTTTTCATAGCCTTCTTTGTTTGTGCCATTTGCCTTATAAGCGTCCTTACTTGATCTTAAAGTTCAAGCATGGCCATATCTTCTATTGCATAGGGACATAAAAGGTGAAAAGGGTTCAGGGAAACAAAAGGAATGAAGGTTTATCAAGATAATAGGGGACCACAGAGTGTGGGGTCACCTCGGAGGGGTCTTGGCTATCTCTAGGAGAGGAAAGGTTGAGGAGGGAGGCTACCATAATTCTTAATTCATCGGCTTGACCGCAGATAGACCGTGTTCGGCTCTAGCCAATGATGCTCTACGACTTTTTTGTGACAACTTTTTTTCGTAGAGTCTAGGGGTTTAGGTTGGGGATTGTGTTTGGGCCATTTTAGGATTTCTTATGGACTAACAAGGGCTGTTTAAGGTAGCTAAGTAAGAGTAATTTGGTGAAATCAAAGTGTGGGTTCTTGGGGGATGAATTTGGGATATAAGGGTGAGGATTTTGATTTAATTAATGATAATAAGGGTTTTGATTCAAGAAGCAAATCAAAGATGAGCTCCACTTCTAATACCAACTTGATAAGGGATGAATTCTCAACTCTCAAGATCATCAAACACCAAACGGAAATCTGATAATTCATATTTTATGTATAATTTTCTCCTTCATTTGTATTTGAAATATATTTTTGAGTAAATAATGCAGAATTTATGAAACTCGCAGGAAAACTAAAATAGAAGAATTTGGATGAAGGTTGTTCAATTTTACTCGGATCGCCTACAAGTGCAAAGTCTAAAGTTCAAGCCCAAAGAAAAAGAAAAGAAAAAAAAAACAGAAGGCCCACCAACCTCTTCTCTCACCCCCTCACTTCATCTCTATCTCGCGTAGGCCTGAGCCCACGGCCTGCTCCCTCACGTTAGCCCCATCCCAGCCCACCTTCTCCTTTTCTCTTTCTCTCCGTGTGGGCTTGTCCGTGGCCCAATTCGCCAAGTCCAGTGGCCATCCTAGCAGAATCAGCTCCTCTCAAGTGCTTCATCTCCAATTTTTCCCACATGACTAATTCTTAACCTAGTCAAATGTCATTAATCAAGATTAATTCTATACTTATGACTAGCCATGACCATCCAAGTAACATCCCAAATTAATTGGAATTGATTTTCATTAATTTTGGGGTATCCAAAGGGGTTGGATTTTCCACTACAAAAAGGGGTCATGGGTTGAGGGAAAGGGGGATCCACACACTCACACTCATACATTCATCCATTCTCTCTCTCATTCTCCCATCTTCTATCTTCTATTTTTTTTTTTTTAGAGAGTTGAGAGAGTCTTTGTAAGACAAGATCATTTGGGTTGAAGAGTTAGGAAGAAAATAAGCTTTGTTAGCTATTTTTTCTCTTCTCTTCTCATCTCATTTGTGAGTCAAATTTTAGAGTTTACAATAAGTTTTCATAATTTTGTGTAATTGAGTACAAAGTTTGATCATAGGTTGTGAAATATACTGATTCCAATGCTGTTTTTGCTAACTATGGCCGGCTAAACTACTCATTCTAGGATTATGATGAATCCTTGGTAATAATATTCTTTTGCTAATTTTTTATGGGGTTATTTGTGTCTCTTTTGCATAATCTTGAGTTTATATTTGATCATCATCATCTACTTATGCATCTTAATACTAATGTTTAATCATGTTGATGACACTAGTTTAATTTGCTATCTCAAATGAATATTAGACCTTGTAGGCTAATATGTTGATTATGAAATTTGGGCTTAAAATTATAATTTTTTAAATTGAATAATTTATGCTAGAAATTAGATGAGTTATGTCTAAAAAGAATAGTTCATGCTAAACTACTAGATAAATCATCTCACTTTATAATTATAATCATCTTTTTAATTTATGGCACAATGCTTGTAGCTTGGGTTGAATAAGAGACAAATTGAATCCCATTTGAATTAGTAAATCAATATTGGCATCAAAGGTGAAATCCAAAGTCCTGGAACTTTCTCCTATTTGATTTCTCTCTACTTTGCTACTCATTTTCTCTACATTTTGATAATCCAGCTCTAAAAATTAAATTATTCTTTATAATCGGAAAGGCCAAGTCTAAAATCACTATTGTTCCTCGTGGGATCGACACCCTAATACTCGCTAGTTTACAATTAATTTTGTGCACTTGCAAGTAAAAAGGGTTTTAAAACTAGAACATAAAATCCAAATCAAAATCTCCAATCTATATATGCTTCCCATTAGATTAAATTTTTAACAATCAAGGTGATTGTGAGATTAGAGCCCAAAATTGAGATCCTTCAAAAAATAAGCACTTTTCACTCAATCTCTCTCCTAAAGGAGTAGAGCCACCAAAGAGAAATTTTAAAAGAAGGATTTTAAATCACCACTTTAAATTAGAGATAAAGACAAGGACATTTTTTGGAGAAAAGTTGGCCGTTTACCTTTCATTTCATCATCAACTCAAATCTAAGAACACATTGAGGAGAATGGGTTTATACAAATCCAAAATGAGGGAATACACATTAGTGTGGCAAATGGACCGATGAGAGTCCTATAAAATACATTAAGAAATAATCAAGAATTCAAAGAAAATGACAAATGTTATGAGCTATAATTTTGAGAATTTCTTCCCAATATTCTATAAGATAGTTATAAAGAGTTGTACTAAACTAATGTGGGTGCCATCACTTGGAGTCTCTTCCTTGGTAAGAGCAAATTCGTTGCAACTATAGAAATGGCAAGTATTACAGTTGCATTTTCCCCAAATTTCTCCAAAAAATTGAATTTTACATAGATTCCATAAAATCTTGACCATCTCTCTCTTAGTCTCTCTCTCTCTCTCTCTCTCTCTCTCTCTCCCTCAGTCAAATGGAATCAAATACCAATTTTCAGCATATGAGGCCAAAACATACATCTTATGAAAATAATTAAATAGAATTTTCATCAATCAGGCACCTTTAGGTAGGAACCAAACTTTATCCGAATTCAGCAAATTTACAGGTAAATCTGCACTAACATAATAGAGCTTTCGCCACTCTAGGTAATTGAAATGAAAGCATGTATAACAAATATCCACATATCTTGATAGTACACTCAAGCATATTTCCAATTGTCAGGGGTCATCAATTTTCGAGCCCATTTGCTAGGTAAAATATCATGATTAATCAGATATATGTGCTTAAAATTGGTAGCAATTGACTTTTGGGTGGTTGATACCAATTCTTTATCTTAGCATAAAGTTAAGGGAGTTTTGATATTTATCATGCACAATCCCAACAAGCATAATTGGACTACCTTGACTATGTACCCTAAGGGTACCATAGTTTGTGATGTGGATTGGACGTCAACCTCAAAAGTTAAATCAAGGTCAACAAAAGAGAAAAAACTAAATTTGTGTTTTGGGGGATTTTGCATGGGAAAAGGCAGAAATCAAGGAGGTATATGCATACTAAAGGCAAACCACCGCATGAGCTCATGTAGCACCATTTAATTTCATAAAAGCCTAGCCACTAGAGATTAAGGTAGATATGAAGATAAGAGATTTCTAGTAAGAGAAACAAGCTAAAAGATTTATTTTGATTTCATTCACCATTCATCAAAGCTCTCTCAATTTTTCAAAGGGTATCATTCTCTTCAAGCTTTGTAACAACCAATAAAATTATAATGAAAAAGACTAATGAAATTCTAGCTAGTTATACAATGAAAACAAAGAAAATAGGGGGACCATTGGTTAAATTACGAGGCTACAAATTTTCTACACATGCACTTGGTTGGTGGCATCGTCCATCATCCCAAGTGGAGGAATATGATGGATATCTTCAAAAGCGTACTACAAGAGGTGCCCGATAACTATCACAAAAGATTAACTCTGAATCACCCATCTAATTGTCAAATTATGCTTTGTATTAAAACCATGGAAGTCCAAACCTACATTGACCCTTGCTCGATTTTTGCCTTGTACCTTGAGGTTGACTTAGAATATGAAGGTGTCATATTGCTTGCTGGAAAATAGACATATGGGACTATCCAACCATAGTTGAAACACTAATTTTGAAGATTAATTGCTCATTCAAAGAGCAACTCAAAATTAGCATACGAAATTAAAAAAATATGTGATAGCTTATACTAAAAGCTTTCTTTAATGTAATTCACCACTAACAATTGAACAATGAAAATTTTAATTTAAGAGGGTGATTTGGGATTGATGCTTAGTAGGAAGCTCTCCTTCTTCAAAAGGATTTGCCGTTAAAGCCTTATTTCCACTTGTCACATTGCTAAAATTATCATCCAAGTAAGATTAAGGTACCTATTTGATCCCATCAATCGCATAGTGCTAAGGATTCAAGTGTTCCTAAAGATTTTAGGGGCCATCTAAGTTTGGAATTCCTGCCTACAAACCCCAACAATCATAAGCTTGTCAAAAACGAAAATGTACTTTATCAACGTCCAATTCACAATTGGGTAGCTTTTGATGCCCAACCTTGGATTGTTGTGACAGCATTCCTAGGTGGCACGATTAAAATGTTGAGTGAGATTTTCTCTTCCAAGGGCATAACCTCCATGTCCTCAATTTGTTGAACTTGAACTTTGGCCTCCATAGTCTCATTATTTAGAGACTAAAGTTGAATTTCCATGGTCTCTTCAATGTGAGGAGCTATTGAGGTAGACTTTGCAATGATAGTTTCAAGATAGCTCTCATCCACAACCAAGTTTCCTTCTTCTCTGAGGATCAGTGGCCTAAACGCATAATCCAAACACTTGTTGTGATTTTCCGCAAACACACGGTTTACCGTTGTAGCATTTACGAGTGTCGATCCTTAGGGATGGATTATGCGTTTAGGCCACTAATCAATCATATGCTTAAAATCTAAAACAAAATTTTGTAGACCAAGGCATTAGGTATGACTAATATAGTTAGCAAAACTAAAATCTTACAAATCTGAGATAAATTTTGACTAGTCATAATTCTGACAAAAATTTTATTAAACTAAACACCATCAATCATCTATTGTTGTTTACCTGAATTGGGACTTTGGGGAACTCCAATATGTGATACTCGACAAAATGAAAGCAAACCAAAACAGAGCAGAAAACAATAATCAAAATAGAATCGAGCAACAATAGTGTGAGAAACGTCGATTAGCAAGAATCATACAATCGTTGAGGAACCAAGCGCAGTACAATGGCAAAACGAAGCCACTGATCAATAACATAGCAAGCACCGAACCCATATTCAAACCAACCACTTCCATATTCAAAGTTGGAACTAATGTCTTTCCTCGAAATTAAGAACTCAGGATTAATTATACTAATTTGAGAACTCAAGAACAAGATCTGAAAACTATAAAACAAAATGAAACATGGAATTTTGAAATTGAAAACTAATCCCTCCTCCATCTCCCTGTCTTCGATTCGACTTTTGTAGCTACACCCAAAATCGAGCCTCCTTCTTCCCCCAATAATTACTTTAATTAAATCCTTTGTAACTGATGGATTTATGATGGTGATGATAATGGATAGTGAAGGAGGAGAGAGAAAAGAAATAGTGACGGCATGAGGAGAGGAAGGGCCTTGGCTGAACTGGAGGAGAAGATGAAGTAGCATGGGATCGGGTTTTTTGGTTGGGCAACGAAGAGGAAGAAGAAGGCCAAGGGGGGAGGGGAAAGGAATCACGTGAGGATTATGCTAGGGATTAAATGAAAAAGAAGGCAGGTTGGGCTGAAAAAGGAGGGGAAAGGCGAACTGAAGAACCCGTCTGGGCCGGCCCACATGAAGAAGAAACGGGGAGAGAAAAGAAGCCTGGGAGAAGGAGGGCGTGTACCGGGCCTCAGAAATGAGGGAAGAAGGCCCAGCTGAGGAGAAGCAAAAAGGGGTGGATTGGGCTCGGGTATGAGAGAAGCAAGGGAAGGATAAGAGGGAGATTAGGCCGCTAGCAAGCAGCCTGGGCCAATTTCTTCTTTTCATTCTTTTTTTTTCCCTTCTCTTGGTCCAAACTTTGAGTGCATTATTTTTCCTCCAAATTGTCCAATCCCTACAAAATGAACAAAAATATTATTAAAATTCTAATTTAATGATTTATTGTGAACAAATAATAGATTATAAAAGGGTATAAAAGACCAAAATTTGTGGTTGAGCAGGCTTATTCTCAAGTGTCTCCTCTTGAAGGTTTTTAATTAGCTCCACTTGAACCCAAGGAGACCCATGATCCTTTAAGGGTTCTCCTTCATCGGGTATGCGCATGTTCACGTGTTATAGCTTGGCTCTTGCTTCATCAGGAGCTACTCAGTACCTTTTTTTCTAAGTGTAGGGCAGTGAGCATAACCCTTATGAAGGTACTTCTTATTAATGTACCTTTTGAGTTTGCTCCAACTTTTGATAGTAGATCTCCCTCTTGGTCACAAGGTGTATGTACCAAGAGATAGAATACAATTTGAGCTTAAGGATGGCTACCTTAAAGCTCTCTTCATTCAAAAGCCCATTTTTCTCTGGACATTCTTCACGGGTGTAAAGCCATTCCGAGTAAAGAGTTGGATCCAACTTTCCTAGGAAATTTAGCACATCTATGGTCAAGTAAAAGATTTTAGAGTCAATTGAGGACATATAAAGGGAAGTTGGTTGAAAGCCTTTAGTAGAGAAAAGGGTTCTTTTGTAGGAGGTCATGGTTTGAAACCATCAAAGATCAACGGTAGTGGAAAGGTCAAGATAAGAGAAAGGAGAAGTGGCATAGGCGTACTGGAGATGGCAAGAGCAAACTAAGTATGAAAAATGGATGACATGATCATGCTCAATGGCACAAGTGAACCATGCCACATTCTAGAATGAAGACTGGTTGCCTCTAGAGGTGGCACGAGTGTGCCAAGTAGCAACAGGTGATCGTGCCAAATCACTAGCATGGTTTTAGTGATTTATGTGAAGAATTTATGATAAGCTAAGGAGGGTGTTAGGGGTGGAAGTATCTTTGGGCTGTTTTTAGGGGGTTTTTTTTATGGACTAACAAAAGAATATTAAACGAAGAAACTCAAAAACAGAATGTGGGCAAGTAACATGGAACAAAAGAAACAAATCAAAGATAGAGTTCAAAAAATTAAAGCTTACCTATATGAGAATCTTTTTACTCTGATACCAATTGAAGCAGATGAGACCTCAACCTTAGGAGTGAGATCAGGATCAACAAAATAAGACAAGTTAAATTTTTATTTTTTGGGATTTTTTGGGAGAAAAGAAAGAAATCAAGGGGATATGTTCATGCTAAAGGAAAACCATCACATGAGCTAACTTAGCATCACTTACTCTCATAAAGGCTTAGCCACCAAAGATAAAGATAAATCTAAGACCCTGATCACCACTTTTAAGGCAAGAGATACAGAAAATAGAAGTATAGTGAGAGAAACAAGTTAGAAGCTTCATTCCATTTCATTCATCATTCATTAAAGCTCTCTTAATTTCACCAAGGATTAAGCCATTATATAAAAGGGTTCCCTCCTATTTAAGCTTTCTAATAACCAATAGAACTATAAGGAAATCAACGAATGAAATTCTAGATGGTTGCACAATTAAAACAAAGAGTAAGGAGGACCACTAGTTAAATTGATAGGCTTATATTTTCTGTATGTGTACTTACTTGGTGGCATCCTCTACCATCCTAAGGGAATTTGGTGGTTATCTTTAAGGGGGAATCCTCTAGAGGTATGCTAATTACTCATTAAAGAACCCTAAATCTCCCATTTGATTTCCCAATTAAGCTCTTCAACAAAGCCGTGCAAATCCATACTTACATTGACCCTTGCTCCTTTTTTGCCTCATTACTTATAATCTAAAGGCATCTGATAGCTTGTTGGAAAATAGACATCTGGCGCTACATATATAAAACAAAAATTTTGAATTTTATTTGCTTATCCGAGGAGAAGCTCAAAATGAACCTATGAAACTGAAAATATGTGATGGCTTGTACTAGAAACTTCACTTAACATAATTCACCAACAAAAAGTGAACTATGAACAAATTAGCTTAAGGAATATGATTGGGGACTCTTGCTCTGCATCAATTTGAGGTTTACATTGTGTTAGAAGGATATTGTGATGCTGATTGGGTTACTGACTATGACAGACTCTACCAGTGGCTATGTAATCAAACTAACTACAGTGAAATTCGTTGGAAATCTACTAAATAAACTTATATTGCTAACTCTACATTGGAACTTGAATTTGTTGCTCTTTATTTGGAAGAAGAATAGATAGAACGGTTGAGGGATCTATGTACAAGTTTTCCATTGTGGAAAAGCCTACTCTTATCTTTGCATTGTAATTCTCAAATGGCTATAGCAATAACTAAAAAGAACTCCTATGATGGAAAGGGGATACACATTTGAGTTAGACATGATAGAAATCTTGTTAGAGATGATATTATAGCTCTATAGTTTGTAGGATTAGAGAGGAGTTAATCTTGCAACCTTTAATGAAAAGCTTTTGTAAGAAGGTTATTCTTAAGACATCTAAAAGGATGCAGTTAAAACCCATTATGTAATAGTTGGTTTTGATAGATGCCTTTCAAATTTTGGTTGAGCAAAGTCACAGTTAAGTTAAGAATAAATGCACTTTTACCCATCCTAGCTCGTGTAGCATCAATGATTCCTTTGATCCAAAACTCGAGATAATGGGTTAATTAAGATAGGGAGTTTCAGCTTGGCTCCTAATGAATTCATAGCCCCAGAGGGAGCGTGGCATAGGATAACATGCATGATGAATTGACATAGTCTGTTATGAAGGTGACATTGCTCTGTATAATGTATTTGAGTTGTATGGAGACTCTTTGGAGCATCAATGAGCATCCAATAGGACATGTGAACAACCTATGAAGCACCAATTAAATTAGTTCATAAGAAATACTAGGAAAAGAAAGGATTGAGTATAGGAGTAATAGATAACGCAACCTCCAACTAGGTTCAGGATCAAGATGTCCTGGGTAGATGTGTATTGATATCATGAATACTTTGTCACTAATTCAAGTTGACAAGACATCGACACTTGTGAACAATCCTTTGTGGGAAAAATTACTTTACAAACTTCTTTTCTTAAAATTAAATTATGTGGGGATTGGTGGAGGTAATTCAAAATTTTTGATGAAAGTTTGGTTTTACAAGGGAGAGAATACGAGTCCCACATGAACACAAGTGGGAAAGGGGGATGTTTATATGCCACATTCTCTCTCTTATCTTTTAACATAGTTTGGACACAAAGAATGCATGACTTAGGACACAAACAAGCACATCGGTCGGTTTGGCTCGAGCGAGGACTTAGGATGTAGCACAATGTGGTGGATCAAAGAATAAATTTTGATTAATACTGCTCCGACTTTTATGATTACAAAACAACTTTAGTAAATTATTTTTCATTACTAGTTGCCTTCATTAGCAAAGATTTTAGAACTGTTTTTTAATCTTTTATAAATTTCTTACTCCTTGATTTTTGGCTCCTATTGCTTGAGTACAATTCCACGTGTCATGAAAGGCTAGAGTGGTTTTAGATACAGATAGACACTCTCATGTTCTTCCTCTAAAAGTTCCTCACATAATTTATTCCTATGGCTAGTGATTTTCTACCCATTTCACTATCAAGTGCATCGCAAAGAGTGGTTTTAGGTAGCCTGAGTATTAATTGTCCACAATATGCTTTGCATTGACAGCATGAATGCATTATAGGTCAGCAGTTATTGTGGTTACATCATATCAGATTCAATCCAACAGATGAAGTATTTTTCATTATTCTTGTTATATAAATGTATTTTGTTCTAGTAGTAGCCACAGTTTTATAGCACCACTGTTCTCCTAGGCGCCTTTATTATGCATTGTTTTGTTCCTTTCAATGCTATGGGATTATATTAAGCATTTGAGGGTAATCTCCTAAACCTTTTCTTTCCTTCTATGATCCAATTTTTTCTTATCATTAATCGAATCTTACATGCAAGAGCATTTTTGTAATTATTTAAGTGTTTTGAGTTTGATTTTTGAGTCGAATCGGGGCTTTCGTTACTCATTCGAGATCATATGTTACCAAAGTAGCAACACTAGGGGGAAAGTCCTCATAAAAGCATCGTTCTATCCCATCTAATAGAGTCGATATACCTACAAAGTGTGCCACAGTATTCCCAACCATATGAACATGACTCGATAATAGGGGCTCAAAATAAGAAGCAAAGTGCCTCATGTCCCCAGAATTAAATGACAATAAGGTAATGTTTGGTTGGAAGGAAAATGGTTTTCCCAGAAAATCATTTTATGTGGAAATTTTTTTTCAAATGAAAGTTTTCATATCACATTTTCCGTTCTTTGGTACACGATAAATAAGTTTTCGTGGAAAAAAGGGAAACAACAACTGAATTACTTAAAATAATGAAAAATATCAACTGAATGGTCGTAGCAGAGATAAATGTTGACCAATAAATGAATTTTGAGCTTAAAATTTATATTTGAGGTTTTTAATAGTTCATCTTGGATAATCAAGTTTCAATTTATATTGTTGAAATTGTTTTGGTGAAGGAAAACATCACTTGAATGTTTTAAGTGACAAAAAATATCGATTGAATTGGCGCGGCGCAGAAAAATATTGAGAAAAATATTTACCAAATGAAGGAATGTCATGCTCAAAATCTGAATTTGAGCCTATTTTAACCTTTCCTATCATATGATCAAGTTTCAATCCAAACTGCTGAAATTGTTCTAGTGATGAAAACTATTGATCGCATTGTTTAAGGCTCCATTTGGCCCTTAAAAAATTTGGTAGAAAGAAAAGTTGAAGAAAAAAGTATGGAGAAAGTGAGTTTTTTTCTCTTGTTTGGATTGAGCAAAAAATACAAGAATTTGGATGAAAAATTTGAATGTTGATGAATTACTTGAGTCATGTTGATATCATTTAAGCAGTGCGAGGTTGGATGATGTTATGAATTCTTTTGCAAACTTTTCACAAACTTTCCTCACAATTTTGTAAGGAAAATTTTATTACTTGTTTCTAACAATTTTTCTATTTAATTTTCCTGCAATCTTTTTGTTTATGAATTTCTTTAAATCAAACGCAAGAAAAAAAGCTACTTTCCCAAATTTTTTTATTTCCGCCAAACCTTCAAGGTCCAAACGGAGCATAAGTGATGAAAAATATCGATTGAATTATCGTTATGAAAAAAATGTTTACCAAATAAAAGAATATTGAGCTCAAAATCTGAGTTTGAGCTTATGTTGATATTTTCTATTTAATGATCAAGTTTCGATGTAAGCCGTTGAAATTATTTTAGTGGGAAGTTGACTGAATTATTTTAGTAACAAAAAATATTGATTAAATTGTCATGGCGGATATAAATGTTGACCAAATGAAAGAAATTTAAACTCAAAATTTAGATTTGAGCTTCGATTTGTACAGAAAATGATTTTCTGTAAAAACTATTTTCCTTTCAACCAAACACTACCTTAATCTTTCTCATTGGGTAGTCAAGTTTGGATCCAAACTTTTGAATTGAATTTTACACATAAATTTCAACTGACCATATTGTCAAAGAGTTGAAGAAAATCAACTTCCTACCTTCTTGAAAAAGAAAATCATTTCACTCTATTGGGGAAAAAATTATTTTTCTTAGAAAATAATTTTTCATCTTTTATTGTGCCAAACAAGAGAAAATCGGACAATCATTTTGTAGAAAAATTATTTCCCCCAACCAAATGCTGCCTAAAATTAAAATATTCGAAACTATTATACTAGGGATTGTTCTTTTTAACATATTATAAGTAACTTAATCATTATTTATCAGTACTAATGAATGCTGATGAGTATTAATAAGTATAATTATGATTGAAATTGTGAGCAGAAAATATAACTAAAATATTAATGAGCGTTGATTGATATTGATAAGTGATAATCAAAGCTAACTATTAATAATAGGCACTTACAATAAGTGATCCTAGATAATTTTCGGAGCTGTACTATAATTTATAACCCAAAGAAGCATATTTTTATTTATCACTTAACTTAGTCAACTAACCGGATTTACCAAGCAACTTTCTGTAAAGGCTGGTGATGACTTGTAGGAACTGCCGCGGCCCACGAAGCAGCAATGAATTTTTTCGCATGAAAGTGAAAATAAAACGAAAAAGGAAAATTCTACGAATTCGACAAGATAGTTTCCGTCTTTGTTGTCACCGTACAGTTAACGGTAGAGATGAGACTGGCATCAATCAATGGACGGCGAAGACAGTGACCGCGTTAGAGTCAGTGACCATCAACAAAAACAAGAAGAAGAAGGGCAAATTCCCCCGCACCAGCCCAACCAAGACACGCTCCTCCCCCCTTCCTAATTACTTACATAAATCCCTCTCTATCATCAGCAACTCAACCCCAGCCTCCACAACACAACAACCCCCCCCCCCCCCCTCCCCCGGGCCACCTCTAACCCTTTCCCTCTCTCTCTCTCTCCTCTCTCCTCTCTCCTACCAAATCTAAACTACAATCCTCTTTTCCTGGGTTCCAATTTTGGGAGAGAAGGGGTAAATCTCTAGAGAGAGAGAGAGAGATATAAAGGAGATGCAGCCAAGTACTGGTAACTCCTCCACCGATCAGCCTGCGGTGGCGGCGCTGGGATCTTGGGTGGCGATGCAGTACCCGGCGGCGGCGATGGTAATGCAGCACCAGATGATGCCGCAGCACTACCCGCCACCTCCGCCGCCCTACATGACGGCGTTCCACCCTTATATGCAACCCCCACCGCCCCCCACCCCCCACCACCACCACCAGCCGCAGAGGAATAGCCACCATCCCTATAATAATAATGGAAATAACAGTAAGAATAACAGCAGCAGCAATAACAATAGCAACAATAATAATGATACTGAAAATAAGACCATCTGGGTCGGCGACCTGCACCATTGGATGGATGAGGTCTACCTTAGCGCCTGCTTCAGTTCTACTGGGGAGGTCATACTTTTCTCTCTCTTATCGTCTTTTTCATTATTGTTAGAATTTCGGGCTGGCTAGATTTCCCTCGTTAAGTTTTCTATGTTCTTTGGGTCTTTAATTTTTGGCTGCGATTACTTGTTTTACGATTGCTTTCATTGAATTGATTTATGGATTTGTTGTTGATTTGTATTGATGTCGTCAAGATGGGTCCTTTTTGAGCATGAAAATGTTGTGATCTGAGTCTCTGACGCTTGAAAGGTCGAACCTTGATTGGAAGAAAGTTGTCAGCTTTTGATGCTCAGAGCTTTTGAGTTTTCACTTTGAAGTTCGTTGGATTGATTGACTCAGATCCTGCTCTTTGTTTTGCCAGTTTCTATTTTGGGCAATGATTTTTCCTTTTTCTGGAAATATAAGTTTCAATTAAGCTGCTGCTTCCCCGTTTAAGGAAAATTTCTGGCTGGTTTCTTGGTTTCTGATCAGTGTTGTCATCTTCATATCTATAGTCCTGCTGTTACTGGCGCTTGTTATTTGTGTTGAATAATGCAGATCGTGATAATTATCTATGATTATGAAAACATTGAATAACCTAGATTGTGGTAGTTACTTCTGAATAACATATAGATCTAATTCATGCATTAATTTATTATGGTTTGAATTCAAAAAAATTTCCCTTCTTTCATGTTTTGATTGAAGCTTCTTAGTCTGAGCAGGTTCTTATATATTGTTCACTCTATATAGGACTCTTAAAGCATCAAATATTTTGCAAATAGAATAGGCAAATGATCGACCGCTTTTGCTCATTCCATCACCTAGTTACATGTTTTGTTTGTATTTACGTCTTGACACATTAATTGTAATTTTTGTTCCTCATAAATTAGGTTGTCTTTGTATTAACTTCCATATGATTTCGTTTCGCACGCAGATACAATTGGTGAAAATTATTCGCAATAAACAGACCGGAACATCTGAAGGATATGGATTTGTTGAATTTGCCGATCATGCTACGGCAGAGAAGGTTTTGCAGACTTACACTGGACTTCCAATGCTCAATGTGGATCAACCATTCCGTCTGAACTGGGCGACTTTTAGCATGGGTGACAAGCGAAATGATAATGGTTCTGATCTCTCCATATTTGTTGGGGATTTAGCCGCTGATGTTACTGATACTATGTTGCATGAATTATTTGCAAGCAAGTATCCTTCTGTCAAGGCTGCAAAGGTTGTTATTGATGCCAACACTGGTCGATCAAAGGGTTATGGTTTTGTGAGGTTTGGGGATGATAATGAGAGGACTCAAGCCATGACTGAAATGAACGGAGTCTATTGTTCCACCAGGCCAATGCGCATTGGTCCTGCAACTCCTCGGAAATCTATAGGATATCAACAAGGTAATCACATTTGCTTTTAATTGCAATGTTCAAGCTAGTTCTAGGCACATATGATTGCAGCAGACTTTTTTTAACCTAATTATTGGATCATTCTCCTCACATGACTTCAATTAATTAATTTTTTAGCTATTACAGCTTATTAGATATGATGTTTATGCTTAAGTAGTCATCTAATTCTGCAAGGTTATTTTGTGTGTTACTACCTTCTTTCCTCTTCATGGAGGCGGTAGCTTTTTTTCATTGGTTTCCATTAAAATCTGTGTGACTTTCCATATATGGGCATTGCAATACTTGACTCAGTCATGGAAAAGGAAAATGGTCAAGATTTCTATTTTGATATCACAATTCCTAATGCACTACTTCTACAATGGGATATGAGTGAGCTCTTTGCAGTTTAGAAGGTTGGAATTACACTGGAAAGGTTAATGATATTCTCTTCAAGATCTCCTTTGCTATTATGGACAAATTTCATAGGATTAATTCAGGGAGTAATTTATGGTGTTTATTCATTTTTTAAGGTCTTAATTTTAGCTCTTAAATTTGCAGATTGTTGAATGTTTCTTATTCAATTAAGTTTTATGCATTTGAGAATGGAGTGAGATTTTATTTCTTGAGGGCAGAACATCAGGATTTGCTAATTAAGATTTGAGCATCTAGTTAAAATTTGTTGCATTAGACAGATGTGCCTCCAGAAAGCATAAATTCTGATGCATGACTTATGATATGATTACTGATTCACATAAACATCATTACAAGTTATTTAAGCGTGTCTCACTTTGTAAATTTTTGAACATTTGTTGTTTCATTTAATTTGGTGCAAGAAGAGTGCAGGATACTTTTCATTTCATATTTGCATAGCAAAAAGTGTCGGGACTCACTGGTCAACCTTTAAGCCACTAGTTTGTAATCTTGTTGTGTCAAAAGTCATACATCCACAGAGAAGAAATAATCAAAATGCAGCATGTTAGGATGCAGTATGCCATTAACTGATTGAGTGACTATTAAGAGACTCGGTGTGTGCTTCTTCATTCCGAGCCCCACCCTCCTAAAAAATAAAGGAGGTGTGTGTAGCTTTAGTTCATCCTAAACCACTGTACTTTTTTGCCCAACTGAAATGTCTACATCATGAAGCTACTCGTGCAAATAAACGAGTGCTTAAGTTCTGGTTTTTGTTTGCTAAGTCCTCTGTTATCCAATGTTCACCTAAAGTTCATAGAAGCAAATCAGCTCTAAGATTCGCTAATGTGGCTGCTTGTGCTAGGTGGATATTCATCAAATGGAAATTCTGCCCAAGGCTCACAATCTGATGGAGATACCTCAAACACTACAGTGAGTTATCAGAGTGCCGTGTGTGATTTATGATTATTGACTTACTGGAAGATTTAGCTTTTCTAATGAGCTGACTTTGATCTATAGATATTTGTTGGAGGGCTTGATCCTAGTGTGACAGATGAGGAACTCAGGCAGCCTTTTTCCCAGTATGGTGAAATAATGTCTGTGAAAATCCCAGTAGGCAAAGGATGTGGATTTGTGCAATTCGCAAACAGGTGAGCTGTGTGCTTGTTGCGATGGAAAATATGGTACTCATCTATGAATTCTGTGGTTAATATGATGCATTATTTTCAAGTTGCCTGAATCAGTCAATTATCTCTAGATGTATTAAATACTCATCTGCGATGTGTGTGAAATGTGTACAATGCAGAGGAAATGCGGAAGAGGCATTAGGTAAGTTGAACGGAACTGTAATAGGCAAGCAAACCGTGCGTCTATCCTGGGGCCGCAATCCAGCTAATAAACAGGTACTTGCATGCTTTCCATTCTTTTTTATGTCCATTCCCTTAGTCTTATGGAATCAACCTCTCTATGGGTCGGAATACCGGTAGAGGTAAGGTTGCCTACAGCTGGATCTCCCCAGACCCCGTGAAAGCGGGACACACACTGGGAGTTTGTTGTTGTTGTTGTATTCCCTTCGGTCGTGCCTTCCTGGTTGTTCAGAGTAGACCAGCCAAAATTACTATTAGATGAACCAAATGACCAATAACCACACTCAAGCCTACCCAATGCAATCTGAGCCGGAGTTGGATGAACTTGCCCAGCATTTGCTTGACCAATAGAACTCCATTTTTTTTGAGAAGGTAGCTTGAGTCTAGAGAACTTGAACCATAAATCTACTTCAGGTTCCTTGTGAAGATTATGAGAAAACCATCAGCAATATCAAACAACTGAGCTGAAAATGACATGACCCTAAATTGGTTTTACAAAAATATAACGCAGCATTTTCTCTCCCATTTTAGAGGTCTAACTTAGGAGTTCAAAATTCCATTTTGTTCTTTATAGCCCTGCTTATTCCTTGAACTTGATTTCACTTGTTTCCTGTTTGTTGCATTGCAGTCAAGAGGTGATTATGCGAATCAGTGGAATGGAGGGTACTATGGAGGGCCCATGTATGATGGCTATGGATATGCTGTACCTCAACCTCATGATCCAACCATGTATGCTGCTGCAGCTGCAGCTTATGGAGCCTACCCTGTGTACGGCAATCAGCAACAAGTAAGCTAGCTGGCTGAGTAAAAGAACCCCCACAAGAAAGAAATCTTGGTTGATAAGTCAGCAAAGCAATACATGTCGCACTACCTAGGGCATATTGTTTCATTCTTTGTAGTGCCTGTTGTGTAGTATGAACCTCCATCCCCCTCCTATTATGGAGTGGAACTGAATTTTGATAAGGTAGTCTTCTAAGTTTGCTTTTCACTAGACATCAAGGACACGTTGGGAATGAGATGGGAAACTTGCTCCTAAGTTTGAGTATATGGTGGCATAATTGTGTGCGTGCTGCTGTGGTTTTGACGCTTTAGGAATGTGCAATGGATCATGCAATAAAATGTCAAAATCATTGAAGACCCGCGGAGAGATTCACTCCATAGCAAGGAAATGGGAAGGTTTCACCTTGGCGATGGTTTCTTCAACGTATAAACGCATTTATATACTCACGGGAGGATGATATAATGTGCTTGGTTTCTTTCTTGATGGAAGGCCAACTCTATCTAAGGGCCTCTTCTTTTCGTAGGTAAATTAGTATGGGTAAAAGGATGAAGTAGGTTGAGGTTAATTGAGGTTAGTTGAAGTTAGTTTTTTTTTTTGAGGTGGGTCGAAGTAGGTTAAAGTGAATTGAAATATGTTGAAGTTGGTATATTTTTTTGTGGTGGGTTGAAATGGGTTAAAATAATGAGAATGTAATTATGTGTGATAATTTGTGAAGTTATTGTAATTTTTAGTGCATTTTTTCGTTGAATGGTAATTTCACAATTTTATTACTATTTTTCTAGAAGTTTGAAGTCGGCACAACTTGTCAATTATTTTTAACGATTTGGGTTACAAAATTTGTTGATGACAACATTTTACATACGGACTTTTTTTTTCATTGGTAAATTTGAAAATAGCAACATTAACCAATTTCTACCCACTTCAACATACTTCAATATATTTAAATCCATTTCAACTGCTTCAATCCACTTCCACTATCAATTAAAGTTCAATTTATGACATTAAAAAAATTCAACCTACTTCAGCCCACCTCATCCTTTTACCTACCCCAATTTACTTATAAATTTTCACCATTTTCAAATCATACTACTTTGCAAAAATAATTAAATCTCACATGACACTTTACAAATTATTAAAATTATGAAGGAGTGAGTTGAAGTTGGTTGAAGTGGGTTGAAGTGGGTAGATGTGTGCTATTTTTTTCAGGTAGGTTAAAGTTGATTGAAGTTGGTTGAAATGGGTTGAGGTTAGTAAATTCAAAAAGACCTACAAAAAGAACAGGGCCTAAATCTAAAATCTTCAAAGAGGAAAAAGGGGAGTTTTCCACTTGTTAATGCGATATGAAAAGTTACAGTTTAAAGAGGAAAAAAATTTGCAGTGATGGTTAAATATTACTCTTTGTTTTATTTTATTTGCTTGTTTTTTTTTTTTATGAATACTAGTGTAAACCCGTGCTATGCACGGAGCATTTATGTGTTAAAAGAATCAAATTATGTTATTTTCTTTGATTGAAATGATAAATAGCTAAACTAGGCTCCTTTTAACAATCTATGGGCACAACTCATGATTTTATAGTACAACTTCAATTTTATTAAAGAAATTTTGGACGATGATATAATGTACCTTAGGAGTATTGGACAATAATACTCTCAACTTTGAATTTAGATGTCTGTGCATCAAACTATGGACATATTTACTGTTTATACTAAAATCAATTTTAAAGATGTTTTTAGTCAGTAATTTAAGTGCATGTTCAACATATGCAATTGCATATATTTAAAAATTCTTACATTTAAACATATGTAATTGCATACCATTGTGAGAGTGTTGTATTACATAGATAAAAACACATGCGAACTTGACTTCGATATATGAATGGTAAATAAGCTAATAGTACGGTGCATGTACATCAAAATTTAAATTTGAGAGTATTATTATAGTATTATTGTCTAATACCTCCAAAGTATTGTATACTATTTTCCAAAATCTCTTTTATTAACCTGCCTTTTCACTTTTTATTTACATATGAGTATATCACTAACATCAAAATTTTAAATGATTTTCCACAACAGTGAATTGTGGATATGAGATTTGATACATGTAAAAATCTAAATTAAAATAAAATTGAACCCTGCAATCCTTATCTAAATTATAATTTGGTTTAGCACTAACAACACTAAAGAAATTGAGATCACTATTATTCAAAAGATGAATTGAATTATACTATAATTTAATATCACAAAAATAGTTTTAAAAAAAGTGTATAATTGAGACATGCCATTGGATTAAGGTCCTATTCTTTTCGTCGATAAATTTCAAAATACCAACTTCAACCAACTTCAACCTACTTCCACTATTTTAACTAAGTTCAATTTATCACATAAAAAAAATCCAACCCACTTCAACCCAACTCAACTTATTTAATCCTACTTCACCATTTTACCCACCCCAATTTACCCACGAAAAGAATATACCCTAAGTCCCATATACCTTCTCTTGCCAATTTGTGTAACCTACAACAAACTTTGGACTCTACAAAAACCAAGAGTGAAAATAGAATTGAAGAAAAGGCAGTGGACGACTTATTTTATGAGCTCGCTATAATTTGACATTAATCTAAACATCCCACAAATGGCTCATGGATCAAGAGAAAATATTTGAAGATGATTTATTCGTAAGCAAAACTCTATTATTTTACTTGACAAATAACTTCAAAATTCACACATACGTTATTACACTCAAGTCTCTGATTCTTATTTCCACACCTTTGCTTGATCGACATCAAACTCATCATATCCTCATATGTTCACACCAAGTGAGTAAACTTTCAAGTGTTGATTTGCTTGAAAATATAAGCTCATGTGTAGGGCATTTAAATGACAAGTTTCAACAAAACTAAATGTTAACATAACGTATGAATTTCATATATTAAAGTACTCAATCCAAGCAATAGTATGTGCAAAATGTGAGCATTATACGTAAGCTATATTGAAAAGCATTCCATATAAAATGTTGGACTGAGCATAATGAACTATGCATGTACATCAAACACACTCAACATTTTGATTCTTCCTATATTTTATGGATGAAATAAATTTACAATATTTTATTTCATGTCCAAAAATATAAAGGAAAAGCTTACTTTAAAGTATATATGATAAAAAAAAAAGGCAAATCTGATCATCTAGAAGGGGGGGGGGGGAGAAGGTTAAAGATGTTTTAAACTAACTTGCTTAGGTGAATGATATTATGAGAGTTGAAATAGATTTGCTCAAAAATTGTTATGACATTCAGATGTGTAAAACAAATAATTTGGTGATATAGAGTCATCACCATATAAATGTTTTTTTTTTTTTGGTTGCAAACCATATAAATACTTAATTGTTTATATATAATGTGCATATAATCCCCTTTTTTTTATTTTAAAGGGGAATTTTTAGAAGAAGATAATCCATGATTACTTAACAGTTAAGACCAATGTTGTACATCAAGGGCACCTGCTTAAGCAATGTCTAAAAATTCAAACATCCATATTTCACGGGACATTCTCCATCTTTCAACACCTGTGAAGGATACACAGACACTATTACTTGCATTAATGGTACAACGATCATAGCTCAGTAAGAAGGACACTAAGGAAACAAATTTGAATTCATTAGGGTAGATTCCAGGTGCAACTCTATTTCAACTGCATAAGAGCAAAGCTAGATTATCACAACTATTCAACTTAAGCAATACATGGTAGGAGAAGAAGGTTAAGAGATTAAGCAAATAGAAATAGCCAAATGGTAGGATATCTGGCTAATAATATATTATGCCCTTGATATTTTTGAGGTTGTCCAACTTCTCTCTAATAGAGTACACAATCCAAAGGTCTGTTAAGTTGCAGCATTTGATTTGAAAGAAAGGCAAACAAATAGAAAGAAAAGATTATATCCCTTCATATGCCCTTAGTTAAACCCTTTCTTTATCCGACTACCTTCTTGAAATTGTGTGCCTGTGTGAACACAGTTTTGTTCAGTTCACATCAAGAGTTCCCATGGCATTGTCTAAGCCATATGCCCGTTTGGGTTTTGTGAATCAAAGCCATCATATCATTTCTAGCAAGCTAATTCTCTTCAAAGTAGGATTACTCAAGACTTAAGAGTTTTGTCCTCGATAGGGAACCTTTATTGTAGGTATTTAGAATTAGTTGCAAAGGTGATCATAAGTTTGACCTATCATAAAAGAAATCAAGACATGGTATAGACAATAAACAGGCTTAAAAAAATAAGTCAGGCTTAAAAAAATAAGTTAGAGAAGATAACCTTTGGGGGCATTTCTACAAACAGTTAATGGATATAATTATATTCTTCATAGGGAAATGAATTGTTCAAGCAGTCAAACATACCCACTACATTGAACTACACATGATCCTTCATCAACTTGTGCATACTCACTACTTTGGTAAAACACCATCTAAGAGGAGAAAAATAATCAAAACCATTTTTGTAACTTCTCTCCTCTAATTATGCAATTCATAAGTGACAGACCAAAATTGGTCATCGCTCACTATCACTGAAAAATATCCACTGCATAATGGTCTCGTCCCTCAATCATCTCCGCTGCCAAGTCATACATATACAATGTCATTATAATTTATAGCACATACCCAATGCAATGCCTACGCAAATCTAACCTCATTTCATCTCAAACTTTGAACCTGATCCTTGCCAATAGTGAGTTTGTACATGTAACTCTAATGATTAGTATCAAAGTTGCACCGGCAACAGGAGAAACTAAATTTGAAGCAAAGAGATACATAGTGTTTATACCATAAAATCAAATGCAAACTTTGGACTTTGTTGATGGTTAAACATTAGATAGTTAAAAGACAACTTAGAATGTTCAACTAAAATTTGTTGCTGTCAACTATTCAAATATGAAGTATGATCTCCTGAATTGAATTTCATCCGAACCAAGAGAAAGACAACAATGAACGGTGGACGAAGATTAACCCTAACTTGTCTCAAGGATCTTACGGAGTTTAGATGCAAATGAAACTGCATTAGAGGGTGAAGAAGCGCTCTGTGCAAACAACATTTCTTTATCCTACATAATTCAAAAAAACAAATCAAATTAATCACATAAGAAGAATGGGTAGAGATGGTCTGATAGGGATGAGGGATTTTTGTAAGAAAGCCAATATAGAGACCATGGGGTGTGTTCCTCTGGTTTCCTCCTCTGTTCTTGTCCATTTCCACTCCAAATGCCAATTTTTCTATATATATTTTAGAATTTCAAAGGATTCCACAAGCAATAATTAAAATAAAGTAAAAATATACATAGTGATTAACGTGGGCGAGAAAAGATGAATTATTGCAAATCCTAAACAACCATAAATATCTGCACTCAAAGAAAAAGCAAAAAAGATGGGCTAGTCATCCCAATGAATAATTGACCCCCTAAACAACATATTTCTAAGTTATGACCCAAACATCACTGACGACAACCCCTATCCTTCTCCATGTAGTCTCTACCTATCTCCAACCCCAAGCCCTAAAATTAGATACCACCCTCATCATCTCTCTCCTTGATTCATACTCCCATGACAATGAACATTGGGAAAAGGCTAGAATAATTGAAGAATTTGAGGCTCCTACCTAATTCGCCATCCAATGTGCATTGAAGTACTGCTACTCTGAGTTTGAGAATTTGCATTTGTACTCGCTTGATACCTTGGAAGAAAGAGAGAGAAGGAGTTAAAAAAAAAAGGTATAAGCATCGAAACTAAAGCCCATCATATCACATAGCAAGGCAAATTCACTTAGGCCCTGTTCTATTTCGCGTTTTTTAGGATTTAGCTAAGAACTTACATCTTCTTACAGCTTCTTACATCTCCTTACATCCCCTTACATCTTCTTACATCTCCTTACATCTCCTTACATCTTCTTACATCTCCTTACATCTTCTTACATCTCCTTACATCTTCATTTTATTTATTGTGTATTGATTTTGCATTTTTTATTTTTTTTTATTTTTTATTTTTAATTGTTAATTTTAAATTTTAAATTTTTTTGTTCTTTATTTTTTATTTTATTTATTTTATTTATTTTTCATTTTTCATCTTTTATTTTTATTTTTTTAATTTTTCAATTTTTGAATTTTTTTTTATTTTTTTAATTTTTAAACTTTTATATTGTAATTTTTAAATTTTTAAATTTTTTATTTTTTATTTTTTATTTTTTTTGTTTATTCTTTTATTTGTCAATTTTCATTTTTCATTTTTTTTATTTTTTATTTTTTGTTTTTAGTTTTTTATTTTTAATTTTTTAATTTTTAATTTTTTAATTTTTTATTTTATAATTTTTTATTTTTTATTTTTAAATTTTTAATTTTTTATTTTTATGTTTATTTTTATTTTTTAATTTTTTATTTTAAAATTGTCAAAATTTTAAAAATTTTTAGTTTTTTTTTTCATTTTTTTATTAAAAAAATAAAAAAGTAAAAAAGTAAAAAAGTAAAATTAAAATTAAAATTAAAATTTAATATTAAAAATTAAAAAATTAAAAAATAAAAAATTATGAATTAAAAATTAAAAAATAAAAATAAAAATAAAAATTACAAATTACAAATTACAAAATTATAAAATAGAAAATTAAAAAATAACAAAAATTAAAATTAAAATTAAAATTTAAATTTAAAAAAATAATAAATAATAAATAATAATTAAAAAATAAAAAAAATAAAAATAACGAAATAAAGAAATAAAAAATAAAAAAATAAAATAAAAAAAATTAAAAAATTGCAAAAAATACAAGAAATAAAAAAAGTAAAAAATAAAAATAAAAAATGAAAATAATAATAGTAATAATAATAATAATAATAATAATAATAATAATAA
>JACYFF010031954.1:27989077-28015276 GCA_017589665.1 Selenicereus undatus | reverse complement strand
ATTTTTTACGTTTTTAATCTTTAATTTTTTATTTTTTTTTAAATTTTTAAAATTTTAATTTATATTTTTTTAATTTCTTATTTCTTATTTTTTATTTTTTATTTTTTATTTTTTATTTGTATTTTTTATTTTTTTTATTTCCTAATTTTTTTGGTTATTTTTTAATTTGTATTTTTTATATGTTTATTTTTTATGTTTTATTTTTGTAGTTTTATTTTATTTTTTGTACCTTTTCATTTTAATTTTTTTAATTTTTTATGTTTATATTTTTTTATTTTTTTATTTTTTCAATTTCGTATTTTTAATTTTAAATTTTTAAAATTTATTTTTTCTTTATTATTAGAAATAAAAAATAAAATAATAAAATATAAAAAAAATGAAAAAAATATATATAAAACATGTAAAATTAAAAATTAAAAATAAAATATAAAAACATGAAAAATAAAAAATAAAAAACAAACAATAAGAAATAAAAAATAAACAATAAGAAATAGAAAAAGAAAAACACAAAAACATAAAAAAACATAAAATTATATAAAATAAAAAAATAAAAAATAAAGAACTAAAAAAATAACAAAATAAACAGTACAAAGTAAAAAATAAAAAATAAAAAATAAAAATAAAGTTAAAATTAAAAAATAAATATAAAAATAAAAGAATAAAAAAATAAAAACTAAACTTAAAAAATAAAAAAGAAAAAACAAATTAAAAAAATTAAAAATTAAAAATACGAAATTTATAAAATCAAAAAATCAAAAAATATAAACATAAAAAATTAAAAAATTAAAAAATTAAAAAAAAAAAATGAAAATGAAAAGTTTTTTTTAAAAAAAAAAAAATAAAAATAAAACATAAACCATAAAACATAAAAAATAAAAATTAAACACATAAAAAAATAAAAATTAAAAAATACCCAAAAAATTAGGAAATAAAAAATATAAAACAAAAAATTATAAAATAAGAAATTTAAAAAATTAAAAATTAAAAATTGAAAATTAAAAAATAAAAAATAAAAAATAATATTAAAAAATAAAAAAAAATAAAAATTAAAGACTAAAAACTTAAAAAGTAAGAAATAAAAAATAAGAAATAAGAAATAAGAAAGAAGAAACTAAAAATATAAAAAATAAAACATAAAAATAAAAAAATTTGAAAATAAGAAAAAAATATAAAATAAAATAAAATGTAAAAAAAAAAAAAAAAAAGTAGAAACAAAAAAATGAAAAATGAAAAATGAAAAATAAAAAACTAAAAATTAAAAATTAAAAATCAAAAATCAAAAAAATAAAAAGTAAAAAATAACAAACAAAAATCTTACAAAATTTGGATAACTTCATAAATTATCACACATTAATCACATTCTCATTATTTTAACCCATTTCAACTCATCACATAAAAAATATACCAATATCAACCAACTTCAACCAACATCAACCCACTTCAACCTATTTCAACCTATTTGTACCCACCTAAAAAAAAAAATATCAACGTCAACCTATCTCAACCCAGTTCAACCAACTTCAACCCACTTCACCCTTTTGACCCACCCAATTTACCCACGAAAGAAACAGGCCATAAGTGTATAAACTGATAGTGACTCTTGCATTGACTAAATTGTTAATATGCACGTATATTGTCAATAATACAAATAATTTGGGGTAAAGAGGGTATTTTTTATGAACTGCGCCATGTTCTATGAATGAGTGGCACTATGATGGGTGACACACAGGCACTTTGGCAACGGCAATGAATTTTGGGAAGGTGACTTCAATTTTGGTACATGAACACTTTAATAACTTCAAATCCATATAAAAAGGTGGGAGAATTAAATGAATTTCGGAGTAGTGGACAAAACATGAAAATAACAGTTTCATTCAATATGATTTTAAAATTTAAAGTGATTATGGCCGTAGAAGAAATAGGCATATTGCTGGAGAATTGACCCTACAGAATAACAAACATATGAAAAGCGGCAGCAAAACAAGCAAATTTTCAAGGGAGAAAACCGAGAACAGGCTCTGAGTTTTGGCAATCTAGTTTGGACATAGTAAATGGAAAATGATAGGAAGAAGGAGGGGGTTGTCAAAAGTTGACTTGATACGATTACCGATCCGAACCGAACACGAAATTAAGTGGGTTTCGGTAGGGATTTTCAACCCGTTTAATTAAATCGGTTGACACGTTTAGCCTGTTTAATTAATTGGCTTAGGTTCAGGTTGAGAATTTTGACACGAAAAAAATACCTATTTAACCCGTTTAATTAAATGGGTTAAATAGGTTGACCTGTTCACCCAATTTTACCATGTAATTTTTTGAGAAAAATTGTAAAAACGTGCAATTTAATCAAATCGAACTTTCATTTGGGATTGTAGTTCTTGTGGATCAGGGACAATAGTTGTATTATGATGATATAATGAACTCAAAAAATTGATTTATAGTGCTCGATAATCATATTTTAGTCAAAATATTAAGTGGGTGAATAGGTAACCAGATAACCTAAACTTGACCCGTTTACATTAAACAGGTTAATGGGTAAATTTTAGGTTAACCCGTTTAAAAAATGAACGGGTACAGGCCCAAGTTTTCAACCCTTTTAATAAACGGGTTAGGATCATATAGAAGAGTTTTCAATCCGTTTAAGTTCGACACGAAAGAAGTCAACTCGACCTAACTTGTTTGACATCTCTAAAAACAATAGAGATTTCGCATCTTGAAAATCTTGGAGATGAGAGTATTGATATATTTCCGCTATCAAAAATATCCTATTTATAAGATTTTTTTAAAGTTAAAGTCCTACTACTGATTCCTGAATTTTCAACATGCCTAGTATTTCTTCTGTTGTATTTTAGGTAAATTATTACGTACAATTGGGTGGACATCTCAGTTCTCCACCCGGCCCCACGTGGCAGTTTTTAACATATTTTAACAGTTTTTTTTTAAAAGAGAGATAAACTGTTCGCTAGTCATACGTTATAGAGTTTAGTTTTCGAGAAACCATTGGTGTATTGCTACTCAATATAATTGATGAATCTTAGGCGTCTGATCGTTATGTTCTGATTTGAATTTGCTGGTTACTGTTGATTTTGAATTCGTTGTTCGCGTATTTCAAATTAGTCGTGAATTGGCCTGCTACTGTCTTTGCTTTTGCCGAATTCTCTGTTTTCGGAGTGCTTGATCGGTCTATGTAGTTTTCAGCAATTATTCCATGGTTGGATTTGAGAGTTGATGATGAAGATTTATCAAACGCGCAGTGTTCATCAGGTTCGATATTGGTTTTTGATTTGTGTTGTTTTTGTTCCGGTTTGATTATGTAAGTTATTGTGTTTTTTTAGTTGTTCTGGAGTTCTTAGAGAATGTTTTATTTGTTCTAATTTTTGAATATACATGATTCTATTTTTAAAAATTGGTTTCTGTAATATGAGAAAATAGCTCACCATAATCAGTCTTGTGCTGACTATATGTATACGTCTGCCCACTAATAAAAAACAGTCCGCTCACTACGTTTCAGCATGGACTGATTATATGCATTTGTTTGTTTAGTAACAAAAAACAGTAGCTCACCATAATCAGTCTTGTACTCACTATATTTATGCGTCTGCTCACTAATAAAAAACATTCCGCTCACTATGTTTCAGCTTGGACTGACTATATGTATTTGTTTGCTTAGTAACAAAAAATGATAGCTCACCATAATTAGTCTTGTGCTCACTATATGTATGCGTCTGCTCACTAATAAAAAACATTCCGCTCACTACATTTATGCGTCTGCTCACGATAAATGTTGAATTATGTCGGGTAAACAATAGCTCACCATCATGAATCGTGTGCTCACTATATGTATTTGTTTGCTCAGTAACAAAAAACATTCAGGTCACTATCATTAATATAGTTCACTCTACGAAATACATCTAGTTCACTGGAATCAGTCATGTGCTCACTAAACATAGTTCTTGGCTCACTGAAGATATATAATTAGCTTACTAATATTAGGAGTGATAAATTTGTTTTGTCTGTAGTAGTACTTGAGACAGGTGATTTTGATGCTTCCTCCACTGGTGTAATTGGCTCAGTGATCTTTTCCTGAGGGTTTGTGGGTGAAGTCTATGTTTTTGATCTGTCAAAGAGGATTATATGTAATGTTAATACTAGAGTATAAAAGATACAACTCACTAAATTGAAGTGATGTGTTAGCAAAAAATAAGGTACATAATAATCATCTCCCTAAATTGAAGTAATGACTCACTACCCAGAAGTTATAGCTCACCAATAGGTAGCCATGACTTACTAAAATGCAAGTTATGGCTCACTAGTGCATGTATTTGTTCAAGTCACTAACACAAAGTAATGACTCACTAAACAGGCTTCATAGCTCACCAACAGGCAGCCATGGCTCACTAAAATACAAGTTCTAGCTCACTAGTGTATGTATTTGTTCAAGTCACTAACACAAAGTAATGGCTCACTAAACAGGCTTCATAGCTCACCAACAGGTAGCCATGGCTCACTAAAATCAAGATCTGGCTCACTAGTTCACGTATTTGTTTAAGTCACTAACACAAAGTAATGACTCACTAAACAAGCTTCATAGCTCACCAAAAGGCAGTCATGGCTCACTAAAATCAAGATTTGGCAAACTAGTTCATGTATTTGTTCAAGTCACTACACACAAAGTAATGACTTACTAAATAGGCTTCATAGCTCACCAACAGGCAGCCATGACTCACTAAATCGAAATATATAGGTTAATAACGAAATTTTAGGTTTCGTTTTTATAACATACCTTTCTTGAGAGATTAGTGATTCATCATTTTCAAACCTCTTGGTGCTTGCTTCTGAATGTTGAGGTTCCATCTGAAAAGATTGCAGATATGCGATTAGTTAAAACTTTGTTTGCTGACTGAAAGCCTAAAATGCGATTGGTAATGTTAGTGTATTCGAAAATGAAAACAAATTGTGATTGTTGGTGAAACTTACATCGAAGTTCTTCTTTCAACCTTTACGGAAGAGATTTCGACTAGAATTGTTGATGGAGTGCTGCAGAATTTGCGAAATGGACTGAGAATATGTGAAGGTCGTGGAGAGAGAACGAGGGAAGTTTGTGAGTTTTGAAGCTTGAATTAGACGGTTTTTTGCGCGTTTTGGTGTTTTTATTTTTTTTTTAATTTTGAAAAAAGCAGTTTCCAAGTGGGCCAGGCGGGAATTTAGTGGACTGGTGGGGTCGGTTGTACAAATGAATTTATACAACCGGGTGGACGGTATAAGAATTGTGTATTTTATTGTTAACTACCGTTGGTTCTTTTAACGTTTTAAAAAAAATCTGAATTTTAAAGTTAACGGTTGATGATAACCTAGTTTCATCCTTGCCACTTTGGATCGGTTCAAATATTTTCACATGGCCAATGGTGATTGATAGTCCTTCTGAAATTACCCAATTAGCTAATATTGAAATGGAGTTTTTAATATCTCCTACTTCCACATAAAATGAGTTATTGTCTATGAAAGGGACTGTTTGATGTCTTCTACTCGAGGAGCCCCCTAAACTTGTGACCCTCAACGCATCAAGAGGATGACCAAGGGAATGGTAGTGGATGAGATGAACAATCCCTTGCACCAACCATGCAAAGTTGAGGAGAATAACACAACTTTCTTCAAAAAAAATCATCAAAATATGTTAGACAACATGCGCATTCTCCAAAGCATATAAACATATAATTAGACATAAGATGGTTACTTTTGTATAGACCTGGAAAAAATTGACCCGACCCGAACTCGCCCGAAAGTTTTGGGTTTTGAACACGATTTTTTGACCCGAATCCGAAATAAACCGAACCCAAAAAACCAGTAAATTTTTGGGTCAAACCCGACCCAAACCCGAACCCGCACCCGCCTGTTGGACCTGAATATTATGTACTTACTTTTTATTTTCTTTAATTTTTTTCCTCTCAATAATAATAGTTTTTCATTATAACGAATCGTTTAGAGAGACGTTATACAATTATCACATCCCTTCCCAAATTATATAATTAATGGTTCAAATTTTTACCCATAAAACAACATCGTATACAACTTATAAATGGTGCAATTTCAAAAAATGGCTATGAAACAACTCTAATATTAAGAAAAATAATTTAGAATTATATAAGTATTGAAAATGTGCGAGTCATACAATTAAATTCTTGGTAAAATGAATACGTCTCTTCACATTTTAAATAAGATTATTCTATAATAACCTAAAATTTTGATTTTATAATTAATAAATAATCATAATATCTTGCGCACATATAATATTCTTTCGTTTGGATTCCTTCTAATTGGTCTCGAATCTGATGCAATGTTGGGCAATGGACCAACTTATGTTCGTGTTAGGATCGACATACCAATAAAGCATGTCTGATTTGGTAATACAAGGTTAACTAACGAAACATCAAATTATTAAACGGGCTATTGACAAGTCAAACCGCTCTGACTTGTTAACATGCTTTAGATGGACCGACCCATGAATAACCCTATTAGTATTTTAATATACAGGGCCCATCCAAACGTGGCTCTGTCCACCCACACATGAATTTCATATATCATGTTCAAAAGTTTGGATATTTTTGATGTTCTTTGAAGAAATTACAATTACAATGCTTTTTCATTAAATACAAACAATTTTAATAAATATGCCGAATTTTTGATTTCAACAAAAAAAGAAATAATTTACTAAAAAGGCGCTTCAAACCCGTTGGGTTGATTCGAAACCCGCAAAATCGAAATACGCCTATCCGTATTTTCTCCGAACCCAAAATACACCCGACCCGTATTTTACCCGAACTCGAATACACCTGACCTGTATTTAACCCGCCCATCCGAATGGACATGTCTACTTTTGTGAAGTACAATTCAAAGGACATGTCCAAAAGTTATCAACAAAATTCTTGTAGCTTTAACCTCCAAAATGAAGTCCCCTATCTTTAATATTCTTAAAATTTTTATAATCCTTTGCATTGTGTCCTAAAAATTTGCTGCAAAAACATAGCCAAAAGACCAAAGGTGTTTCTTTTGCCTTTCATATTTTCTTAAAATTGATATCGATTCTAGGCTTCTATGTGTTTTTTCCTTTTTTTCTGCTGGGAAAACCTCATGCTTCAATGTTTTACCCTTGATGTTGGCGTGACTGTACTCGCTAAGGCAACAGGAGGAACAAAGGCTTCCAAGGTTGACAGTAGTAAAACAAAATAGTTTAATGGGTCCTCCGCCTTATTAACCTAGGGGCTAAGCTTAGGCCATCCATAGATCCCGCATTTTGTAACATCATTGAACATAGGGCTCATGGACAAAAAGGCAAGGGCAAATGTGAAAAAGTTAAACTCAGCAAGATATAGAACGGATGGAGTCATATGCATATTGTTCACATAACTTCACATATCTATTTTTAGTTATGCTTCGTTAAGGTTTAGAACGTATGAATAGGTATTATACTAATACTAAATACGATCTATTTTATTTTATACTGTACTTGAAAATTTTGAGGCAATCCCGTCCCCACTAGAGCGGCAAGTCAATGTATTCCTCCCACCTTGCCGTATTTCTTGCCCGACCTTAAGAACAAGTAATTTTAAGTTTGTTATTGTTGACCAAAGAATAACGGTCACATTATGGCACAATAATCTCCCATTATTACATCGGTTACAAAGTGATTAATTGAGTATTAATCAGTTGAATTAATCACCTAATTCCGTTACAAGCTATGTGCTATTATATAAAGGGGATAAGCACATAAGGAATGATATACGATTAAGAAACTATCATTCCTAGTTCAATACTCTTTCCTCCCTGTCCCTCACACTAAATCTAACCATCTACGAGATTTGGGTTTGGGGTGTGAATCTCATTGGTGACTCTAGTAGCCACCAGGTTTGTGGGCAACATTCAACAGACAAGATCCGGGCAATGTTTCCGCATCAAGGTAAGTCTTTATATTTTCCAATAGTGTATCAGAGCCTTGTCTGATTGTTGCTAGCCCCGACTAATTCATGTTGACTTAAATATGAGATTAATTAGTTTAATCAACTACAAAACAAAACACATCGATTCCTATTCTGTGTGAATGGAATAATGTAAGAACCAAGGCTGATATTATTATTGTTATGTCGCACAGTCTTAGATTAATATGTTTCTTTATGACATGAATTCAGCATTGTGATTAGGTCAACGTGAATAATGCTAACGCTTTTCTTCCTGCCAAAACTAGTATACGATAATATCGTATTGATATAAAGTGATTTCTGTTCTGTGTGACATGAAATCTAGCAAAACCGAGACCGTATGCTCAACCACCTAAATTTTGCACATCATGCTTTCATACCTCTCTAATTATATTATGACATAATGCTAAGGCATCATTTTTTTAACTAAGATTTTTGTTAGCATTATGTTCGTAAGACCCAACCCTTACTCCCCCTTCGACGCTTAGGTATCTGAAATCAAGATCTCTAATCTTTGTGATTAAGAACTGGAACAAAGACTCCGTTATAATCTCCCCAACTCAGATATAGACCCCTTCATGCGCCCGAGCATACAAAAGCAAAGTGATATACCTAAGACCCATTAGAACCGCTTGGGGGGGGGTGGCGCGTATAGGTCACACGCCGCCGATGAAGACGACTTTTGCCATTTTCTTCCTCCAATCATCCTTGACGTCGCCATTTTACGTCCTCCCACATAAATGCACCCAAGAAGCCCCAACAAAGTAGCACGTGTGGTACATGCGCCGCTGCCGAGGTGGCGCGTTGGGCGAGTGGTTGACATTTGGCGATTAGTCGGCTGTCGATCTATACTCTAGTGGTGGTATTTTCGCCGGAAGACAAGTAGAAAAGCATCTTGGACTTGTATAGGCGGCAGTGGGGTAGGCGGAATCATCGTTTGGGTGGTTTATCTGGCGGTTTTCGAATGAATCAGCCACGGGGCTTGGTGTTTGTGACAAAATCGAAGCATTCTGGGGGCGAGAAAGGTGGCGATGTGGTGGTTGTCTTGGGTGTGGGCTGAGATTGACAGAGGTCTCAGATCTGGTTACAGGGAAGCATCGAGAACCCCCGACAGTTTAGAGTGAGAAAAGTCTGAGGGCTTTGGCTGTAGAGAGAGAAAGGCCCAACTTGTGGAGGCTGAGTAAAAGGAAGGGGTAGATATCTCGGGTTTAGTTTAAGTTGGTTCTTATTAATTTAAAGGGGGGGGGGAGCAATACATTATGTAAACCCAATTTATATTTAAGCACTTATCAAGGATTGTAATTTGTTGCATGATTTCTAGTTTGACTATGTAGAAGTTTGATATGATGCATATAATTAGTTCATTCGTTGAATTATGATTTCATATTAGTTTTAATTCGGACTGTATAAATTTATCATAGAAAACATTAATATGTTTACTATCGCATATAAATTCGTTTTATATGCATCAACTTTGAAATTTTCATGCCAAGTAACTTGTAGTTAAACAAATGCATTGAAGTTATATGAATTTATTTCATATATAAAATCAATAAATTTGTTTTGGCCAAATTCAATAAATATCTATGTGATGTTTAGACTAATGTGAACCCCCTTGGTCTATAAATGAATATGTTTCATGATTCAATAATTTTATGCAAATATATGAGTAGTTGTAGTTTGGTTAATTGTTCTGCGCTTACTGTAGTCAAATAAAGATGTTTCATGAAGCTTTATATGAATAAGTTTCATACAATTATTTGGATATATAGGGTATTTAATTATTTTATGAATTTATTTCATGAATTCTAAATTTACAATATTATATGAATACTTTTTATATATAATTAGCGAGTTTCACTATGAATTTGTTTCATCCAAATTTTAATATTATATGGATATGCTCTATATAATTGATTGCGATTAATATTTGGATATATTTCATGTTACAAATTATATTGCATTCGATTACATGAATATGTTTCATGTCAATCATCAATTAGTAGCATTATATAAATGTGTTTTATACATATATACGAACTACATGAGTTGTAGTAAATTTGCTAGTTAGTTTTAGCTTTTTTGTTTTCCATGCCCAAATTAATAAATATGAATCCGTTTCATGTTTCGTATTAATTATGTAATTTAGCAGTATTTTATGAATTTGTTTCATAAAATCTAAATTTATAAAATTATGAATGTGTTTTATAATTTGCAAGTGACATTTGAATAAGTTTCATGTTATCTATAATTATATAAATATGTTTTATATAATGTTCCGCGGGCTTTAATGAATTTCTTTTGTAACATGTTATTATTTGAATATATTTCACAATATAGATTCATTTTATTATATAAATGCGTTTTATATAATAATCTGAATTTTATGATTGATATGTCATGGATAGAGTTTTAAATGATACATCAGTAGTTATACAAATTCGTTTTATGGTAGAACTTCATGTAAATTTGCTTAACATAATTAAACTAAATATCTTTGTGATATTTTGAAGTGTTAATTAGTTTAACCATAATGTTCTCCAAAATATTATTTTATGGGAAAATGTGTTAATTAAATTATAAAAACTTCTAACTCATGTTTGTATGTGATGATTATGAGCTTAGCAAAATTTTCGATCATGCGACATGAATGATGGAGTTTTTGATAATTTAATTATTTGAAAATATGCCTAATGTCCATCTTTTAAAATATATACTTTTAGATATGGAAATTAAAATATGGTTGGTAATTTGTTTACACATGAAAAGCATGATAGCGCTAACTATGACACAAAGTGTCAGAAGATTCAGTTTCTTCTTAATGAACGTGATGTGTTGGAACACTGTTCAGGTTTTAGGTCTCCTAGAGTGGCAAAGATAATACTGCTAGTGACTAGTATCGAGAAAACTTAGAATTATACCAAAAATGGTTCGAAAATGGATCGATCAACATGCTATAATTTGTCGTATTGCATCTATGACGATCTAGTGAGGGAATTAAAAGTTATCCCACTGTTGAGTACGCGTGGGATTAGCTTCGCATCAGTTTTGTCTAGATTCATTTCCTCATAAAGTTTCGGACCTAAGGTTTGTATTTCAAAAGGGGAAAATGGCTAAGGGAAATAAAGAGATGTACGTAGCATGTGTGAAGTGTTATGACTATCAAAATAAGGGATCCTATGCTCAGAATTGTCCAGAACAAATTAAGGTACCTTCTTTCATAGTTGCTCCTAGATAATATGTGCGCTCCCAAGCATTAGTTGCCGATTATGATCCTTAGTGTATTGTAGACTCGAGAGCAACCAAACACATAGTTCAGATTTGAGATGATTTCGTGAACTTTCATTACTATTCGGTGGGTTCACAAATTGTCGTTTTAGGTAAATGACGATAAAGAAGAAGTCCTTGAATTCAGGACATATCATCTGAAACTCCGTGAAGGGACTACGCCTTTTCTTCAGGATTCGCTCTATGCACCTAGGGTGCAATGTTCCCTTTTGTCTTTTGTTTATAAGATTAGTTTTCTATTTAATTTTCGGCTAGATGTCTTAGATATCGTATACAATGGCAATTTGTTTAGCCATGTCACATTGAAAGGTGTTTTCAATATTTTGGACAGAACAAGATATCTTCCATCTTTGCCTCATTTTTGACTCTATTTTAGGCATACTACACTTGACCATGAGGGACAATGCAGAGTTAACAAACTAACTAAAGATGGTCTTTTAGGACAAACTCACTAGGCTTAAGTTACAAGATGTGAGTTATGTCTAGCTAGTAAACAATATGAAATCTTTTTGTAAGGTTTCGAGAGCATGGAATTCCTTAGTGTTCATTCACTCCAGACATCTGCGAACCCATGAATGTGAAAGCATATCATGGAGCGATATATTATTCATGACATAGGTATGTGTTCTTATTATCTTACCATTATTAGGTGCTTGATGTGTTCATATACTTTATAGCAGTAATAGCACACAATTGGAATGAAGTATTAGAACTTTTCGAACCAATTGAGATCGTAAAGTGAATTCCTGCAATGTTGTTTTTCTTTAGGATGAGTTCCTGGAATTTTGGTGAAATTTTAAATATAACTTCGAATTGTATGAGTTATAACAAGAACTTCAACGATCTCTCGGTGAGGGGGAGGATTTGAATTCTCATTAAGTCACCGAGGATGGCACACTTTCTTTATTTAATAGAAATGGTGAAGGTTTGTCTGTCCAGTAGAATGCGATTTATCTTTAATCTCAAAATGTTGAGGAGACTCAACCTGAGAATGAGGTTTGTCCTCAATCTCCTGCTCCTGAACATGAGGTCAATCCACACGTCCAGAATCCCACCTCTAATGGAAAGTGGAAGCAATTTTCTCTCCGTGCTTCGGGTTTCATACCTCTTAGAGAAAGGGGAAGGGATTCATGGTCTCATACCTCTTAGAGAAAGAGGGAGAGACTTATCGCCTAGGCAGACAAAATGAAGGTCTCAGGATCCAAAGGAGTGTGCATGGAAGATTAATTCCTCAACGACATTTCTAAGTTGAAGAGGAAATGTTCATATGCACGTCCTTGGAAGTTGAGGATCTTACCTCTTATCAAGACGTGATTGATTCACCAAATCATAGTGTCATGACGGATGAGAGTTTTCAAGATAAAAGGTCGAGCAAATTATTTGATCGATGAGTTCAAACCCTACTACTCTTAGCTCATTTGGACTTTCAGAAGTTCAAAATGGACGAAAAGACTACTTTCCTCAATGGTAATATTGAAGAAGAGATTTATATGGACTAATCCATTAATTTTTTATCAAAGGATCAAGATGCAAGGTGTGTCATCTTAAAAGGTCCATATATGGTCTTAAGCAATCTTCCAGATCTTGTTTTGGCTTATCTATGATTTTAAAACATCATCATGTGTATGTCAAATGCTCAACATGGGGGATTATGCTTCTTACCATGTACGTTAATGACATACTATTGGCTGGGAACAACCTGGAGTTAGTCGAAGCTACTTAAAAGTGGCTGTCCTATGTCTTTGAGATGAAGGACGTGGGTGAAGCTAGGCATGTCCTAGAAGTGAAAATAAGTCAAAACCGTCGCAAGATGCATGCATCAAAAGGTCTTAGAACAATTTTGGATTTATAAATCCAAATCCCTATGTACTCCAGTTGATATGGGTTGATCATTGGCCTAAAGCAGATGATGAAATCGAGACAATGAATTATGCTAGTGTCGTGGGAAGTTTAATGTAAGCCATGTTATGTGTATAGCCTGACATTTGATTTGGTACGTCATTATCAAAGTAATATGGGTTTTGCTAATTGACAAGCCATCATGAGAGTTAAGCGCTACCTTTGTGGTATTGCTGACTTAGTCTTATGCTATCATAAGAGACCTTAAGTCAAGAGGATACTTAAAGGTCGACTGGGATGGTGGCCCGGATGACTATAGGTCAACCTCAGGACATGCCTTTATTTTTGGTGGAAGCATTATGTTATGGTGCAGTAATTAGTAAAACTGCACAACAATCTCAGCTATGGAGGCAGATTGCGTGTCTTGTTATAATAGAGACAAAAATCGCTGCCATGAGGTATATATACACTAACAAGGTGACTAGGTTCCCTTGATTAAACCTTTTCCTAATGATGCGTTCAAAACTTTTTTGTTAAGTCTAGGAATTCATAAGGTTTAGTGCTTAGATGTGTCTTGCGATGGACGTGTTTCCTTGCAAATGAGCAAAATGCTCATGATTTGTTATTGAATGTTAGGCATATTGAAATGTCATAGGCTTCTGATTGGCCTAGTCACACAAGCAATCACCTTGACGCTTGAGTAGCGGGTAGGATGAGACTAAAGTATATTGACACTAGGTATGCGATATTGATTACTTATACTGGAAGTGTATGAGCAAAATGAATATAGTCGCCTTAGTGAGTCTAATATGAGGCTCCAGGGAGTCAAGTATGAAATAAGTTTTCATATTGAAGCTTTAAAAGCCGAATCTTGAGTGTCGAGTTTAACATTCAGTATGTTGATCTAGTGGCTCAGGTTACATTTTTTGGGTGAAAATCTAGACTGATGATTCATATGGCATAAAGAGTGACGTACCCAGATGAGTGGGAGTTATGCCATGACACACATTTCATACTGTATGTGCTTATAAGATGACCCATACATTGAGTGACATTTGACTTCCCTATCTCTTGTCACTGTATGACTCTATGGACGATTACCGTTCGACTTAAAGCCATGATATGAAGTCGAAGTTTGATGATGCTACCTTAATATGTTTCTTAAGGGCCATGAAGTATATAGTTCAACGAGAGCACGTAAGGAAAGCAGTCAAGCTGAGATGGAATTTCATGAGTGTTTAAAGAAAAATCTATCCATCATCACCATATCAGCCCAGACGATTATATTGAGTGTATAATCATATGATATATCATATGGCATAAAGGGACTATGTATGCCGCTAGTGATGCTGATGATGATTTAGGGTATCGTATTTTGTGAAAGTATTATGTCAGTTAAATGGTGACTTGATATAACACTACTTGTTTGTTTTTGGTCGCACACTCCATTCCCAGTATGAAGTGTGAGGAGATTTATTGATGGGGAGAGGTGGGATTTGTGGTCTATGTGACCGAGGGGGAGCTGTTAACCAAAGAATTACGGTCACATTATGGCACAATAATCTCCCATTGTTACATCGGTTACAAAGTGATTAATTGAGTATTAATCAATTGAATTAATCCCCTAATTCCGTTACAAGCTATGTGCTATTATATAAAGGGGATAAGCACGTAAGGAATGATATACAATTAAGAAACTATCATTCCTAGTTCAATACTCTTTCCGCCCTGCCCCTCACACTAAATCTAGCCATCTACGAGATTTGGGTTTAGGGTGTGAATCTCACTAGTGACTCTAGCAGCCACCAGGTTCGTGGGTAACATTCAACAGACGAGATCCGGGTAATATTTTTGCATCAAGGTAAGTCTTTATATTTTCCAACAGTTATATCTAGAACCAATAAAAACAGAAATTCATGGCCTAAAGCCGAGCAAGGAAGAGGTACAAAGATGATACAAGTATTATGAGATATATTATACTGAATATAAGAAGGCGGCTAATCTAAGTAGGCTCTATTCACATCTGTGAATGTCGGAAGGCGGCTAATCCAAGTAGGCTCTATTCACATGTGGGATTCAGTTTAACCCCGTTAGATGACAATATAGCTATTCCAACAACGTATAGTGACGTCATCCCTTCAGATTATCATGTTTCAGATATGAAGCAATTTCTAATATCCAGAAGTGTTTGGTTGGGGGAAAATAATTTTTTGAAAAAATAACTTTACAATTTTGCGTTGTTTCATACAGCAAAGAACGAAAAACTATTTTCATGAAAATTATTTTAGCCCCAAGGAGAAAAATAATTTCCATTTTGAAATGAAAGGAAATTGATTTTCCTTCTTCAAATCTCTAGACGATGTGGCCATTCAAAATTCAGGTATAAAATCAGACTTTAATAGTTTGGTTTAAAACTTGACTGTCCAATAGGAAAGACCAAACTATGCTCAAATCCAAAATTTGTGCTCAACATTCTTTCACTTAGCCAACATTTATCTTCGCCACGACAGTTCAATCAACATTTTCCACTACTTAAATAATTTAGTTGACATTTTTCACGAGCAAAACAATTTCAATGGCTTCGATTGGAACTTGATTATTGGGTAAGTATTAAAATTAGCTTGAATCCAAATTTTGAACTTAACATTCTTTCATTTGGTCAGTATTTATCCCCAACATGACAATTCAGTCGACATTTTTTATCTTGTAAACAATTCAATTGATGTTTTTTGCCACTAAAATAATTTCAATGGTTTAGATCGAAACTTGATTATCGAATGGTAAAGATGAAAATGCGCTCAATCCAAATTTTAAGGTCAATATTCCTTCATTTGGTCAACATTTTTTCTTCACCAAGATAATTTAATCGGTATTTTTTGCCACTTAAATAATTTAGTTGACACTTTTTGCCAATAAAATAATTTCGGTGGTTGATCAAGACTTGAATTTCGGATAGGAAAGTTTAAAATAAATTAAAATTCAAAATTTGAACTTGACATTCCTTTATTTGGTCCACATTTAACTCCACTAAGATAATTCAGTCGACATTTTTCACTGCTTAAATAATTCAGTAGATGTTATTTACAACTAAAATAATTTTAACTATCTAGATCAAAACTTTATTATTCAATAGGAAATATTAAATGAAGCTCAAATTTGAATTTTAAGATCAACATTCCTATATTTAGCCCACGTTTATCCCCGCTACAATAACTTAGTCAATATTTTTTCCCAATTAAATAATTCAATTGGCAATTTCTTTTTTCTACAAAAATTAATTTATCTTGCACTAAATGATTAAAAAATGATAACATAAAAGTGTATTTTTCTTAGAAACATTTTCCATGAAAAATAATTTTTTGAGAAAGTCTTTCCCCTTCCCCCAACCAAACACAACCTATAATACAATGATAATTAGAAAGCTTGTATGCATGTTACATTTGGAATAAATTACTTTTCAATACCTAGAGGTTTGGTGAAATGGTTTTCTGAATCCATGATTTTAGAAAAATATTTACGGGACCACTTAGTTTAGCGCGAATGGTTTCTAGAGCTCAAAACTTTAGGTTATCTGATTTCTGGGTCTCAACTATTTATTTTTGGGTCCCTGAAGGGCTTCAACTGCAAATACTTCAAAGTTTTGGGCCGTTTTGCAAAAATAAGCTTATATTTATGTTTAGACCTCTTATAAAGACTTTACTGGTACTAGTTATCACAATCTACGATTTATATCTCAAATACTATATTTCCTATGATTAACGAACCACCATGCTTAGAAAAAATAATTAAAACTTAATTAGAGAGTTTCGACCGTTACCTGAACTTAGTCGACGTTGGACTTCGGCGTTCCACTAGCTTCCGGTTTACGGAGATTGCTAATCTCAACCCCATCTTCCTTAGATCAGGTGCAACACAGATCTATTTCGTTTCCTACCTCGGACTGTAGTCACTAATCAAGTTTTTAATTTTTTTCAAGGATAGTGGATCTTTAATCAAGAAATTATAATATTTAAGACATATGTTCAATTGAATAACATTCCCCACTGAAAACTTCTTTTATTGAAAGCTTAAAAGTGGAAATATTATAATGGAAAGCTTGAAGATGGACTTAAGCTAAGATCATTAGAGATGCTTGCTCATAGAGAAATGAAGAATCCCAACTTCTTTTGTGCTCAAGAATGCTCAAATGATTATGTCCCTTCTCAGCACTCGACTTCCCCTTTTATAGAGTGTTGGGGGTATACAGGTTACCCTAGTGGCTACAGTACACAATGATTTTCACATGGCTATAATACACATATGGCTATATTACACACTGAGGACTACAGTACACACTTTATTTTACAGATCAGACATTTCTCAAAATAATACAATAATGGGGCAACCACTTTTCAGAACTTTTTAATGATGACAAGACTAGTCATCATTATTGAGATTCTGCATGCCTTCATATCCAATTATATCTTCCAGACCATCATTATTTGGATAATCATCAAAATCTTCATCAAGTTGCTTACGATGCTTTAGATCCCATTTATCAAATAATTCAAGAAGATATTTCTTTCCTTTTGCTGATAGGAATTTTTTAGCTCTAACATCAAAGAGATAATCAAAAATATCATCTGAGACTGCACCTTCCACCTTCATGTATTCTTTAAATTTATTATCATAGGTGAAAATAGTATTTCCACAATACATTAATGTTTTTCCTTATTTGATTAATGCCCAACATTGATAATAAATATAAAAAAATCCAATGGCTCTTGATAAAGCAGGACCAGTAACTAGATGTGTTGGTAGTTCAGAAACGCATTCCCATCGTTGATCATTGAGATTATCGTAATCAACAATTTGAATAAGATAATGGGCTGGCTTGGCTTTTCCATTTTCATATTCGATTAATGCGTAATACACTTCCAAATTTAGGCATCTTCAAACTGAAACTTTTGTTGGACCATCAGGAGATGTAAGAATCCAATGGATCCTCGTGAACATGCATTGCTGAAATTTGTTAGTTTTGAGAAAAAGGGAAACTTTGGATCTGGAATTTCTATGAAGTAAAGTACCATCCCCTATTCCCAGGCTTTAAAGACACGGTCATTTGGAGATAATGAATTTATTGGGAAACTAACATCTCCAACTCTAGATTTGTTGAAAAAATAAATCGTTGTCGCCCACGACCCCCAAATATCATAGCAATAATGATGATAAAATTCGATGTAGGCTGCATACCATTCATTGAACCATTTTTCTCGAACATGAGAATTTGTTTTTTCTTGGATATCATAAGGACACTGAAGGTAACTAACTTGTAACTCTAGAAGGGAAAATCTTTGGGCTATTAGGTAGGCTGTAGATAGTATATCAAAACGTGATCTACTTTTTGTATGGAATTTCAGGTTATCAATAAGGACTTTACTAGAAGGTGTAACTCATTCTAGTAGGAATGACATTTCATGAAGGATTTCCTCATTTTCTAGTAGGAGGTCTGCTTTGATGAACACCATTGGCGAGTTCTCGAGTTAGACTGTCCGTCAGATAGTTATTCGATCCCTGTATATGTTCAATAGAAAATGAGTCTGGTTAAGCCATAATTGCCAACACAGGAGTCGCCCTTGCGCTTGAATATTTGATAAATTCTTTTTAACAAACCTAAGTATTCCTTTGCAAGGGTTTCTTTTTCCATTGTGGGATAGTTGCATTCTGCCTGATTTTAGCTTCCACTACAATATTTATAGAGCTTTTCACCTTCTTTAATTTTGAGCACCACGCTCCAATGCTCATTGCTGACATCTGTCTCAAGAACTAAATCATCTCCTTCATTAGGCAAATTAAGAACAGGAATATTTTTACACATTTTTTTGAAGTTTTGAACAATCTTTGTATCATTGGTTGACCATGTCCAACTTACGTCTTTCTTGAGTTTCTGCTGCAATGGTTTTCTTAGCTTAGCTAAATCTTGAATGAAATCTGAAGCATAGGTAAGGTATCCAAGAAACCTTTCTAGTTGCTTCATATCTTCAATTTTTTTAGGAAAATTTTCTATTTTTTGTAGAGTATGCTTTTGTAGAATAATCTGTCCAACTTTAATCTCTAGACCTAAAAACTCAATTTCTTATTCAGCATAAATGCATTTGTTTTTTCCAAGTATAATACCATGGTCTATGTATCTTTGGGTGACAGCTAAAATATCATCTTTGTGCTGCTCTATGGTTTTGGAAAAGACAAGGATATCATCAATGTAAACTAAACAACAATGATTAAGGTCTTTGAAGATGTTGTCCATTCTTCTCTAAAATATTTGGGGTGCATTTTTAAGACCAAATGGCATTACTATCCACTCATAATGTCCTTGTATGGCACTAAATGTAGTTAAAAGAATACTTTCCTTATCCATTTTTATTTGCCAATAACCGCTTTTGCAATCCATTTTTGAGAACCAAGATGCTCCTTAAATTCTATTGAAAAGAACAGTTTTGTTAGGAATATAATAACCATCAAAGACAGTATTATCATTAAGTTTTTTGCAATTGATTACCATTCTAGCTTTTCTTCTTTTTTCTTTAGCATGATTCCTTACCATGAAAGCAGGACTAGTGTGAGGACTCTCGCTACTCCTAATTAATCCTTTATCCAGAAGTTCTTTGATTTGTTTATCAAATTCTTGAATATCCTAGTATGTATAAACCATTTGTTTGACTCGAATAATAGTGTTGGGATTTAGTAGAGTAATTTTAGCAAATGTTTTATCTTTATGCCAAAATTTCAGAGGATTACCAAAGTAAAGTTCTTTGCATAATTTTTCCTATTGTTCAACAATCTACTCTTTAACAGATAACTCAAGTAATGAAATTGTCAGTGCTACCTCTCGTTGCGCAGGCATTACATTGCCACCATGCTGGCTGCGTGTAAATTCAATTTTCTGATGAGTATGAACCTTACTTAATTTTTCAACAGGAATGGAGTGACCATTAATTGTAAATATTATTTGGTTTATGGTTTAGGTGTATCGAGAATAAAATCTTTGGAAATTATTTTCAATAATCATATCATGAGAGGGTTGATCAGCAGCCCATAGAACTAGTATAATGCATTGAACTTCTCCTAACTCTATGGATAACCCTTCTATAGCTTCATTGTGGCTCATAATACTATTATCAGCTATTCTTACTTGTAAAGAATTTTTAGCTCTTTTACACATAAACTCTGAAAATAATGATCTACTTCCAAAGCATATAGAACAACCACTATCTATGTAGGCACATAATTCATATTTATTATATCCCTCCAAACATACTTTTATTGAGATATAGATACTATTAAGATTTGTATTGGTAGCCTCATAGCATATCTACATAGTCAAGTTTTTAACTAATTCATCTTCATAGATTGGCTCACTAACTGTTCTAGTTTTATACCCAATGACCTTTTTATCTGGACTCATTCTTCGATCTATACTGCGTCTTGCAGCTTCAAAACTCATTCTACGCATTTCACTAGTCATGCTATTTGTATCATTTTCCTTAAGCCCTTCTTTAGCTGATGAAGATCCTTCTCTTCAATCTAATCCTTGTACTTATGCTCCTTAATAATTGGGGTTTAATGGTGATTTTACCCTCCTCGTCGATTTTTATTGTATTCTTCTTATTGATTTTTGTAGGATTGGCAAAGCTAGATATCCACTATCGATCGATTTTTATTATTTAAGGATTGGACTTTATCCTCTGGACTTTTTGCATAGGAGTAGGACTTTCAAATTTTTCTACTTCCATCATTGTTACCTTAGTTTTTTGGTCTATTGTATTATCTAATTTATAGATAATTTTCCAGAATATCCTTAAAGGATATCCCCCTCTTTTCATATCAATCCCAACTGTTTTAATCTTAAGGGATAGGAAATTCTTAGCAAATTCATCTTTTAAACTTACATAATATCCTGCTCTGCGATTGAATCCTACTGGCCGATTACATAAATTAGTCTTGATCCCTGTGATAGTTTGATTATTAAATTTGATATGCGTAATATCACAGAGTAGAGCGTCCAGATCAATGTCTTTACCATAATATTGTAATGGAGTGATTTAAACTTGGACGCTTACAATATGGATATACCTATACTTTCTATCTTTGTTATGCTTAAGGATATTCTCCTAATTAATGAGATTAACTTCCCCAATGTCATACTCACAATCCTTTATCTCAAGATCTCCTTCCATCATTTCACATACGTATTTGGTTTTTAATTGAAAGATGGATTTTTTATAGATCATGTCTTGTGGATTATAGGAAGAACCCAATCTCCTTTGACTTCCTTGTGATCATTATCTATGACAAATGCTTCTCCTTGAAGATCACCAAGGCCAACCGAACTACTTTTCATCATATGACTTATTTCTTCATAATCACTTTCTTCATATTCATTGTCCATTATAATTTCAACAATCCCTTTGTTGTTACTTAAGGCTAGGTTTAATGCCTCATCTTGATTAAGCTCAATATAATCTAGGCTTCCCAATGTTTCAATCAATTTGTTATTCTTCCTATTTTTGCATTCATTAGCATAATGCCCTACTTCTTTGCATGCCCAACATTTGCAGCTATTTCTTCCCGAGGGACAGTAAGCAGCTTTCCTAAAAAATCTATGCTTTTTAGGACTTGGTTTGTTATAATATTTTTTTTCTATATTTCTCATCCCTTTGCTTGTTAAAACTCTTTTTCTTATAGAATTTTCTTTTCCTTCGTTTTTCAGGTTCTTTTCCCCATTGGTAGGTGAATCCCAAAAAGTTAGGAATTATTTCTTAATTTTCTTCTACTTTTGGAGGTCAAGGCATTGATCATTGACCTATTTTCTTAGATAAGAGATTCTAGAACCAACAACAACATATGCTTGTTCTAGATATGCAATGTATTTTTCATTAATTATAGAATTTATAGGATATGACAATTTGTCATAGACCATACCAAGATTAGTTCATTATGTCCAATTTTGTAATAATATTCAATAAATTCAGCAATATAATTTTCCAGATATCTCATATCCCATAGTTCTATATTATTAATCTTTCTCTGCCATTCTCTTGCCTTTTCTTCAGAATCAAGTTGAACACTGATAAATTCAATCTCTATTTCTTTGCATAGATTTTTAAACATTGTAGTTGGTGTTTCCATCATTCTTAAGTTATTTTTACCTTCTTCAGTTAATGAATCATACCAATCAGTTACATTGCTAGAAAAACTATGTTCGAAGTAATTTATGAAATTGGTAGCAGTCCGTGTAGTATTTAAGTTTAAGACACTATTCATGCCTCTTTTCCAATCCTCAAATATTTCTTTTCTATTATGGGCTCCATCAATGTTTAAGATATATCTTGTTTGACTGATTGGAGTAAGGCCAATTTCTTCAAAAGTTGTGGTTTTTTTTTTGACAAACCCAAATGAAAAATTAGTAGTACGTCCTGCTGTAACATACCTAGGTCTTAAGAAATGTGTATTTCTTCTAGACAGTTCACCAAATTCTTTTGGCTTAGGAACTACATTGTTAACGAGATTGCTCTATGTTTCATATAACTTGATCTCTTCTCCAATTTCGTGAACCTCACCTTTAGGAGTCATTTGACCATATTTTTTTATCTAATTTTCTTTTAATTTCTTCTAATGGTAATGCATTAAGATCATCAAGTTTAATAAGCTTAATTTGCTAATATATTTCTTCTTCTAATCGGACATTACTAGTTTCTTCATTATCATTCTCTAATGCATCATATTTATCACTGATTGCATTCATGATTTTGTTTAATTCTTCTGGATTTTGCTCTTTTTCAAACATATTTTGCAGTTCGTTAAGAGTATATTGCTTATACTCCATCTTCTTCTTCTTTTTCTACTTTTTCAATCGATTTTTCACCTGATTTTCTCCTACTTCTTTTTGGATTTTTATCTCGTGTAAAAGAAATGGAATCTTGTTTTTTGGGTTTTGGAAAGGGTATTTATGCAGAAATGGGGTACTAATACTAGAAGTAGATTTACTGTTATGCCTCACTTCGTTACTTAGCAAAATATGGATTACAGATATCTGCTTATTAAGCTCTTTAGCTTCAGTCTTAATTTTAGCTAATTCTGCTTTTAATTCTAAAGCTATATCAGTAATATAGTTTAGTTGTGGTGCTATTGGAGAAAGACCTTCCGGTGAGTGAACAATATGTGAATAATTTCGTCCTGGGCAAACAGGTGATGATTCTAGCGTTAATCACAGCTAATCACAGTTAATTAGCTTAATTATCTTAATTATTTTTGGTCAAGTGACTCTGATACCAGATGATAGAGGATCCAAAATACTACTAATGATAAAAACTACACATAAGCAAATTTTAGATTTTTGAAAGTAAGTTTTTAAGGATTTGGGTTAAAATGAAAAATTAAAAACTCTAGCTGTCTTTTTGCAATTTTAGAAAACTACTTTTGGCAAGATTGGTCCCAGAAATTATTTGTACCAAAGCTAGATGGACCAAGAAATCATTTCTAAAGTTATGGATTCCAAAAATTATTTACACCAAACTTCGAGAGCCGAAATAGAATTTATCGGTTATATTTGGTCCAAATCGCCTGCCAAAAGGGTAATAACCACTATTCGCTGTTACACATTAGGAGTCAAGGCATACACTTGAAAGCGTCGGCGGAAAGGTCCTGACACTTACTTTTTCGCCTGTCAAAAAAGGAAAATATGTACTTTAACAATTGTATGCTAAATAACCCATAAAAGTTGATACGCTTTTTTTTTGCTGAGCAAAAGTCGCTACATATTTAACAATACATTTTTTTTATTTTTGGTAAGCGCGCCTTACCACCAAAGCCTTGTTAAGGGGTATCTCAGTGGATGCCAAAACCTAAAACAAGTTAGGAAGTAGAGATACCAAAACCCACTAGACAAGAAGGTAGTAACCAAGTCCAACCTCGAAGTCTTATATGCACACAACACAGAATTTGCACCTCATGTGTAGAACCCAGGTGAGCAGTGCGGGAAAGCAGCGCTTGGCCACTCATGCCAAGCACTCTTGGTCCATTTAACACTACATATGAATGATAAAATATGTCAAAATAAATAAATAAAGACACAGCCTTAGCCTCCCCAAGTACGGTTCAGTATGAATATATTATATGCGTGACTTCACTAAATCTCCCTTTTGGACCGCACCCAGACCCACTAGACCCAACTCAGATTAAAGAAATTGAGTGCAATTAAATGGAACTTGATGGGTCTTAAGCGAGTCTAAGTCTAAGTGATGTTGGATTGAAGCTGCATCTGAGTCTTGAAAAATTGTGACCAAACCCGCTTAAAACCCATTAATAATTTTTTTATTTTTTCAAGGGTGAAAATTGACTAAAAGGTAAGTTTAAATGACTAAAACCTTCTGAATTTAATTGTCTTACATTGCCTTGTCACAGTAGCGGCTACTACTGCTCATCCTCAATCTGTCTGTACTCTTTTCACACGCTTAATCATACCTCTTACTCTCTCAAACCCGCTTGATCCAACTCTTCCACTTTGAAAGAGTGTTGTCTTTATATCAAATATCATATGTTTTAAATTTAGTTCTTAGTCACTAAAACATGAGAATTCATGTTGAAATTTGGGAAGAAATAAAAAATCCATTCCAAAAATTCTTTAATTTGAAAAATGATTGGGACCCGCTAAGGACTAGTGGACCTATTAGACCCATAAGTTATGGGTCTAGTTTCAGCCCCACATATACAGACCAAACGAGTCCAAAATGGGTTTAGATCCAAGTCTAAATGGGTTTGAATCTAAGTGGACCTAACCTATTGTCATTTATTCCCTCAAATATGAATTTTCATTTGGATTTTGCGGCTAAGAACAAGCAAGTTGTTTTCCTTTTTTTTGGTGGATCAGAAAGGCAAGCAATCTATATATATGTACACACACACACACACACACGCATACACTTGTACTATACTATATACATGTATACATACATACATATATACATACATACATAATACACACACACACACACATACCATCGCAGGCGTACGAGAGCCCAAGGCAATAGGCCTGTGAGAGACTGTTTTTGTTGCGCTATAGGTAGGCCTCAAAAATACACCATCGCAGGCCTACGAGGGCCGACTTCTGGTCCTTAGCCAAATCCTTGCTCAGCACGTCCAATTCCAGGGCATCATTGACCACCATTGCATAGAAGATGGCATTACCCATTTCGGATATGCGGAAGTCACGGGCGGCTTCCTCGGCATCAGAGAGGACAAAATCCGGACAAAGATCGAGATAATCCTTCGGAAGTGCCCAAGAAGGACAAGCGACCCTTCTCAGGCCCCAATCAAAAGTCTCTAAAGCGCAATTGTCGCAAGATGATGGCGTGCCCCTGATATGAGACTGCTTTCTGAGGTCCGCCGATGAGGCCTTCGGCACGAGCTCACTCCACATTCTGCCTGAACACCCATCCAAACAGGCATGCAGGCAAAATGTAGGGGGCTAAATGATCCAGAAAATATGATGACTGTAGGTGGACCCCAAATGCATGTCTATAGACTAGGCTAGGCCCACTACCTTCAACCGTTCTTGGGTCCGGAGATCCCTGCTTAGAGGCTCAACGTAGAGAACCACCCAGTAGTCCATTAGGAAACCATCATGAGAAAAATTACCAATTTCCCCTTCCTAAAGGGACAATAAAATACCCACTACCTACCTCGAAAAAGGGCATCACTTTCTGGCACATTCCACCATAGATCTTAAATTCCCTTTCTGTGTTCCGCCTTTTCTTGGGAATCCCTGCTGACTTGATCATTGAAGAAGCGTTCCCCAGATCTGAACCAGGCGTTGCCTTTTTTGTAGGTTCAACATTCGACCAAAGAATAATCAAGCATCCCGCTTGTGCCATCAGGTAAGCCCGCTCTCGACCCACGTCATCCTCAAAGAAATCAGAAAGCCCTAGAACCACACACACACACACACACATATATATATATATACATATCTATATATATATATACATATATACGTATATATAAGTATATATATATATATATACACATATGTATATATATCTATCTATATATATGTGTGTGTGTG
>JACYFF010031954.1:27953592-27964193 GCA_017589665.1 Selenicereus undatus | reverse complement strand
TGTATATATATATATATGTATATATATATATATATATATATATATATATATATATATATATATATATCTATATATCTATATCTATATATATATATATATATATATATATATATATGTTGGAAAAAGAGGTATGTCATTCCTTCTAAACATCAGAGATTACATCAGTCCTTTATATAAGCTAGAACAGATCATCTTCCTATCCTAACTGTATTTCTATGCATTTATTGTATTTTGAAGACTTCCTATGGGGAAAGACAATTCTCTGTCAGATCTGCTCCCTCACTTGGTTTTGTATTTGGGGAGGGGTGATGTGCTTCCCATTGAAGGTCATTTGGTTCCTTGCCCGCCAGACTGTATGCACCGCTGCTTTGAATGTGGCGTATATGTTTTCTTTATATACTAGGGATGCCTTGAGAGCCAGTATATATTGTATTCACTCCTCCCAGTCATTTTTAGGTTGCGGCCTAAACCACTATCCTGGACCCCCCCAATCCTCCTTCACACCCTTGGAGTTGTAAAACAGATGCTCAATGCTTTCATTAGCTTCATTACATTGCAGACAGACTGCTGGTATTACAGTTAGCTTTGCCAGCGTTTCCCTCCCAGTTAGCCTTTTCCTCATAACCTGCCACGAAATAAATGAGTGCTTTGGGGTGTTGGCTCATGACCATGTCAGTTTAGGCCACTTGGGTTTGCCCTTGGTCTCTGTGAACCATTTATATCCTGCTTGAACTATATAATCTTCACTTTTGAGGCATGTCCATTTCCAGTTTGCACCTGGTCTGCATTTGAACTCTTCTTTTACTTTGTACATCTTCCTCCAATACCAGCATGTGTCCTGCCTAGGAGAGTAATCCGACCAGTGTATTTTTCCCAAGTATCTTTCATGCACCCATTTCACCTATAAAAGGTCTTTTTTCCTTGCCACTACCCACACCAATTTAGCAATACAGGCTTTGTTCCAGCCCTCTAAATTTCTGATACCTAGGCCACCAAACTTCTTTGGCTTGCAAGTCTCATCCCATGACACATAGAGTGCCTTCCTAAAGGCCTCATCTGCCCCCCAAAGGTAGTTCCTGCAGAGTCTCTCCAACTCCTTAATCACCTCTTTTGGCAATATAAAGATGGTTGCCCAGAAGATGAAGACCCCTATAAGCACACTGTTCACCAATGCAACTCTGCCAGCATAAGATATGGTTTTGGTGGCCCATATAGTGATATTTCTTGTAAATTTCTCCACCAGCATTTTGCATTCCACTTTACTTAGCTTATTAGCCGTGATAGGTACCCCAAGGTATCTAAAGGGCAGTTTCCCCTCTTGAAACCCTATGATTCTGCTAATTTCCTGTATCTTGTCCTCACTACACCCCCCATTACTACCTAGGACTTAGCTTTATCAGCTTCAAGCCCTGTGCTAGTGGAAAGTTTTCCAAAAGCTTCCATGATGATCTGAACTGTTCTAAGGTCTGCTGCACTAAACACAATGAGATCATTAGCATACATCAAGTGCATCAACTTGGTCTTCCTGCAATAGGGGTGGGGTTTGAAACCCTTCTTTTTGCTAGCTTTTTTTAAAAGCCTTGAGAGATACTCCATAACCGTAACAAATAGCAAAGGGGATAGGGGGTCACTCTATCTTAAACCCCTCCCTCCTTCAAAAGTCTCATAATCCTCCCCATTTAAATGAAGTGAGTAGGTAGGGGTGGTTATGCAGGCTATTACCTATTTGATGAACATGGTTGGGAATTTGAGCAATATCATAAGTTCCTCCACAAATTCCCAAAAAACAGAATCATATGCCTTCCTTAAATCAATCTTCATCATGCACCTAGGGGACACATGTTTCCTGCTATATCCTCTTGCCACCTCCTGACACATAAGGACATTATAAATCAATTCTCTACCTGGCACAAAAGCCCTTTGACTCTGATCAACAAGACCTGGCAATACCTTCTTCAGTCTGGTTCACAGGAGCTTAGTAATGGTTTTGTACAAGACATTGCAGCATGAAATGGGCCTGAAATCACCTGCTGATACGGGGTGCTCAACTTTAAGGATAAGGACCAGCTTTGTTGAATTCCAGAACCTATCCATCTCCCCTTGCTGAAAAATTCCTGAATAGCTCTGCATACTTTAGGGCCAACCTCCTCCCATGTCTCTCTGAAAAAGCTGCTGCTGTAGCCATTTGGCCCTGGTGATTTCATGGGATGAATTGAGAAAACTGCCTCCTTAATATCCTTTTCTATAAAAGGCGCTATTAGTTGTAATTGTTGCTCAATATCTAGCACCTTTCCTTCTGGTATCACTGTGGTGTCAATTGGCTCTCTTTCAAACACTTGTGTGCCTAATAACTGCTGGTAGAACTCATTCATGACTTGTGAAGCTTTTTCTAAACCTTCTTTCCATTCTCCCTTATTGTCCTTTATTGCATAGACATAGGATTGCATTCTCTTTTGCTTCATCTTTGCCATGAAAGCCTTTGTACACTGATCCCCTTGGTTCAACCATAATGCCTTACTTTGCTGTTCAATCAGTGAAACGGAGGAACTCAAGATATTTGTGTAGGCAATTCCGCACTCTTGTTCCACCTGCAATAGGGCCTTATCAATAGGGTGTTTTTGCACCTCTTCCTGAGTTAATTCCAGCTTCCTCCTGGCCAGACCTTGCTGGGAAGGTGGGAATGTAGTTCAGAAAAACTGTCTCTATTTAGCTTTCTTAAGGGCTTTGCAGCTGTCTGAAGAGGGTCACCAATTGATTCATCTGAGACCCTCTTTTTTGTAGTTGTCCATGTTTCTGAACTATCCCTTTAAACTGTGGGTCTAAACACCACATCACAAAACATAAATGGAGAACTTCTTCTTGGGGATGAAGGGAAGGAAACTTTCAGGGGTGTATGGTCAGATAACCCCTCCACCTCACATTTCACATGAGTAAAGTTCATTTTTTCATACCAATAGCTATTAGCCATTACCCTGTCAATCTTTGACCAAACTGTTCTATTGGTCCATATGTAGTAGGCTCATGTGCTTTTGATTTCAGTCAACTCATTGTCCTCTAGACAAGTTTTAAAATCAGCTATCTCCATGTACTGGACATCCTCTCCCCCTATCTTATCTTCTAAACCGAAGGTATAGGTTCAAATCCTATTGGATACAATTTTTTTCCATATAGATTTTTAGATATCTATAGGAAGAAAGGTATATAAATATTTCATAATAATAAAGAAAAATTTCTTTAGTTTCAGGAGGGATCAATTGCTTTATGCTTGTTCCTGAAGTAGGAAGCGTTCCATCTGTTCTTGAATTGCTTCTTTTCAAAGGGCTTATGCTTCCTCAATCTATATGAAGGTAGAATATCTAATTTCTTGGAACTCTGGTTTATTCGTTTTTAAGTAAGTACGTAATTCAACAAGAAATTTCCTTACCTGCCCAATTTCTAATGAATCAAGATAACTCGGTATAAATAATCATTATCTGTTCTTCTACCGTGAGAGGGTTAGATTGGGGTTGTTTAAGCAATTCACGTAATCGTCGACCTCTTGCCAATTGATTCTGAGTAGCTTTATCAAGATCATAAGCAAATTGTGCAAAGGCTTCTAATTCTGCTAATTGCGCCAGTTCCAATTTTCATTTACCAGCTACTTGTTTCATGGCTTTAATTTAAGTCGCGGATCCCACCCCAGAAACATAAATACCCACAGTAATGGCTGGTCTGATTCCAGCATTGAATAGATCAGCGGACAAGAATATTTGTCCATCTGTAATGGAAATTACATTAGTAGGGATATAAGCCGAAACATCGCCAGATTGGGTCTCGACTATTGGTAAAGCAATCAGACTTCCTTCACCTAAACGAGAACTTGATTTACGGCCCAAAAGTAGTGAATGCAAATAAAAAACATCTCCAGGATAATGGTCTTCGTAATAGAAGAGACGTCGATAAGCTTGAGCTTGTTTGGAAAGATCATCATAAATGACTAAAGTGTGTCGTTCACGGTACATAAAATATTCAACCAACACCGCTCCGGTATAAGGGGCAAGGTACTGTAATGTAGCGGGGGAATCCGCCATTTCGGCTACCATAATAGTGCATTCCATTGCTACCCTTTCCTGGAAGGTAGTAACTACCCGCATTATATGCTTTTGAACCAATAGCCTACATAAACACATATTACATTTTGGCCTTGTTGATTGAGAATTGTATCTGTGGCTACCGCTGTTTTACCAGTATGTCTGTCCCCAATAATGAATTCTCGCTGACCACGTCCTATAGGGATCATCGAATCAATAACAATAGGCCTGGTGTGAAGAGGCTCACATACGGAACGTCTTGAAATAATACCGGGAGCAGGAGAAAAAACTAACCGAGGTTCATAAGCTGAAGTTTAATCTTTACTTGAAATAGGTTTAGCTAGGGCATTTCTAACACGACCCAAATAAGCCTTACTCACGGGTATAGCCGCAATTCTTCCTGTTGCTTTTACAGAACTTCCTTGAAGTATCATCAAACCGTCCCCCATTATTACAACACCAACATTATTGGATTCCAAGTTCAGAGCAATGCCTATTGTCCCCTATTCTTATTCTACTAATTCACCTGCCATTACTTCATCAAGGCCGTGAATACGAGCAATGCCGTCACCTAGAAGAAGCACGGTACCCGTATTGACAATTTTGACTTCTCGCTTATATTGTTCAATACGTTCAAGGATAATATTACTAATTTCGTCTGCTCGAAGGGTTGCCATGAGTCTTTCTTGATAGAATTCTTTTTTTGTTTAAAAAAAAGAATACCTATAGTCGAAGAGAAGGACTAATCAATTATTTCTTTCATGGCACCAAACATGCCACATAAAGCATTGATGGTACGTAAATGTAAATCGTTGTTCAAACTACTATGAAGAGTTCTGCAAGCTCAAAGTCAGGCTTGTTGGAGGCCCATTGTCTAACTTGATTATTCACTCTTTGTTATTCAAAATGAATGGTTTCATTTTTGTCGTTTTCGTGAAGTTCTAAAGTTTTCTACATTGAATTAATCAAATTCATTTTTTCTTGTTCTATTTCATAATATCCATTCACTCGAAACTGATCCACTGTAATTTAGACTTTGCTTAAGCGAGCTCGGGCTTTTTCCAGCTATTCAATGGCCTAAAAGGTTTTTCAGAATTTTGAATACTTTTCAAGATCCTCTGTTTTCGATTATCTAATAAATCACTTAATTCTTTTAGATTATCTTTCCATTCATTTCAAAACATTCATTATCCCTTCCCGAACCAAAAAGGAATCTTTCAATTCATTTGGCTCTGACATTCAATTACTGAAATTCTTGATGGCGAATTTCCATATCTTTTTTTAATGTAATGAACTGCACCTCTCTTCTCTGTTCATATTCCAATTCAAAGTCTCACTAATCAAAATCAAGACCAGAATATTCAGAGGACTCTTCATTGATCAATTTCGAATTATTCTTTAAAGAAAACCATTTCGATATTCAATTTACATAGTAGTAGTACTTGCTAAAGCGTCAGGTTGTCCCCCTTTCGACACGTGAAAACTAAAAAAAGTCTACTATATAAGCCAAGTAAAGAAGTCCCACATACAGATGAAATAGTTTTCTCTCCATTTTAGAGAAGTCAATTCCTTATTCAATCCTTCCCCGAGGGGTACTTCTATTTAAGCCTTATAGAATCCAGGTCCAACTACAGACTAAGTACGGTATAAAGTGCAATCAATCTCCTCCAACAGACAACAGAGGGATCTGACCTGACCACAGTCAATCAGTCAATTGTTCTGGTTCTATGAGGAAATCGACCCTGGTCATCATTCCTGGCCGGCTGGTGCTTCTCCCTCCACTCTACTCCGATATTAGTTAGAAGAGAGAGTCAAATTGCGAAAGTGTAAGAGAGAGTATATTCTGTCTAGCACTTTCTTCAAGGCTATAAGAAAAAGCCCGTGGGGATGGCTAATCTAATAAGAAATCTATCTTTCAAAATTGCCAAAACCTAAGCTCAGACTAGACTAAAAAACAAATTCACAAAGACCTAAGGTAAGGATTTTCACCGGTTGTGAGCTTGATAGCCAAGCAATCTGGCGAACTTTTGTACCTGGTACAACCAAGATTGAGAATTGGAAGTCGATTTAGCAAGAGTAAGTTAGTGTGATGGAGTTTTGTAATGGTTCTATCTATAGATGAATAAGTAAGACAATAATCTAAATAGGCCCAGAAACGCACCTTTATTTCTTCGTCATAATGAAAGGAAGTGGAAACGAAAAGATGACACTCGATGGTTCTACCAACCCCTTGCTCGGGGAAGTTGGTATGTTGAAAAGGACTTCTCACTTGATATTCGGACTTCCTTCGCATCCTTCGTTTTCACACGGAGGAGATGAAGTCTATTTTTGGCCTTCACACGTCATGGACACCATCCTTTCTTATCGTGGCGTCTTTGCTCTCTTTTGCGAAAGTACCTCCACTTAGAAAAAAGCTACAAACTGCTCCGCCTGGGATGTAGTCTACCTTCTGCAACAGATTCCCACTTTCTTTTTCCTATCCTATCTTTAACACAGGGAACTCCCGCATCTCAGACTCCTACCCTCTGACATTACCCGGATCTTTCATTCTCCTCTTATACCAATTGGTCGTATATCTCTAAAATTAAGTCAAAGTAAGGTTTTGTCGCTATACTTTGAGTAGTTTTTTGACGTAGTAGCAGCAAAAGGAACTTCATTTTGTCACTGGGGAATTTACATTGAACTAAATAAACTAGTGTCTAAATTAGTTGGGTCCAAATTGAGCCTAAAAGAGAGGGGGGTTTTGCCGAGCAATACCGTCGGGCAACCGACAACAAAAGTTATATGGTCCCACCAGAACAAACCCGAAGTAGGGGATGCGAATGGAGGATTCCTATCATTGAAGTGAAACTGGATTGTCAGTTGGACCGACACAGGTGAACGTGTACTCAGCGTCCATCGTTAGTGAATTGTTCTAACTTTATGACAGTAAATACGAAATGATTGGTGGACCAAAAGATAGCAATCCTTCTCTCTTGCGTGCCCTATCTCTTTTCCAAAATATATAGTGGGGATAAGACAAGACGTCGATTAAGTCGGTAACTCTTCATAGTTGAAGTTCCCCATCCCCTTTTTGGTTTACCGGATCCTTAGAGGTCTGCTCGTCCGGCTTCGGTACCTCAGGTCATAATTACCCAACCGAATTGGCTTAGTTGGAGTTCTGACTATAGCTACAACCGCGAGGAGACGATCACAATCAATTTCATAAGAGAAAAAGAAAAGAAAGGAGAAAGAAGATGATCGGTAGAAAAAAGCTTTCTATTTCTAATCGGCTTCTACTTTTCTTATTTCAAAGCAATTGGCTTTGTCTTCAGTCTTTATCGTAGGAGATTAAACTCTTTTTGAATGCTTGATAAAGCTCTTCCCTAACTTGCTTTTGAAAAGCCAGCACTCAGAGGTGCTCTATTGAGCTGGTCACCGTCTGGTAAAGTAGGAGCCAAGTAAAGGACTGGAGCATGAGAAGGGTAGAGCACGTAATCGATTAATGTTATGAAGCAGGGACCAGACCCACAATTAATAGGCATCAAACATGAATAAAGATTTGAAAGTCTAACTAATCCGACGAAGAATCGTAATTCCTGCACCTTGCGTGGCGTCTCCTAGTCCACCACGGCTTGCATGCACCTTTTCTTGATCCAACCAACTCATGCTGTCGCCAATCCAGTGCCAAAGGAACGTCACCTTATGCAAAGCACCTTTTTCACATAGAGATGATTTTCCCTTATGATCTGCAATTGGTCATAGTCTGCCAAGAGGGCTAAAAAGCACCGGCTGATTTTCTTCCATAGTCTTTCATTAAGTTACATAGTTGTAAAAACACTAGGAGTCTCTTTAGGTAGTCCCGTGAAAGCCTCAAGGGAAGTTATTTTTCCTTCATAAGAAAAGCCCCTTTATTGGTAAGGCTGTCGAGTCAAATTGAGTACCTTCACCCCCTTGTCACTTAACAGGTAAGAATGGGCATACTTCATTATGGGCGTAACGGAGAGAGGAACTTTCTTTCCAAAACAGGGATTGGTAGTTAAAGTTTTCCTAGTAAAAAGAAGAACTCTTGATATTCTCATTCCAGTAGTTCTTTAATTGAGTAGGGTAGTAGCTTCGGTTGATAGCTTCGTGTTTTGAAACACTTCCCGGGGATGTCCTTCTATTCTATATAGGAGCCCTTTCCATGTATACTTCCTTCCCAATGCTATCTGTCCAAGGGGAAGAAAAAGCTTTAGTGTGAAAGTGAACATCAGGGTCAGGCCTTTAGCTGGCAGTGGATTCTTAGCTAAGGCAGGGATGGGGATTGCTTTACTACCTAGTCATTTCCTGCAAAGAACTAATTATACAGGATGTCCGATACAGGAGCAAGCCAAATACTTCTTCCACCAACCATATGATGGTGCTAGCCAATGAGAAACCATGACCTATGTGCCAGCCCTTACCCGTTGGTCGAGCAGAGACGCGTCACACTTTCGAGCTCACTAGCCTTAAGAGGACATCTTATTGGTTGGGTTCGGCAGTTGACTCCTTCGAAAAGATGACTACACCCGGGCTTTGTCTTACCCTTTCAAAAAGAGCTCTAATAGCAGCCTCCACTTTACTCTGAAGAAAGCTAGCTAGCAAGATTCATAATCGATGAAAGAAGGGACAGACTGATGGCATCCATAATAGAGGGAGAGGGAAGAAGACCAAGCACATGAATCAAGCGAGGACTTAGACAAATAAGATAGCCGCAGTCACAAACGAAAGCTTTTGCTAACTTAAAGCAGTTAAGACAAGCTACAATAAGATTGCACTCAGTGCATCAGTCTTATTCCTGAAAAAGACTCGGAGAAAGGTTTCTAAGGTTGAAAGCTTCATCCAGTGAGGAAAAAGTTTATGGCTCATAGCATTGCTCAGGGGAATCCTACAAGCTATAAGACCCTTTACTCCTGAAATGGAATTATAGCCTTAAACAAGCCATTAAGACATTGGCATAGAACTCAACTACATTGGCCTACACTTAGACTTAAGAGGCAACCCAACCAAAAGATGAGAAAAAGGAAGAGGAAGTCGGAGAACGACAGAAGGAAAGAACTCTTAACAAGAATAAAAGACCTTTGATGGAGGGCATCAACCAATTAAGATAGCGCATTTCAATACCTAAAAGAAATTCAAAAGGAAATCGACCTTCAACAAAAAAAAAAGACTAGACGAAGTATTCTGCCTCAACACTTATGTAAGGACGTCAACCTCTAATCGAAGAGATTCGAAAGTGCTTCTCTCCTCTAGTTCAAAACTCAAGAGGAACAACTCTCAGAAATTTGCCTTACCGCCTCAAAAACAAAAAAGGTGCTTTGTTCCAGTTTCTCGGGATGCGTGCAGAACCTCTATTTCCCGTTAACGGTTCTCCATTCTCGCTTTCACTTAAATCAAAATAGTTTAATATTAAATAGAAAAAGCGAGGGGGCAGGAGTCAATGTCAATAGACTGTTTACGACGTGAATCGAGTGGTAAGACTTGGTACGGGACACTAATTGCAACGCTGGATAGGAAATAGGAATTATTAATTTGCCGAAAAAGAGCGATGTTAATGGACGAGAAGGAGGATTGCCTTAATTAATAAATAGAATCAAAACAAAAAAAAGGAGGGGCAAAGACCACACCGAGAACTCCTGCTATTCCCCTTGGGATAGGGGTGGTTGATGATTCCTTTTTCAATTACTAGATGGAAACGGGTAAAAGGTTCTTATCTACGGGACTCCTACTTTACTTGCTAACTATTTAGCTGGCTAACTAACTCCAATTCATCTTCTGGGTTCCCGCCTAGCCGATTGATCCGATGAGATTCAGGAAGAAAGATGTTCCAATCGTGATGGTTGTTCAACAACGAATTCAAAGTCTATTTGTGAACACGATTGTTCATTCGCTATTTTCTAACTATTCGATAAACTACTCGGGATTTTAATAAGCCTTTGAACCCCTTAAAATAGGGGAACCGTAACCTAAATTGCCTGTTCATTCGGATGAAATCACTTATCTCTTTCCTTTATAAAGGATCTTGGGAGGCTTGCTATCCCAATTTATTCGGAAGTGCAGACAGAATAAACTAATCAGAGCGAGGACCTTCTTTGAATCTTTGACTTAGTCAGCTATATGCCCTTGTCTTGGAGCAAGAAGAGCATAAAACAGCCTTCCTTCACATTGTTCCGCTGCTCTGAGCTACTTACTTTACCTTTCTAAAAAGCTCGTGAACAAACTCTCTCTGATCCTTACTCCAACAGAGTCACTGTGCTAGGCTATAAACTCAAAAAAGCATTAGAGTTGCGCCTTGGGCAGCAAGAGCAGGTACAAATTCTTCAAGCTGACGTAGACGGACTACAACTACTGCATGCTGGTATGACGACTGATGGTCTGAAATCTGTCCTCAGAACTTGCTTTTGGCAAAGTTCTCACTATTTGTTATAAGAGCTTTTCTGCAAGGGGGCTTTCAAACTTATTGTTCCCTTGCTCTTCGCTTTGTCGCTCAAAAAGACAAACAAAGATTTCAGTCTAAACTAAAGGGGTTCG
>JACYFF010031954.1:27891834-27907741 GCA_017589665.1 Selenicereus undatus | reverse complement strand
TATATATATATATATATATATGTGTGTGTGTGTGTGTGTGTGTGTGTGTGTAAGACGCTGAGTGTGGCTTAAAAGAATCGAAGTGACTACTTATATCACCTAAGGTGCACCTTTTTTTTGGGATGCCCACTCTTAAGAACTCCACAATTAGGCATGATTACTCGGGAGCAATCTTCGGATGGGTGACGTCCTGGGAAGTTTTTCAGGCAGCGTGTGAGCGAGTACGAAACACGCCGGAAAGACTTGGAGTGACTTTTGGTGTCACTCGATGATCGTTGAAGTCGTTATTGGTAACACCTGCGATCGAGAGGGGTCTGGGCATTGTAATATTTATATATGTATGGGCTTGGATCATCTGAGAAATGATTTTTTGTGAGAGTTGAGGCGGTTAAGTTTGGGCCCTTTGATTAAACCAATGGTTTAGGATCATTTGTCCTTTAGTCTTTAGTTTTTTAGTTTAATTTGTTTTTTGTTAATTCGATTTCTAGCCAAATTACTAGGCTGCCCGTTTTGTTATTATATGATTATTAAAATCGTACCTTTGATTCTTCCTTTTCGATTTTTCTGTTCATTTTCTTCATTTGTATAATATGTTTCCTGAGATTCATTTGTGTTTTGATATGGTTTATACCATATATTATATTCAGGGGCGGATCTAGGACTAGGGTAGGGGTATCCATGGACACCGCTAATCTAAAAAAATATCTTAATAGCTAATTTGAGGCCTCCATATATATTACTAATGGACACCCCCGGAAACTGTCCCAAAAAAACCTTTTACCATTAAAAATTAATCAACTTGAACCTTGTAATTGGAACGGCCCAATAGCGGAAAGCCAGCACCTAACATTAAAAGAAAAAAAAACTTAATGAACGTGACTCACGTTTCTAGCCAACCGTTTGAGCACTCACCTTTCTCACTCCCCTGAGCTCTCCTCGCGACTCCGCGACTCCTCCATTGACAGTCACCAGTTCGCTGCCCATTTGACTCCTCGGTGCTCGCCTTCCCTACTCTCAGCGACGTAGCCGTGCACCGATCACTGAAAAACGAAGCCTCCACTCGAACCACTCTAGTCCTCTACTTTGGCTGCTGCTTTACCTAGAGCTTAGCCCTCAGGCTAGGTTTTGCTACTTCAGCCCCACCGACCCCACGTCCAGTCATCGATGCCCTCCCCAGCCACAGAACCCCCCTTAACAATCCACTGCTGCCTGCCAAGTGCTCGAGTCAGCCCTCAAGCTCGGGTTAGGGTTTTGAACATAAATAGCCAAAACTAAGCTATTGAATTTTTGTGTTTCGTTCTGTGTGTTGATTTTGTTTTATTTTGTTCTGTTCTGTTCTGTTTTAAGCAGCCACCAGTTAATCTTTCTAGTTCATTGATTCGTTTAAGCTTTTCTCACATGGCAACAAGTAAGCACTCTTCGCCCTTTTTCTTTGCATATTTTTGCTTGCAATTAGCTTAAATCATGGAAAACAATTATGGGGAAATTGGGCTTTTGCTGTTATTCATCCCAAGAAAGAAGGTGGTGTTCAAATGCAACCTCATGTCTTTAAGAAGAAGATGACTAGTTTGGGATGTAAATTCAAGATCTGATCTTGGTAAGTTTTTATTTTGTCAATTATGAACTTTCTATTATCCACGTGATTTGCCATATGCCTTTGGGGGTTCGTGGGGGTACTTCATTTGAATTAGGGTTGTGAGATTGTGGAATTTGTCCTTTGAAATTGATGGTTTTGACGACATTCTTAGGGTTTCCCCTTTATCTATGGAGGGTTTTTGTGGGTTTTGCTTCTTTGTTGCTTTTTTTAGCGATAAGTTTTTGGTTAGTAATTCAATTTCATTCTTACAATTGTTTTTTCGTTTGCTTTGTTAATGACTACTTGGTTGTGTGCTCTTGCATTTGATTGACTCTATTCTGTTATGGATATCGTCATACTGAATTTGCTTACTTAATTGCTTGCTTAATAGCAAATTACAATTGCTTAATTGCTTGCTTAATGATTTTGTTCCACCTTGCAATGTATTATGTACTAATTGGTTATGTGTTCTTTGTCTCTTTTTTTTTTCCTTTTTTCAGTCCAGTTTAATATAAATCGATTTAGTTCCATTTTATGATACTTGAAAAAGAAACAATCTAAAACAAATACTAGTAGTGGAGTCCGTTCTAATATTAATAAGTGTAAGAGAGATGGGGGGATGAGGGTGAATATAACATTCATAGCAAAAGTCAATCGTAATCATGTACCTATTCCAAAACATAAAAAAATGTAGAGGACAATTGTAATAGTAGACTACTATAACTTTTCGTCCATTGTTTAAATTTTATTTTATAGTACACATGTTAGTTGGCGGACACCCCTGATTCGAATGTCTAGATCCGCCTCTGATTATATTCAAAGATTACTTCTAACAAAGCAATATAATGTCTAAGTATGTTTATGATTGTTCGTTGAACTTCATATGGGAGAATCAATAGGTAGTTTAATACGATTTTCTTATTGTCCACAAGGTTTTTTCTTAAAATGTTGGGTTTTAAGTCAACAGTTCTTAGAAAATCCCATGCTTGTTCTTGTGAGTAGTATCTAAGTCTAGGAAGGTTAGAGCTTTGTCTGAGTAAATAGTCTCCTTCCATGTTTAGTTTCGAGTTTGATTATAGTTTGTGTCTTTGTGAACTCATGTTCTGGGTGGGTCATAGGTTGGTACTTAATGGTTTAACTAAATAAGTTACGAGTTAAATAAATCACGTTTGGGTACGCTCGAGGTAAGTTTTAAGGTTTGTGTAGGTCTAGGTAAGTTTTAAGGTCTGGGTAGGCTCTAATACCATTAAGACAAGGGTCTGGTAATTTTTTGTAGAAAAAGATTTAAAACTCTTTGATGAGAGAACAAATTTGGACAAAAAATAGATAACACTATTTTAATGGCATGATACTCCCATAGTAATAATATGAACTATCATGAGAAAGAGTAAAAAAATTTATACCTTCCTTCTTCTTAGTTTCCTTCTTGTAGATGTTTAGTTTTTTGGATCTATTGCCACGCCCTTTCTCTCTATGAGTCTTACTTGGACTTATTTTGATTTTTAAACTACTTCTCTCCTCTCAAGAACTTTAAAGGATCAAGATATAAACCTAAACTTTTCTGAAAAATAGTTCTTTTATTACTAGGTTTCCCAAGGAAACGAGAAGTTCAGAATATATTTGTGAACATACTGCTTTTTGGGTGATCTATTCTTCGCCCAAATACATCTGCCTTTTCTCATAGAGATTATATCTTTTTATAGAGTTAGTAAAGGTAAGACTTACAAAATCACTTACGTTATGTTGCAGCTGGAGTAGTACAATCATTAAGTCTAAAGATAAGGTAATAAATTAATAATTCCAAAAGTTATAATAATTCAAAGTCTTCAAGATAAGGCCATGAAGGTCGGTAAGATCTTAGCCTTACATCTAGCTTGTTGATGGCAAAATCTTAGTCGTTCTTAGTAGTGCTTGTTCTCCTTCCTATTTCCTGACTAGTTCAACAAATTAGTTTTTTACAGCTGGAGATCCTTGGAAGTTCTCTAGCTAAAGTCTGAAAAGAAAATTTAAGAGCTCATCATCATAGATTCCTTCTCGCATTCCTTCTTTAGTTAAAAGATGAAATTAGTTCCTTTGTATAGACATTTAAGTCCAGAAGCATATAGTCTATCACCGTGACATTTGACTGCTAGGGCTCTGCTTGTTCTTCTATAGTTAATCCATTATTCATTGAATCTGAATGGTTCAAACTTCTTGGTAGCTTTAATATTGAGTTTAAAATGCTTAGAGATATAATGTACTTGAATGATACTAATTCTTGGATATAATATGCCAGTTTCTTCATCCTTTTCTGGTGGAATAGTGTGAAATTTGACAAAAATAGGTCCTTGTTTAAAAGATTTAAGGACTTGAATGATTTCAGTTGGGAATTGGGATAGTTTAGTGAGTTTTGAATCTAGATAAACAAGATCAAGATATCCAAATTCATAGAATTGGTAGAAAGTTTCTGGATTGGCTGTGAGTCTCACAAATAGGAATTTTGCTCCACTGTAAAAAATTTGTGGAGCTTCAATGGAGTTTCCAGTAAAATAGCTAAGCTGCCATGTAATACCCTGCAATGAAGGGATCGCAGATATCAAAGGAATAAAATTTTTAGTTTGAGTAGTTGGGTTTGCAGTTCTTTTTGCTAGTAGTTGAGTGCTTGAACTTGGCTCTGTAGTTTTAGTAGTTAGCAAAGTTTGTGGCTTCGCCAGGCTAGCAGTTAGTATAGTTTATATAGTTGAAGAGTGTATTTTAGAGAGCTAGTTTATTTTAGCATATCTGCTATCATAGTTATTCCTTGTTCTAGATCCTTCTTCATGCCATCGATGAAGTTGTTAGTTCCTGTAACGAGTTCCTCGATTTCTGTTCGAAGATTATCAACTATAGCTTGAACTCATGTCTGGAGTTGTTCTAGTCATGTTAAAACAGTTTCTAAACATTCGTTGAAGTCAATAACAATGTCTTCAAGTTCCTTAAGTCTATCTAGAGTCGTCATTGTTGAGATACTCTGATTCTCTCGTTAGATAATCCGCTAGAAAATTATTATTTCCTGTAATATCCTCATAAACAACGTTAAGCTGAGGTAATGAAGTTTGCCATCTATGGAGTTTGCGTATATGAGGGTCATTATCTAAGACTTGTTTGACGAATGCAGTTGCAGATTTATTATCAGTTAATACCTTGAATAGTTTAAGTAAAAGAAACAATCTCCATTTTTTGATTCCTCTGATTATAGCTAAAATTTCTTTTTCCATAATGTTATAGTTTTCTTTAGTGTTAGAAAAGGTTCTACTATGATATCTACATATTTCATTAAGATTAGTTCTTAGTAGTGCTAACCAAACTTTGTCAGAAGCATCAGTTTGCATTATTAAATTGTCTTCTGGTTCTGATAATCTTAATTGAGGTAAATTTTACGTTCTTTAAGATTTTGATGATTTGAGTATGTTGATCGCTTATCCTTTGGTATTATTTTTTTCTTAGTAGGCTTTGTAAATCTTTCTTTTTATTTGCTAAGTCAAGAATATAAGAGCTACCATAGTTTAATAATCCCAAAAATCCTTGTAGTTGTTTCTTAGTTCTTAATTTATTGGGGTATTCTATTATTTTTCTTGAAATATGATTTTGTAAAGAGATACCATTTGATCCTAGTTCAAATCCTAAAAATTCAATTTTTTCTTGTTTAATTGTATCGTCTTTTCACAGAGACATATTCCTTCTTTTATGGCAGTTTCTGCAAATGTTTTTTGATGTTCTCGATGTTCTTCTAGAGTTTTGGAGCTGATTAAAATGTCATCAACATAAATAGCTAGAAATGAGTTAAGATGTTTAAATGCATCCTCCATTCTTCTTTGAATTATGCTAGGTGCGTTTTTTTAAGCCAAATTGCATTACAATCCATTCATAGAGTCCTTGAGAGGTACTAAAGTTTGTATATTTGACATTGTCTTCTTCAATGTTGATTTGTCAAAATTCTGATTTACAGTCAAATTTTAAAAAATATTTTCTATTTTTGACAAAATTGGTTAAAACTTCTTTGTTAGGTAAGAAACAATTGTCTGTTTTTGTGAATTGTTAAGTTTTTTGTAATTAATAATCATTCTTCCTTTATTTCTTCGTTTTCTGCCTCATTCATTACCATAAAGGTTGGTGATGAGTAACTTCCTTTTGCAGGCCATATTAATCCTTTTTCAAATTCTTTGACTTGTATTGAAAATTCTTTTGCATCTTCTGTGGTATAAAGCATAGGGTTTTCTCTGATATATACTTCTTGTGTTAGTTCTATTTTGGCTCTTGGATGTTTAGGTTTCCAGACTTGTAAAGGATTCTCAGAGTAGATTTGTTTTAGTTTATTAAACAAATCTTCTTCGGTGATTATATTAACCTGAAAGCTTGGCTTTTGTATTTGTGCGGAGAGTACAATTTGTTCATATCCCTATCTACCATGCTTCGCGATACTCTGTAATGTTGTTTTAGTGTAGGGATTTTAGGATGTGACCACATTTTGTAGTAAGGCAAACTGTATGGGAGTTTGGGTGAATTTAGGAAATTGTTTGAGAAAATCATTTTCTAATAAAACATTATATCTAGAATTACATTGTAATACTAAAGACATTACTTTGTACAAAATCTAAATAAGTTCTGGTGGGATAAACACCTTTAATTTTGATCTTTCTATCAGATGAAAGTTTTTCCCATTTTAGTAGTAAAAAGTCTTGACAAAAGACTATTTCTGATTTTGTATCTATTAAAACTGTAGTAGTAACATTTAAATCCTCTACTATTATTTCAATATAGGTGAAGATGGGAATTCGTAGTTGTTTCATATTCTTTCAAGGGTAATTTTGTTTTGTCTACCAACTACGGCAATGTGAGTTCGTTTTATTTCATAAGATATAAATTGGTCTAGGAAATTCATTCCTAATAAAATGTGATAAAACGCGTTGCTAATTGTGCGGTCAATATAGCAGTCGAATTCTAAAAGGACAGAGTCAGGAGTTTTCATCATGATTCTCGATTTTTTATTAAGGGTAGATCTCCTACCATCATATGTTACAAAATTATATTCAGGAGCTTGGCTAACTGGAATTGGTAGAGTGATACAATGACATTGAGAGGCTCCTGTGTCTATTAAGATTTCATTTTTTATCCATCTCTAACCATTAAAGTATTCTAACTTAACTTTATATGTTTTATTATCACTAATGGTTCTAGGATTGAAAGTTGACATGTTATAGGTTCATGGTAAAGTTGGTTGATTAGAAATTCTCATTTCCCTTTTTGTGTAGGATAATCTTAGAGCATCATAGCTAGTCGATGCTTCATTATCTTCTACTAGTTGGAATCTATTAATGTAGGTAATCTAGCTTCTTGAGCAAATTGTGCTATTACAATACTTACAGTTGAAAAGATTATGTCTACAGTAATTTTTTCCTTCCAGTTTATTTCTTTTATAGGAAAATTAGTGTTAGAGAAGACATATAGTCATCTATAATAGAAGGATAATGCATCATTATTAGGTTTTAATCCTATGTTTGTTAAAAGTTTGAATTGCAAATTGAGAGTGTCCTCGATGTTTTTTCCTCTAAGAGTGGTAGAATAATTAGGGTAACTTTCAAAGATTAGTTTTGAATAAATTAGATTTCTTTGTAGAGTTCCTAAATAACTATTTTGAATATATTTAAATCTCTAATCATGTAAAAATAAAATGGAGGGTGAATTAACTCCTTATTTGAAACCTGCTTTGACGGCTATTTGTATTCCTTGTAGATGTACATATTTAATTAAATTTATATCTTTTGAAGGAATTTCTTCCAAAAAAATTTCAATTATTTCTTAAGTCATTAGCTTTAGTCTAATATTTCTTTGTAAATTTTGAAAAAGAATTGATTGCTCTAGTGTATGTAATTTTAAATATCTTATTAGTCTTTTGGTTAAGAAATCATCTACTTTCTTTTATAAATTTCTAGGATCTTTGAGAGACAAGTCTTTAGCTATCATTTTTTATGAATGTGATTATTCTGGTATAGTTTTAATTACTTTCTTGTTCTTTTGTTGAACTATTTCTATTTCTCCAGTATTCATCTGTAGGTCTGAGTAGTTTTCTAATTCTGAAGTACTTATTTCTTTTTCAGAGCTAATAGATTCATAGCAGCTAGAGACAACTTCACATTTATTAGAGTCTATTGGGTATAAGTCTTCTTCTATTTCTTGAAATTCTTCTGAGGAAAAGTTTTATTATATAAGCTTTTCTTTTATTGTAGTCAATGGATTTATGTCCAATTTCTCCGTAATTCCAATATTGACAAATGATAGGTTTTTATTTCTTTTATAATATCTATTTTCTTGATTAAAGTCTTCTTAAGAAAGTCTTTCATGTCCAAAGTGTTTATTGCTTTTCTGAGGTTTGTGAATAGATTTTTTTGTTTTTGTTCTTTTTTTATTTAGAACTTTTATTTTTAGAAAATTTTTTCTTTGAAATTTTCTTTTTTGCAATTTTCTTTGTATTCTTTTTTGGATTTCTTTTTCTTTTTGGTTTGTAGTTAGGATAGTTTTTGCATCCATATTGTCCTCGTTCCTCAATATCATCGTAACATAATGCTACTTCTTTAATTTGTCTTCCTATGTTTTCTTGTAGGCATAGTTGTACCATTTTTTCTCTATATATTATAGTTTGCACCGCTGTTACAGATCTAAAATTTGTGTGTTGTCTTGCAAATTCTTTAAAATTTTTCAGAGAAATATCTATTCCATGGATTAAGAAATTTGTTTAATAATAGTTGTATATAAGTTTCTTGGTTTTCCGTTGAGTCATAAAGTTCATAATAATGTTTGTCAAATTCACTAAACAAAAAAACTCTTAAAGTTGCATAGTTGTAGATTCTTAAATTGGTTAATTTGTATAATGCTTCTTTTTTGTTTTTAGCTTTGAATTTTCTCGATGTTCTACATATTCGTATCCTTCAGATTGTCCAACTAGATATTTTTTCCATCGTCCATACTACTTCTTCTACACCAATTCTTAAGTTTCTTTTTACGTCAATTTCATTTAAAATTCTTATATCAGAAGATATTCCTGTGTACCAGTTATATACTATTTCTTGAAAGGAATTAATTATTAAGTTGTAAATAGCATTTACCTGTCTACCTTCTTCAGTATAGATTGGTTCACTTATTAGGGATAATATTACTAATGCTTTCCAAAGATCTATGGCTTTTCTCTTATCAGTTACACAATCTAGGTTTAGAAAATATCCCCATGCTAGAATTAACTCTTGAATTAAAAGATTTCTTGGTTTAAATTCTTCATTAATGGTTTGTCTTCTCCTATGACTATGTGCTTTTTTATTCATCGTAATTTGAGATTTTCTTGAACCATAGTTAGGTCTCACCTTGTTAATAATTGTCGGGCTTAGGAATATTACTTTCTACACGTCCAGTTGGTCCTCCCGTATTCATATTTACATGTTTTACTATTTCAGATGTTTGGAGATCTTAATTCCTTTAATAAGTTTTCAATAGATTTGTTATATTCCCCCATTAGTTTTTGTAACGCCCCCAAAATGCTAATGACATGATTTACGGAAAACTGCAGCGGAAAACTTAATAATAGAAGGCGCTATCGTCGTCCTGATAAGGACAGGGCTCACTAAAACCATTTAATCTTTCAACTCATGTTCACAATCTCAAAATCTATTAAACTGAAACACTTCAAGACCAAAGTCCATAATGGTTCAACTTCAATACCATTGACTTAATCATACCATGTGCTAACTTGCACTCCACACTATACAAGTATATTGAATATAGACCCAACTTGACTTTGTGGTCGATCCCAACATTCATGTTTTGCTGAATCCACTGTGAGCATCTGATGACTTGAGAAAAGGGCTTACTAAATGGAGAAACATGTGATACTTCATCACCTAAAATGGAAAACATGAAAACAATTTTAAAATGTGAGCAAACATTCAGTACATGCATTCCTGTATTGTAAAATGAGCATAGAAACACTATTGGTGGGTACCTGTCTTTACAATTCATTTAGTTGGCAATAACAATGAAAATGAAAGCAATGTGAAACTGAATTGCTCATTATTATCTGGATGTGAACCCCTTGCAATGATATAATCTATACATAGGTGTACAACTGCTAATCCGATCAACAGTTGGCTTGAAGCCGCGCAGGTAAATGATGGGCTGACGACTTATAGATGATAACTGACGGGGTCACAGGTTAAATGGTAAATCATTGTATAAATTGATTCATTGATAAACTCATTAAGAGTTATAACTTGATAAACATGTTCTGCTTTCTGAAAATATAGGCAATTGATGTGCCTTGAGTCTTTAAAAAAATGGCATCTCACTTGAAAAATATGTTCTGACTTGATAACACTTATGTATAACGGGAAATGATAACTAGGTCTCGACTCTGTTTCATAAATATCATTGTAAGTATATGGAGTCAGTAAATGATCTTTACTCACATAATTGAGTAAGTAAAAGTATGTGTAATAGAAATTGAGTAATTAAATGGTATACATAACTTAGGTATTTTAATATAACTTCAAAACTGAATTGGTGAAAGTAAGTAAATTTGATTTAAAGTAAATAAAAGTAAAATAAACAACAGTGAGATAAATGAGATTATAAAGGAAAAGGCCTTGATTGTGACAAATGAGGGAGTGGTTGTGGCCTTTTCTAAGATAGGTTTGAGGCCAAGAGGGATCCATCTTCATTCAAATTAGCACAAACTGTAATAAGTTGGTCTAATAAATATGGTTTCTGAGTCACAACTCTCCCCACTTCTCATATTTCATTCATAAATCCATTAGATATAGAATTCCACCCCAAATGAATCATTGAACTCAATAGAAGCTGTTAAGCTCACTAAACTTGGTATTTTCTTTGTAAAATCCATAAATGATTCAAAACTCATAAACAAGCTCCCAAATTGTATACTTGTCTTCTTCTTTCTCATTAATCAAGCTAAAAGTTCCATGAATATCCATGAATATTTGTTTCCCCCTTAAATGACCTTACTTGGCCCAAATACACAAAATGAATGCATTATCAATTTCACTCAATCTTTATTATTGCTCTTTACACAACTACTCAAAAGGCTTCTAAAAATCACCAAACTCAAATTACTCAACCACAATTCATGAAATCTTATAGGAAATTTGAAAATAATATGGACAATCTGCAGTAAAATTTTCTGAATTTTCCTCCAAGTATAAGTTGTACAAAAATTACAATGACAACCCAATTTGCACCAAAGCAGGTCAGTTCACTTCAAAAATTCATACGTTTCACCCTAAACCTCAAATGGAGATGTAAAACCACAATATGAAAAGATTAAAAAGTCTTGAAAAACTTTCATTTACAACACAAAACATGAATCCCATAATAGGGTTCCAAAAATGGGGCTAAAACACAAGTGTGTTAGTTTTTTATCCATTCTACACAGTTTTGGTAAAATGACCATAATGTTTTCCACAGACCTCAGATTAAGGCGATTCAAGATCCATTTGAAAGCCAACATGTGGAACTATCTACCCACCAAAAATCATAATTTTTCCACCAAAAATCATAATTTTTCCATGGGCCGATCATTACCAATTTAATCCTGAAGTCTGCCCTATTTTACTAAAATTTTCATCCCTCACTGTTTTGGCTTTCCCCTCTCTTTCCACATAAATCCTCACTTGAAATCATTCCAAATCACCAAAACCATCATCATAATCATCAATAAAACTAAAGATTATAAAGTCAAATATAAATCAATCCATAAACATGGTTTTAACTTAAGCTTGCATGAACATGATCACCTCTAAACCCTAGCATGATTCAAGCTCAACTCCACCATGATCAACACCAAAATAACTCTTATTTCTTATCAAAATATCATCATCAATTATCACAAACATCAAAATAAGGATCAAAACTAAAATAAAAATCAAAACCAACAAGATCAAGTTTAGGGTTTACTCACTTTGATGCTTGGGAGCAAGAGATATATGTGGTGTGAGGTGGAGGAGATGGTTGGTGGTGGTTGTGGTGGTCGGAGGCAGCCTCTGGCTGGCCAAAATAGTAGCAACAGCAGCAGGAGAGAGGGGCCAGCCATGAGGTTAGAGAGAGAAAGGAGAAGAGAGGGTGTGTGTTTGTTGTTATGTTTGCTTGGTTAGAATGACTCCAAAAAATGCTTGGCTGAATTTATCCTTCCAAAATATCTTTTTTGCTAATTAAAATTAGGCACAAATGATAGTAATTAACTTAATTTAATCACACTAAAATTTTCGGGGCAAAATTTTAACGCAAAATGAATCGGACCGCAAATCGGGCCCAAATGAATTGGACCGAACTTAATGAACTTAAGCCCAAATATTTTTGCATGGCTAAAAATTAAATTTTGTGGCATTATGAAAAATAATTTAATGCTCAATCATAATCATTGCGGCCTAATATCGATTCACTTGAAATTTAATCAATCAACGAAACTTGAATTAACAATCAATGAAACTTGAATTAACAATCTATGAAACTTGAATTGCAAAATGGGACCCAAATGAAATGTCCCCCAACCGGGATGATTAAATACAATAAAAATGAATGCGAAAAATTTAAATGGCATAAGGTAATTCGGTAGATATATAAATTGAACGTAATTGAATTAATAAACATGATTTGGTTAAATCAATAACCATGAGTGATTAAATTAACAAATATAATTAATTAAATAAATAAATATGATTTAAATAAATAAATATAGGTTAGGGTCGGGTTATTACAACCTCCCCCCTTAAATAGTTTTGTCATCGAAACTTATGATGCGTATTCATGTGTGCAAAACTACTTCAAATAACAATAGTTAGTTTTCATTGCTTCCCTCCAAAGAGGTATGATTAACCCAAAGTGTATAGTTGCTTATTCCTGCGATCGGGTATCTAGATCCTCAATAACTCTACTGGCTCAATTACTTTGGTTCAAAATTGATGTTCTCTTTGAAAGAAAAGAACCTTGTTACTAGTAAGGAGGTCCTCACTACTGGTTCAACACCTTGTCCACAAATGGAAACTGTTTTATGTCCTGATAAGTACTCTGATACTAGTATGAGTGATAAATTAAAGCACGTTATATACGTGTTCGGGTTCAACAGGTAGGTGCAGTTAACAAGCTAAAGGATTTAACCTTTCAATGAAATATAAGGCTCTATGTAACTAGTCCCTAATTGTTCTTGGATAGTCGGTCTTTTACCACCGTGACTAGAAAAGCCTTTTGAAATACTTCATAACCCATCTGTGACTTTGGTTATTTCCTTGTTTTGCCAGCACAACTCTTTTATTAACCTTGTATCACCTAAACATGTACTTGAATTTCCCCTCTTAATGCTTACTTGGGTTAGCTCTAACCTTGTACTCAATATTTTTTCTGGCTCACTCTAATATAATTAGACAGTGCTTGAGATTATGCCCTTATCAAAATGTCCTCATCTGATATTCCTAATGCATCACATGATCTCCCCTCATCAGACAACTCAAGGATCTGCTCTCGATCGATAATGGACAATGAAATGACCATGGTTAGGGATGAGTGTGATGAAATTCTTAGCCAAGCAAATCATTGCATACAAAAGAAATGAACAATGGGACTAGAAAAGATTTATAATGGAGGGATTAACATGGGGGGTTAGAATAAAGATAAACATAAGTGTGTTATGAAGTTTGAAATATAATGCCACAAGAATTGTGGTTTATAAATATTGATTATAAAGGATCCAATACATAGTGATCCAAGAAGATAGATGGGCCAGTTACCTTTGAGTTTAGCTGGTGATTTTTTTCTAAAAAAAAAAAAACAAGATGGCTAGCAACAGAGTTCTAACAGGGTGACTTTCTAGATACCATTGACAGGATAATTGCAATCGAGGGAGATTGGCCAAACAAAATACAATAAATAGATAAATAAATTGGATAAACAAGGTACAATGGATAAATAAATAGCTTGAACAAGCAAGGTCTAATGAATAGATAAATTGATTGAATAGGCTGCAGTGGAAACATGCATTTGCTCATATGAAGCCAAGTCAAGTACGACAATAAGATTAAATAAGGATTACTGAAGTTTACTTATGAGGATATAAGATATAGGTGTGAGAATTGCAAATGCCATAAATAGATCAATAGATTGAACCGGTAAAATGCAATGGATAGATCAATAGATTGAACGAGCAAAGTACCAATGGATAAGTAAATAGATTGAACAAGTGACATTAGAAACGTGCCTTTGCTCATATGAAACCAATTCAAGTCCAGTAATAAGATTGAATAGAAAAGCTAGAGTTTACTTATGAGCATGTAAGATATATGTGTGGGAGTTGAAGTTCAAAATAAGGAGAGTAAGGGGATTATGACAATCGCAATCACCCACACCAATGAGAGTTGAATTACATTATGAATTCAGAACAAGTTATACGGGTGTATTATTATGAATAAATGAGACGTAAGGTAGATGTGGGAATCGACTCTCAACGAAATGAACTACAACTCAATATCATGAAATAGAGATGGTGAAGGTTGAGAGCACGGGAATGTTGACAACCATATAAGGTTGAACAAAAAATGTATTGCACATTTAACAATGGGTTTGCAAAGATATGGAAGATCACGCTAATAGGAAACATCGGGTTGGAATGAAAGGGAGATTAAACAAAATTGGATAGTAACAAGTTTTGAAGATGAGACAAGCAAACAAGAATTACTATAAATGGGTATTCTTGCAAAAGATAAGTTGTGGTTACATGGTTTAGATGTGATATCTGACCCTCAAATCATTCCTGGAAAAGACTTCTATTGTTGGTAGTTAATCCCATAAATCATTTATTCAAGGTATAGGGCACTTGTTTTTGATAGTGATGTTGTGCAACTCTCTGTACACAGTACACAACCATAAGGTTCTGTCTTTCTTCTTCATATAAACCTGAGGTTCCCTACAGGGACACACTTGGTCAAATAAATCCTTTACAACTCATCAACTGAATCTTTAATTCTTTATATGAATTGGGCCGAACTTAATGAATTTGGGCCAAACTTAATGAATTTGAGCCCAAATATTTTTGCATGGCTAAAAATTAAATTTTTATGACATTATGAAAAATAATTTAATGCTCAATCATAATCATCAAGGCCTAATATCGATTCACCTGAAATTTAATCAATTAACGAAACTTGAATTAACAATCAATGAAACTTGAATTAACAATCTATGAAACTTGAATTGCAAAATGGGACCCAAATGAAATATCCCCCAACCGGGATGATTAAATATGATAAATGAACGCGAAAAATTTAAATATGATAGATTTTGTTATTGTGAACATGAGTTGTAAGATTAAATGGTTTCAGTGAGCCTTGTCTTTATCAGGACGGCGGTAGCGCCTTCTACTATTAAGTCTTCCGCTGTAGTTTTCCGTAAATCATGTCATTAACATTTGGGGGGCATTACAGTTTTCGTCGCTATCTTCCTATTTATCTTTTCATTTGAGTTGTTTTTGTTCTACAGCAATCTTTTGTTGTGATTCTTCTTCTATTTTGATATATTTCAATATATTTTTCATCATCACTTTTGGGATTTATTTTCTCTGGGATTTTAATTTGTATAGGAGTGTATTCTCTTTTTAGTCTAGGTTTTAGAATACTTTCAAAAGTTATATTAATTAACTTTATTTGTATTACCAGTTGTTTAATTGATTGATTTATCTATTGAATTTCTTGTTTTACTTCTTTTAGTTCTGCTTCAATTTGTGCAAGACTCATTTTGATCTTTCAAAATAAATATTATTGATGGATTCTTAATTTGACTTTATTAATTGTCATCATTAAACCAATACTCAGTATCAAATTGGTTTAGACTATGATCATATGTTTTATAAAATTCATTTTCAAGATTTTCTAAAAATTCTGAATGAATTCTTCTTTCTTCGTCATAGATTAAGAGATCTCATCTGTCTTCATTTTTTTGGTTCGTTTTATCTTGTCTTTAGAATAGGTTTCATATAATTTAAGAATAAATTCACAAGTGAGTTGAGAAGTTGTTTTCAATTGTGGAATTTCAGGTTTTTCCATTAATTTATTTATTTAAGATTAAGCATTTCTTAAGGAAATTTTTCTAGAGGGGTAATTATGGTAGTTCACAAAAGCTTGAAAGTGAGTTGTATACCAATCTAGGCCTTTAGATAAATCAAGGGGTTGGATTTGCTCTTCTCTTCTTCTTGCCTTCTCAAAAGATCAATCTCCTATAAATCAAGTGTGTGTGTGTGTGTGTGTGTGTGTGTGTGTGTGTGTGTGT
>JACYFF010031954.1:27875275-27886834 GCA_017589665.1 Selenicereus undatus | reverse complement strand
ATTTATTAGTGAGAATCCTTTTATTTGTATATATATATATTTTTCTTTATATATATGCGGATTTATGAATGAATCTTCTTATGCAAAAGAAAATTGAAACTTTTAAGGAACAATTGAAACATAAATTATGAAGATATTTAATGACATACAAATGAAACTATATAACGATAGGGTAATATAACTGTCATAATCAGTCTTACGCAGGCTATAATGTTGCTTACTAGGCTAAGTTTAGTTAGAAATTTTTTTCTTCTTTCTATATAGAAAAAGGTTTAATTAGAAATTTATTATTCTCATTTTAGTGCTTGTTTCTCTGAATTCCCTTTGAAATATGTGTAACATTTGCTATTTCTATATAATATGTTGCAAAATTTATTTATTTTTTTCCGGTATTAGCTCTCATAGATAAAGAAATTCTAATGAACGATGTTAGTTTACAAAAATGAAGATCCAACAACAAATAATAATGATGTACAATATGATCAAAAAATAAAAAATTAAAGAGACATATTACTACGTTAATATATAATATGGAACAAATATCTATATTAATATATTAACGTTTTTGTGGTCTAAGAATGAGGGCTATCTTTATTTATTAGTGAGAATCCTGTGCTTTGTACAGATATATATTATTCTTTTGGTAGTCGATATATTATTTTTAATATTAAGTGTGTTGTTTTTAACTAATCATAAATATTGTTTTTTGAGAATTAATGTATTTGTGATTTGTGTAGGTTTGTATATGATATCATACATCTTTAAACATTCAGGTCATCTTGGTTCTAATCACTAAGCTCTTCTTTGGTTCAGTTGCATAACAAATACGACATTCAAATTTGTTTTATAGTCTAGTAAGCCTTTCTATTAAGTTGTTGGTCATAACTTCAACGATTGTATACATAAAAGTTAATTTTCTAATTTAAAAGTAAAAAATAAAATGAATGATAAATATATTTATCATGTTAGTTACATATATAATGAATAGATATAGACTTATATTAAATGTTCATCTTGTGATTGTAATATTAACTTTTCTATCAACTAATTTTAGTTACAATTCTCTATTATAATTTTGTATCTTCTTAATCAATTGTACATAAAAACATAATGATAATGATTAAATATCAACTGGCATATGCCATGCTCTAACTTTTTAAATAATTTTTTTAAAATTATATCTTATTTTATTGAAATTTTAAAGCATTTAAGTTGTATTTCATTTAGTAATAAAGATAATAACATTTGCAAAGAGAATAATGTATTTTAAAAAGAGTAAAGCAAAATGGTAATAAAATGTTACGGAAGCTAATTGTAAACATTGACGTTTAATAAAAATATTAATATTAACCCCCCATTCAGCAAACTTTAGTTTGGATGATTAACTATAAAAATAGAAATGTGACTCTCAAATTTGATTAGTTTATTATCCACAAAACATTTATTGATTAGTAATTGTACAATTAAAACAAAGAAAACAATTAATATAGCAACCAATGAAAACTTGACAAATGTCACTCTAGCAACAACTTATTCAGTTTTATATAATTATATATAATATAATATATATGATGATTTATCCAAAAAATCTTATCTACATATATGGTAACAATTTACATAATATTCACCTTTTTAAATGAAATTTTTTTAGTTGCCTAATTAATCAAACTCTCTAAAAAAAATTGTTTTTATATGAAAATTGCCTAAATCATGTCATAGATTATTAGGGTTTGATGCCTGATTGCTCAGATGCTAACTTTTTCTGCCATTCCTTATTTGTCTTCGATTTACCTTTGAGCAGCTTTCTCTTATGTCCATTATTCATGACCACGAGCAGTAGTTTACTAATTTGACATTTAGGAATCATTTGGCAGCAAAACAACATCTTAGACTAATTTTTATATCAATCCAAAAATGAAATCATAAAACTAAGTACAAGTTTCCTACTCTACAAGTCTACATACGTTGTGCCAAATGAAAATTTTAGTCTGTGAATAAAATTCAAAGTTGATAAACTTGAATTTTTAATACCCTACTTCTACAACTAGTGTTTTCTACGTCTTCTAACTAGAAACACTACCAACTAATATTAGCCACAATCATATTCATCGAGAGCCACAAATATTAATCTGGTTGAAGTTTCGGATGCGAAAAATCATGAACCTTTCATTCTTCAATTGTTGGTGTCATATGAGGATATGTTGTTGAATATGAATCACTTACGGATTATTTAATTGATTAATCTCTCTTGTTAAACAATTGTTTAATTGTTTACTTATTTAATTATGGGTGCCAGTCTTCAATTGTTTGATTGATTACTCTTTCGTTGTTATCGGTTCATGACTAAACACAAAATAAGCTTCAAATTTGACAAAAGGACCACAAATTTGATAACAAAAAATAAGCAAAAATGATCATGATAATCAAATCCCACATTATTTTGTCTACCTCAGTGCATTTGAACCCACAACATACAAATCACAAATAAGATCAAATCACAGCATACAGTGATTGATACTACCTCCGAAATTCAAAGCTTAGCCGCAGCCGAGGGGAGTTCACACAAGTGGAGAAGAGGGAAATGTGGTCAGGTTTGAACAATGTGAAGCACCACCATTGTCACCGGTAGTTGCCGAACCGACCCTGCCTGCCACCGGCCAAGAGGGAAATTAACAGGCAAAATTGTGTTGTAGGTGGCCGTGAAGCATCCCGTGCTAGGTTATTGGACAATTGGGATGACTGAATTGGTCCGCATTTCCCAAATGCCAGGAACCAGTGCGGTAGTCACGTTGTTATCGGTGGGTTCCTAGACCAATGAGGTAATGCGACGTGATGAAGCATTGTTGAGTTTGGCGATGATAAGCAAGTAATAAAGAGCCGGGGACCTTTTTTTTTGGTGGAGAGTTTGAATTAATTAGATGCCTTAAAAAATTCATTTAAAAAGGTGATATTGTGAAAAATTTTACTATATATGTAGATAAGATTATTCAGATAAGTAAATAAAGATACTGTAATAGTTCAGAAATTATTGCGAAGAGCTAACTATTAAGATTAATAATTCTATTAGCTAAAGTATTATTATTTGAGCTATATTAGACCAATTTTTGCGCACTAATTAAGTGTAAATTTATGCGAATCAGTTTTTGAAAAATTTTCATTTATTACGTGATTGTGTGGAATTAGGAGAATAGCTTAAAATGGGATTGACTGAGGGTTGTGTGAGATTATAGGTGTGTTGGGCTGCTCAATGCTAGAGTTAAGTGGGCTTTTTGTTTTGGGCCCCAAACAATGAGTTACTAGGTTCAAAAGTAGGAGAGAGAAAAAGAAGGAAAATGATGTATCCGCCGAGGCCTCTAGCTATGATTCAAATTGAGAGTTCAAGCTTTCAACCAAAGGTACATACAATCAAGGGAAACCAAGTGAAAATGACCACATAAAATGATGGTTGTGAAGCATCAAGCATGTGAGGGAAGAATGGAATTTAGAATCAAGTGATTCTAAATGGGAAAACAAAAGATCATTGACGTGAATAGATGTATAGCACAAGGGGTGAAAGTACCCAAGCTATAAACCACCAAGAAGGATGAAACCAAAGGAGAAACACACGACCTTAGGGGTGGCACGGTCGTGCCCTTAGGCACGGGTAGGCCGTACCACTTTGCTGCCCTCTACGCCTAGCAATTCTCAAGTTTACGGTTTGATGTGTTTAAGTGTTTGGGTTGAAAGAAAAGCCAAAGGAGATACCTTTTTGTTGAATCCATTATTATGTTTTGATGATAACAAACCTAAAGCAATGTTGCTCCAAACAAGTGTTTTCAAACAATGTGCTTTAACTTGTTGATTGTTGAGAACAAGTCCTGAGAACATGTTTTCAACAATGTGCTGAGAACATGTTTTCAACAATGCGCATTAACCTGTTTGTTGAATGTTGAGAACACGCCTTGAGAACAGGTCTCATACCTAATGGTTCACTCTCAAGATCACCACCTCCATGAGATGATTGAGTTGATTGTACGAGAAGCAATTCATGAAGTCTAGCAAGACAAAGAACAATCCCAGCAAACAAGGTGACCTTGGTGCTCACGGCATCTATACAGATCTTGGACAAGATGACTAGTTCAAAACAAGAAGTCTTGGGTACATAGGCTTTATTTATTTAGACTCTTGTTAATATGCCAATATTGAAAAAGCTTTTTAAACATCTCTTGAATCGGTATTCGTGCTAAAGTGCTTCAGAACACCAGACTGCGAACAACCCTGCAAACAGGGTGCCTAGGGTGTTTCTGACCTGAAGTGGCCATACCCGATTATCTTTGAAAAAAAATTATTTCGGTTGGCCAAAATCTCCAGAATATTTTCAAATGTTATTCTTCTGGAAAAAATATTTCCTGAATATTTTATAGGAGATTTGTGAAAATAGATTTTGGGAGATTTGCCAAAATTGGAAGATTTTTTTTTCTGCCCATATCTTCGGATGTGATAAAGTTTTTAAAATGCTAAAGATTTCTGGTTGCCTTACTTAAAGCTAACCTACGGCTATAAGGAGATAAAGGTTATCTCTTAAGATAACAAATCCCTTAGATTTTGGGAAATGTTTTATCACTAGCCGTTGGGAGTTTTTTTTTTTCTCTTGAAAAATCACCTTCCAAACTTAGGTGATTTCCTTTCCTCTCCTTGGTTCTTGACCGTTGGAATTTCTGGTTAAAAACAGCTTCGTTTTCACAGAGATAGAGAGACATACTGAGCATAGAGAGAAGAAAGCAAAAAGAAATCTTGAAACGCAACATTTCCAAAAGGCAAAATTTGAAAAGAGGTTTTTCTAGTGAAATGAATTTCTGAGCTTCACTTGAGAAAAGAAAAACCAGTTCAAGTTGTGTTTAAAGCAAGTTTTCAATATATTGGCATAATAGGATCTTCATTTGTACCTTACATCTGCTTAGTGAGAAGCACCCCAGTAAGGTGTTCTTGACCTTGATCTCAGATCAGTCAAAAGTGAGTGAGTGTGTCCTACTCGTGTGGACTTTGGACGTGTCCAATCTGGTGAGATTTGGACGTGGTGTAATATGCCTTGAGAAGGAGATTACGTGGTTGCAAGGTTGTAACAAGGTGTGTTGCAATTGTAACGTGTTAAGCCCGGTTTAGTGAAGTGGTTAAATCCTACACGAGGTAGGTCGTGGTTTTTCACACCTCAGTTGGGCTAGAGGTGTTTTCCACGTGAAAAATTGTGTGTGCTTTAATTTCCGCATCTATCTTGATAATTTTCGCTCTTGCTACATCTGAAAACACCCTCTGCAAACAAGTCACAGAGGTGTTTGTCATATATAACGCGAAAATCAGACACCACAATTCACCCCCCCTCTTGTGGTAGGATACTCTAAGATCTAACAAGTGGTATCAGAGCAGGTTCTCTCACAACAAGGCTAACACCTTGAGAGATTCTGAAGATGAGTACACCACAAGGAATTCTTGAAGGGCAATCCATCACTCGTCCACCCTATTCAACGACCAACATTATAGTTGGTGGAAGAATAGGATGGAGAACTATATTCAGGCAGAAGATTATGAGTTATGGATGCTCATCAAGAACGGGCCCCTTGTTCCCACCAAGGTGCTTGAAGATGGCAAGATGATTCCCAAGGAACCCAAAGAGTTTGATGCTGAAGATTATAAGAAAATGGAAAAGAATGCTAAGGCCAAGAAGCTATTATATTTCGGCCTAGGATCCGATGAATACACTCGCATCTCTGAGTGTGAATCAGCCCAAGCTATCTGGAACGCCTTGCAAGTTGCTCATGAAGGTACGAGTCAAGTTAAACAATTTAGAATTGAGCTACTTATGCGACAATATGAGTTGTTTGATATGGGTGATCGTGAGACTATAATGGATATGTATACACGGTTTACCCACATAACGAACGAGCTAAAATCCTTGGGAAAATCCTTCACCACTGAAGAGTTGGTGAGGAAGATCCTTAGAATTCTATTGTACTTTTTACTGGACATATTAGATCTCAAATTCTATTCGTCCATCCCTCATTATATTGTATTTCCCTTTGTGGCTCCTATGGACCAAAACGTTTTGATTTCCATCATTATTATTAATATTTTGTATTTTTCAATACAAATATAAATTTGAGCATGTATTATTAGAGATAATGGAATAATAAATACAGTTTTTATGATTATTTTCATTATTTCTATTGTTGTTGTTGTCGTCATTGTCGATATCCGCAATGTTATCTTCCTCTTTGAATTTGATAACATAGTCAATATTAATTATGATCATCTAATTATCAAAGAGACATTAGGAGATTATAATAGATATAATTTTTTTATTATTTCATTATTATAGAATAAGTTCATATTTTAGATGTTTTAACTTAAGAAAACTGAATTATAATTACTGAACAAGCCGTAAAACCTTATGCGACACATTATTATTAACACATAATATAATATACACATTTATATAGAAATAGTAAACATTTTTGATTTCCATGATTATTATTATTATTTTGTCTTTTTTTTATACAAATATACATATAGCATGTATTACTAAAGATAATAGAAATATAAATATGATTTTCATAATTATTTCCATTATCACTATTGTTGTTGTTGTCGTTATTGTCATTATCGTCGTTGTTATCTTTCTCTTTGAATTTGATAACATAGTCAATATTAATTATGATCATGTATATGTAAGGATTGTGCTAAAAAATTACATATTGTAAGCATAATATAACATACTACAAGGGTTGAACGTGAAATAAAAAAAAATTAAAAAAAAACACGATCATCATATTAGGCCCGTGAAGCTGAATTTCTTTCACATTTAATATAATCTATTTAACAGAAGAAAATAAACGAAATATTTTTCTTTTTCTTTCAAAGCATACATATCTTATAATTATATTTAATTCATATAAATATTAAAAGTATAATTAATGTTTTAACGTTTCAAATAAATTGACCAAAATCTAATCTAATTAACGCATAAGAAAAAATGAAATAATTTTTGTTTTCTTTTAAACCATACAAATCCAATAATCAAATTCTCTTCATAATACACCTAAAATTATAATTAATCTTTTACCATTTAAAATAAAATGTCCCAAATCGTCATAATACTTCAAACAAAGATCTCAACTCACAAATCTGAACTCAACCCATCTCTTGCAAGACAATATAAGAGCATTGGAAGTTTATATCAAAACCCATGAAACTATTACGTTGACCTAAAAACCAAATATACAAACTATTAATACAAAATTATATTAACACCTCCTCATGAACCACTTTAAATATTCAAAAAAGTTATATAATAGCATAAATAAATTATTTTCGTTGAAAGACAAATTTTATGTGTTACATGCGAAACTAAAACTAAACCGACTTTAAAATAGTTTCTACCTAACTTCACTAGAGAATTAACGACTTCATAAATTTTTACTCACCAACAATAAGAGGATGTGGACTTTTTGTCATTGACATCAAAAATTGACTTATCATCACCCTATTTAGCATACTTTATAACAAATTCACTATCTATTGTCTCCATCATACATATATAGACTTTTTTTCACAATTATATAGTTTTTAAATATTAATCTCATTAATTATGCATGAAGTGTTTGTATACTTAACTTTTTCATTGAGTTTTTTCATTATCTTCTCTAAATTATAATATTAATCATGTCTACCATAACTATTTGTTTATTATTTTAATAACATATCTACAAAATGTTTATTTAAACATACTCCGTCCAAAGTATGGATCCAGATTAAGGTCATGTTTGGCAAAGAGTTTTTTGGGGGTATTAGCTGTTTGACTCTGGTCAAAAAGCTCTTTAGGGTGTTTGGTTAATTAGCTTTTAAGATTAGCTTTTTATACCCAAAAAGCTCTTTTACAAAAAGCTCTTAGGGATAGCTTTTTCAAAGAGCTTTTTAATGTTTATTATTATAATGACCATACTAACCTTATAATTTGGACAAATTTACATTACATGTCATTCACAAATGATATTCCCGAATGTTGGATGCTTATACTTTAAATTTTATTTTTTTTTTAGACGAGTTGTGGATGGTCATGATGTTGAAGATAATGCTTTTAATTTTAATGCTTTCTTAATTTAACAAATAATTTATGTTAGTTAGTCTTATATGATATATAAATATTTTTTATATCACATAATTTCAATTGCTATTAAAAAAAAAACATTTAACATTAAAAATATATTTTGATTATAAGTACTAAAATTAGGAAAAAGTATAAATGTAATTTTATATATCACATAAGTCTTAATTCATAATTCATATCGAAAAGAAAAATAAATATCCAATGAAAAATTGTTTTGTTAGAAAAATAATGAAATTGAGTAATAAGTATAAGTGGAATTTTATCAAATAACTTTGTTAGAAACAGCTAACTTCACCAAACACTTTTTTCATAAACAACTAATGTAATCAGCTAAGTCAAACAGCTAATACAATCAGCTAACAGCTAACAGCTAATTCAATCAGCTAACAGCTAACAGCCAGGGCCTAATTTTTAAAAAAAGGGGGGGGGGGGGAGCCGGACGTTTCTGTAGCCAAACTGTCGAGCCTGCTTGCTTCAATACCCAAACTCTTCTTCTTCCAAACCAAGGAAAAAAAAATAAAAATCAGCTAGCTGTCTTCTCCACCCATTCTCCCCACCGTTCGACCTAGCAAGAGAGAGAAAGTGAGTGAGGAAGAGGGAGAAAGTGGACGCTAAAGGGAGGAAGAAAGTGACCAGAACAGCAGGAGCACAACTTGGAAGAAGAGGAGGAATTGAACAACAGTATCAGGTGCAGAAGGAAGGAGGATCGGGACAACAACAATAGGGAGAAGAGGAGTATCGAACGCATCCCTAAAAACAGCCTAATTAGCCCATAAACGGGTCCTTGAGCTTGGACTGAGGTGGGTGACTCTCAAATCCCTAATTTATCAATTTATTTCAAAATTTTCTGATTTAGCCATGAAAGGATTGTGTGGAAATTGTCGATCAGGTGTTAATTCTGGAAATTCTGGTAAAAGACGGACTGTATGAGTGGCCGAGATTTTTGGAGTCATCGTGATTCTGAGGTGCAATTTGGGATAGTGTTGTGATGAGAAAGACCGGGCTATGCGTGTGGAATCGGAGATGATTAATGGTTGAATGCTTCTTGAATGTCTTCTTGTTTGTATCTTATTGGTTTAACTAGTTAATATTTCTGTATTACGGAACCATTAACTTGCTGAACCGCCATTGGAACATTGTGAAACATGCCTGCCGTCACTTAGTTTGGGCTTGAGTATATGTTCTGATGGAAGCAGAATTGAACATGGAAAATAGCTGGCCGGCTCACCTGAAGGGTTCTATGGAAGACAATTTCTGTTAATCGGGCAGTGCCTGCCCGGGTTCAACCTCTACTTCTCTGTTTTGTTGTCTTTTATGTGCGGCTAAGGGCCTGTTCTATTTTGTGTTTTAGATAGATAGCTGTAAGGAGCTGTAAGGAGATGTAAGAAGCTGTAAGGAGATGTAAGGAGATGTAAGGAGATGGAATGAGCTGTAAGGGGCTGTAAGGAGCTGTAAAGATAGATATAAGGAGTTGTTGAATTGTAAAAGAGTTGTATAGTATAATTTGTTTTCGATGAAAAATAATAATACTAAAATAATATACTTAAGAAGCTGTATTTTGTATTTTTATTATTATTATTATTTTATTTTTTTTTCCATTTTTTCTTTTTATTTTTTACCTTTTTTATTTCTTGTATTTTTTGTAGTTTTGTAATTTTTGTTATTTTATTGTTTTATTTTTTATTTCTTTATTTCTTTATTTATTTTTTTTATTTTTTAATTATTATTTTTTATTTTTTATTTTTTTAAATTTATAATTTATAATTTCATTTTTAATTTTATTTTTGTTATTTTTTAATTTTCTATTTTATAATTTTGTAATTTGTAATTTTTATTTTTTAATTTTTAATATTAAATTTTAATTTTATTTTTAATTTTAATTTTTTAATAAAAAATAAAAAAATTAAAAATTAAAAATAAAACTAAAAATTTTGAAAATTTTGAAAATTTTAAAATTAAAAATAAACATAAAAATTAAAAATTAAAATTATAAAATAAAAAAATTATAAAATAAAAATTATAAAATATAAAATTTAAAATTTAAAAATAAAAAACTAAAAAAAAATTAAAAAAATGAAAAAAATGAAAAATGAAAAATAAAAGAATAAACAAAAAAAATTAAAAATTAAAAATTAAAAATTTTAAAATTTAAAAATTATAAAATAAAAGAAATTAAAAAAAATTAAAAAATTAAAAAATTAAAAAAAATAAAAAAATAAAAAAATAAAAAAATAAAAAAATAAAAAATAAAAACTAAAAAATAAAGAACAAAAAAATTTAAAATTTAAAATTTAAAATTAACAATTAAAAATAAAAAAATAAAAAAATACAAAATACAAAATAAATAAAATGAAGATGTAAGGAGATGTAAGAAGATGTAAAGAGATGTAAGGAGATGTAAGAAGATGTCAGGAGATGTCAGAAGATGTAAAGAGATGTAAGAAGCTGTAAGGAGATGTAAGCTCTTAACTAAATCCTAAAAAACGTGAAATAGAACAGGGCCTAAGTATGCTGTTGCAGGTAGAAATAGAGGTAAAGGGTTACTGGTTAGTAGAACAGTTTAGATCTGAGCCGATTCTGCGACGGAAACAACAATCACCTCAGTTCAGCCGCGTTTGCTTGTCAATAAATGTGTAGAGTGTATGAATGGGACTTGTGTTAGGTGGGGTTTAACTCTGATTTGGTGGTGGGAATGTTCGAACGATTGTTGGGATTTTACGAGCGTGATTATGAGCCTGGATTGAATAAATTAAACGAACTCAAAAATAACTCGTTTTGATTACGAAACAAAACCCTTTTCTTTTTTCTGTATAGTTGGGTCTGATTTTAAACGGGATTTGTAATCTTGAAAACGAGTTCTTAAGAATCTTATTTGATTTGGAATTACTTTGCTAACTTACACCGTCTTGTAAAATTATGTATGTCTTAAATGCTGTTAATTCTGGCAAGTCTGAACTTGTCGTGCCGGCACTACTTTAGAAATTAGAGTTGTGTTTACTTGATTGAAAACTGCTTTGTGATCTCTTTGCGCATCCAAAGTGCGGTTGCCCTCTTGTGATTTTAAAGCTTCATAGCATTGAGATTAATTCAGTGGAACTTGTTTACTTAAGTCGTTTATGCATTATAAACTTATGAGATTACAAGTCAATTATCAACCAGCCTTTTTGTCAAGAAGTCTATCTGTTTTCAGATACACTTACACACACACACACACACACACACATACACACACACACATACACACACACACACACACACACACACACACACACACACACACACATATATATATATATATATATATATATATATATATATATATATATATGTATGTATGTATGTATGTATATATATGTGTGTGTATATATATATGTATATATATATATATGTTTATATGTATACGTATATGTGTATATACA